>JAGFNQ010000272.1:641056-815850 GCA_024364735.1 Boesenbergia rotunda | reverse complement strand
TTCTCCACAACTTGCTTGCTGTGTTCTGAAGTTCTCATCACCTTGAGCAAGCTACTGCATTCTTGAAGCAACCATTACTTGAGCGCTTGAAGGAGAGAACAAGAGGCTTGGAGTCCGACAGCGGGAAGACACGAGGAAGGGTTCCTTGCGTGAGATCGCCGCTGGGTGGAGCTCGGGAAAGCTTGCTGTGTGTGTTCTTTTCTGCTGAGTGCTTGAGTAAGATCCTTCCTATTGTTTCATTGTGCTTAAACATATATTTGTGATTGAAACGCTGTGGAGAGGTTTCTCCACCGAGAAGGAGGTTGTCTTCTATCCGGTGTTAACCGGGGCTTGATCTGCCGACGATCAAGGGATCGCCCACCTTAAGGGCACGCCAAGGAGTAGGGCAAGTTATCCCCGAACCTTGTAAACCCTCCTTGTTAGCGATCTTGCTAGTTGTTTTGTTTTGCTTTCGTTTCTGTTTTTAGTTTTCTGCACACTCTGTTTTCTACTCTTTCCGCTGTGCTACTGATATCTGAGTTGCAGAAACTTCATAAGTGTTTAAAGTCGAAGTGATTGGCTATATTCACCCCCTCTCTCTAGCCATCCATTTCCAACAAGTGGTATCAGAGCTTGGGGCTCTGTTTACGGCTTAACATCCGAGAGTTATCAACAAGATGGCGTTCAGAGAAGGCTTCTCCATCACCCGACCTCCATTCTTTGATGGCGCTGACTTTTAATATTGGAGATCAAAGATGAAATACTATTTGAAGATGGATATCCACACTTGGTTCACTGTGAAGGAGGGATTCACTCCTCCGAAGGATGATGAAGGTAAAGAACTTGAGTCATGGAGGTGGACTGCCGAACAAACGTGAAAGAGTGAAGCCGACGCGAAGGCGGTTGTCACTCTACAATGTGGCATGAACAAAGATCAACTTATCAAGGTTGGTCCCTTCACAAGTGCAAAGGACTTGTGGAACAAACTCATTGAGCTTCACGAGGGCACCCGAGATTCAAGAATCGCAAAGAGGGACTTGTTCCTCAATCAACTCCAAAATCTCTCCATGAAGGAGAATGAAACGGTAAGTGAGCTCCATAGCCGATTCAAGGAAGTCCTCAATGGGCTTCATTCGATTGATGAAAAGGTCGAGAATCGCGACCTTGTGAGGTATGTCTTGAAAGCCTTTCCAAGGAATGACTTGTGGTCATCCATGGTGGATGCCTACAAAGTTTCCAAGGATTTATCCATTGTAAAGTTAGATGATTTATTTTGTGAGATGGAATTGTATGAAATGGCTAACAAAGGCCCCAAGGAGAAGGGGATTGCCTTAGTTGTAGGGGACCGAATCAACAAGAAGAAGAAGGAGAAGAAGAAGGAGAAGGAAGTCTCTTCATCTTCATCCTCTTCCGAATCCGAGTCCGATTCTGAGGAAGATGGCAGCGGATCTTCTTCCTCCGAGATGGAGAACTTCGTGCAAAGGATGATGCGAAGGGGTCGATGCTTCAAGAGTAGAGGTAACTCTAGTGAATCCAAACTTGATAAAACTAATGCATCTTGCTTTGAGTGTGGTAGGAAAGGGCACTTCAAGAATGAATGCCCGAAACTAAAGAAGAAGGAGGAGAAATCCAAAAAGAAAGAAGAAAAATCCAAGAAGAAGAAAAAGGCTTTGAAGGCCACTTGGGATGAGTCATCCTCAAGCTCATCCGATGAAGAGAAGGAGGAGAAGAGCACTAGGCATGTGGCACTCATGGCTCTTGGAGAGGAGAGCAGTGATGAATCTTCGAGTTCCTCAAACGCTGCTTCATCATCTTCGGATGATGAAGAGGTAACTTCTCCCGAACTTGAAAAGTGTTATAGAGCAATTGCATGTTTAACTAGTATGCTTAAGAAGTCCAAAAATAAGGTTAAAGCATTGCAATTAGAAATTGATCAATTGAAGGTATCTAGGGATGATGACATTGATGATTTGCATGTTGAATTGTTAGAAGATGAAATTAAATCATTGAAACATGAGATTGAAATTTTGAAATCCTCTATGGTTGAGGAAGTAAATGATTTGCATGATAACTTGCTAGTAGAAGAGAACAAATTATTGAAGAGTGAAGTTGAGAAGCTCAAGAATATTCTTGGGAAGTTCTCAACTAGCTCTAAGACCCTAGATATGATCCTAAATGCCCAAAGGGCAGTTTACAATAGGGCTGGTATTGGTTACCGACCCAAAGAACCCTCGTTCGTGTCTTTGATGTCTAGGACTGATATGAGACAATCTAGGACACCCAAGACTCAAAAGAAAGTTATCAAGACATGGGTGCCTAAGTCGTGTTTAGTTGATGCTTTAGGTCCCAAGGTTTGGGTACCTAAAATTTCTATTTTTCGAATTGTGTAGGTTATGATTGAGGAGGAGCATCTATTAACTTGGTTCGTTGATAGTGGATGCTCCAGACACATGACCGGGGATAGATCATTGTTTACCACACTTCACAAGAAAAGTAGAGGTAATGTATCATTTGGTAACAATGGTAGTCTTAAGGTCATAGGGATAGGAGACATTCAAATATCCGAATGTCTTAGAATTTCAAATGTTCTTCTAGTCAAGGGGATGAAATTTAATCTCCTAAGTGTGAGTCAATTGTGTGACACGGGTTACACAATTGACTTCCAACCAAGTCAATGTCTAGTTAGACAACATGACACCTTGGACACAGTACTAGTAGGAACAAGAGTAGACAATATTTATCAAGTTTCATTTAAAAGTGCTACTAATGCTTTTGCTAAGTGTCTCATGTCAAGAGAAGAAGAGTCCACCCTTTGGCACCGGAGATTAGCACATGTTAACATGAAGAACATCCGGAAGTTGGCCAACAAGGAACTAGTCCGTGGCTTACCAAGCATCAAGTATGAGAAAGACAAACTTTGTGATGCATGTCAAATGGGTAAGCAAACAAAATTTGCATATAAAGGTAAAAGCGCTGTAAGTACTTCCAATGCATTAGATTTACTTCATATGGATCTATTTGATTGTAGTACCATCATATCATTGAATGGAATTAGATATTGCTTTGTAATCATTGATGATTTTACTAGGTATACATGGACTTACTTTTTAAAATATAAGGACCAAACCTTAGATATCTTCATTTCTTTTTGTAGAAGAGTTGAAAATGAAAAATCATCAACCATTAAGACAATTAGAAGTGATCATGGAGGTGAATTTCAAAACCAAAGGGTTTTAGAATTTTGTCAAGATAGAAGTTATAAGCATGAGTTCTCTACTCCTAGAACACCACAACAAAATGATGTTGTAGAGAGGAAGAACCGTGTTTTACAAGAGGCTGCACGAAGCATGCTCAATGAGTACTCACTACCGAGTTACTTGTGGGCTGAAGCTGTAAATACAGCTTGCTATGTGCAAAATCGGGTCCTCATTCATAGGTTTCTAGGAAAGACTCCCCATGAACTTTGGTTTGGGAAACCACCTACGGTTAAACACCTTAGGGTGTTTGGTTGTAAGGTGTTCGTTCTAAACACCAAGGATCACCTTGGAAAGTTCACGGCAAAGGCTGATGAAGGGATACTAGTCGAGTACTCCCTCGTTAACAAAGCCTACCGAGTCAACAACAAGAAATCTAAATTAGTTGAAGAGTCTTCTGATGTGGTTTTTGAAGAAATTCCAAAATCAAGTGACCAATCAGAAAATGTAGAAGGAGTCCAACTTGAACTTAGGAGACTAAGTTTGAATGAAACTCCAAGTGTTGTTGATGGTGATGAGTCTGATGACGGTGAACCTAGACAACCCATTGATCAGCCGGATCCTGAGGCTGGACTTGTGTCTAGTGAACCCGTTCAAGAAGCACCACCAACACTAAGGCAAGCTAGATTAGCCTCTAGTCATCCCCAAGACCAAATTGTTGGAGACATCCATCATGGGGTTAGAACTAGATCATTCTTCCGGAATGAGGCTAATGAAGTTGCTTTAATCTCCGAAATTGAACCTAGGAAAATTGATGAAGCATTAAATGATCCCGATTGGATCATTGCAATGCAAGATAAACTAGGTCAATTCGAGAGGAGTCAAGTTTGGGACTTAGTCCCTAGACCTAAGAAGACCTCCATTATTGGAACCAAATGGGTCTTCAAGAACAAATTGAACCATAATGGAGAAATCATTAGAAACAAGGCACGCTTAGTAGCCAAGGGCTACAGTCAAGTTGAAGGCCTTGATTATGATGAGACTTATGCTCCCGTGGCACGATTAGAGTCCATTCGATTGATGCTTGCATTTGCAGCACATCGTGGTTTTAAATTATACCAAATGGACGTCAAATCGGCCTTTCTAAATGGTCTAATTAGGGAAGAGGTCTATGTCGAACAACCACCGGGGTTTGAGAGTTTCGAATTTCCAAACCACGTGTTCAAGCTCAAAAAGGCACTTTATGGCCTTAAACAAGCACCCCGAGCTTGGTATGAGCGGTTGTCGACATTCCTAATTGAGAAGGGCTTCGTTAGAGGCCAAATAGACCCCACACTATTTCTACGGAGAGATGGTGACAATATTTTTATAGCCCAAGTATATGCCAATGATATAATTTGTGGCTCAAACAATAAGGGCTATTTGAATGAGTTTATTGGACACATGGAAAATGAATTTGAGATGAGTCTAGTGGGAGAGTTGACTTTCTTCCTTGGACTCGTAATCAAGCAAACTCGTGATGGGATTCATGTGCACCAATCGAAATACACACAAGAAATGCTTCGAAAATTCAATATGAGTGATTCAAAAGAGGTAACCACTCCCATGGCTACAAACACAAGATTAGACAATAATGAGAGTGGTAAACCCGTTGATTTGACTCAATATCGAAGCATGATAGGCAGTTTGCTATACCTTACAGCTAGTCAACCTGATATACTATTTGCTGTGGGTATGTGCGCTAGGTATCAAGTTTGTGCCAAGGAATCTCACCTAATCGCTGTTAAGCGAATTTTGAGATATCTCAAAGGCACAATTGGAGTCAGTCTATGGTACCCCCGTACCGAATCATTTGATTTAATTGGCTATACGGATTCCGATTACGCTGGATGTAAGTTGAACCGAAAAGCACAAGTGGGGGTTGCCAATTCTTAGGTTCGTCCTTAGTAAGTTGGTCAAGTCGGAAGCAACATTGTGTTGCTCTCTCCACGACCGAGGCAGAATATATCGCCATGGGAGAGAGTGTATCACAATTGTTGTGGATGATACATACTTTAGAGGACTATGGATTGAGTTACAAGGGTGTGCAAGTGTTATGTGATAACATAAGCACAATTAACTTAACCAAGAATCCAGTCCATCATTCTAGGACCAAACATATTGAGGTGCGTCACCACTTCATTAGAGATCATGTAGCTAGGGGAGATATTGTACTCTCTCATGTAGAGTCCAAATCAAACCTAGCTGACATTTTCACTAAACCACTCCCCGAAAATGAATTTAGTTTCCTAAGACGGGAGTTGGGAATGTGTCGTGCTTTGTGAATGTTAAATTGCATTCAAACCCTTCATGATTATTTCGTAATTGTTGGGAAACAATTGGGTAACTTTGGGAACATCTCACACAAACTATAAGGTTCACCAAAACATTTTTGTTTGCTAGATATGGGGTGAGATGTTAGGATCAACTAAATTTCTCAAAATGTCAATGCATCCCTTGAGAAATTAAGTTGACGAGATAATAATCACTGTGGTGACCAAGTATGGGGAAAACCATTGCATAACATATGTGTATATGGCTCCATGATCATACTTGGACATTCCAATCAAGGAAACTTGATTGGAACACTGAATTTGGAACAAAACTTTATTGAATTTGCTTGAATGATTGTTGATTGAGTTTGACTCCATTTGGGTGGAGCAAAGTGATTGTTGAATCTATAAGGACTCTTGATCCTTGTTCAGGGATCAATTTTAGTCATGAGATCATGTCCAAGTTCGATAAACTTCATCAGATCTCGTTGGAAAGTTTCAGAAAATCTGAAACTGAATATTTCAGATCGAATCTGGGAATATCAGGAACCCTGATCGGTCACTTGACCGACCAGACCGATCTGGCACCCTGCTGAGACCGGTCCACAGACCGATCAGGGGGCTCACAGTAAGCCTCGCGAGCCTACTGATCTCTCCCTGATCGATCAATCGATCGATCAGGATCATGCCTGATCGGTCACCCGACCGATCAGGCTCGGTTCAGTCCGATCAGGCTATAGCCTGATCGGTCTGGGCGCTATCAGATCGAACGGTGATCCGTTCAATCGCATTAAATTACGGTTGGTGGACCTATCCAACAACCGATTAACTTCGCGAAAAATCTCTCCTTGCGAACCCTAGCGTCGAAACCTCCCACTCGCGCAACCTTTGCTTCGTGCGAAAGCATCCCAGTGCTTTCTTCTTCCTCGAGAGAGTCTCGCGTGCAGTCCTAAGGAGTTACTTCCGGGCTCTGTGTTCTTCCCGCTTCCTGCTTCCTGCGACGCTCTCTCTCTCTCTCACTTGTGCCAACAGCTTCTCCTGCGCAAACTTTTTCCCTTCAAGAACCTTACTAATGGTGCCAAAGTGAGTGTTTGATTTAGTTTCCTTTGTGATTCTATTCATGGATTATATGTTTTGCAACTAACCAAGTTTGGTGTGTTGTTCTTGGTGTGGTGACGTGACCCTCTTATATTTGTCGTGACCTTACCTTTCCATGCCGCACCTCTGATTAAAATGTGTGCTTTTGATTCATGGGTCTTGATTACATTCTCTGATTGGGTCTTTCCTTGTATGATCAACTCTTGACTTTGTGTGATTCAACCTACATTCGTATCAACCTTGCTCAATTGATTCAAACCGTGTATGATCAATTCCTGATTAAATCCTGTGTCTTGATCATTTCAATTCTCTAGAAAATCTTCTAAAGAGAAAGAAGCTGTTGAGGGCAGCTCGAGGGGGAAAGCCCCCTCTTCACCTGTGCCATCCAGAAGGCCTCAGCCTTCTTCGAGCTCCCGATTCCCAAATGCGGCTTGTGAACAGGCCTTCCAGTCAAGGACTTTCAAAATGCTACCTTGCCGATCAATAGATGTCCCCTTCCTGACTGAGTACTGTCCATCGGTCATGGAGATAGTCCTGCATTACAACCTTG
Source organism: Boesenbergia rotunda (assembly GCA_024364735.1). Classification (NCBI taxonomy): domain Eukaryota; kingdom Viridiplantae; phylum Streptophyta; class Magnoliopsida; order Zingiberales; family Zingiberaceae; genus Boesenbergia; species Boesenbergia rotunda. Next base: position 808,717 of record JAGFNQ010000272.1, on the reverse strand, counting down.
GTTTTCTCCTCTCTCTGGAAAGAACTATCAATTATGACATCGTCTCTGAATTCTATAACAATCTTCAGCAGGGACCTCAAGGAGGCTTCGAGTTCACCACTCGAGTCGCCAAGAAGAACCTTGACTTTTCTTACGAGATCTTGGCAGAGTATTTGGGTGGTCGTCGATCACCAAACATGTATTCTATCTACCCTGAGCTACCCAATCCGTTATTGGCACCATTTACGGGTGTCACTCCAGATGGTATCCATCAGTACTTCTTCGGTCATCCTCATCCCGACAAACTTGATGAATTGGGCCCTGACTTTCCTACCATTGCTGCACTGCGTCTTTCTCCCACTAGCTACATATTATTCAAGATTATCACAAACTGTATTCTCCCAATCACCTCCAAACCTTTAACTGAGATTTGACCCTATCACTGTCTGATGCTCTACAGCATGCACCGCCGATTGGACTTCGATATCATGGAGAGCATCTTCCAGTCCATTCTATCTTATCGAGAGCCCAGCCGCCGCACCGTCTATATGCCTTTTGGTCACGTCATCACCGACTGGCTCATGTCAGTAGGTGTTGATGTCACCAAGGGTCGGACGATGCCTATAGTCCGACAGGATTGCAGACTTGGCCGGCGAGCATTCGCCAAGTCCGGCATCATTGTTCGGGAGCATGATCGGGCGTTGGTTTGGAAAGATGGTAGGGTTCTTGGTGAGTTACTGAGGGGAGGTCCACAGGTTCAAGCGCTAGCTGCTGCTGATGATGATGACTACGACGAGCCGGATCCAGATCTGCGCTGGCAGATCTCAGAGCTGGATCAGACGCTACAGGAGTTTATTCAGTTGGGGCGACAGATCGCGAGGAGTTTCGGTCAGGCTTTCGCTCCCTCGATTGTCGACTGACCAGGATCGAGACCGAGGTCTTGGGGACCCGTACCCTCCAGCAGACATGGTATGATGAGTGGCGCAGCCACACATTTCCAGGAGGTGCACCTTCATCGAGTACTGCACCAGGGTCCTTTGCTCCTACTGATACCACGATGGATGATCTCGTGCACGATGTCGATCCCCCCGCTGATAGTTGAGTTTGGTTGTCCATTGTCTCTCCTGGTGATATGTGTATTTGACTACTCTGTTGTGTGACGTTTAGCTGAATGCCCCTTGACTTGCCTATTGTGGCCTTGTGCCACACGTACTGTGACTGTGATGCATGTGTATTGCATCTTGTGTTTTATCTGGATATTTCATGAATTGCCATGTCTGCCCATGCTGCGTTTCTATCCTACTTTAGTATGCTACTTGTTGATGCTATGATGACTACTATTTGCATACTTGCTACATTGCCATGATTATGTTTTTGATGCCATGTCCACTTGATGTATATGACCGTTATGACATGTTATAGATTCATATGATGTATGCGATGGTTTCATCTTGATCTATCTTTTCCACATGATATCATATACTTCGAAAACAATTCCATCAAATCTTTGTTGTTCTGGGATACCCCTAGGGTTGAGGGGGAGTTTGTTTTAAACTTAACAGCCCCTCTAGCCCCTTTTCAGTGTTCGACAAAGGGGGATAGTGTGGATTGGTTAAGTTTAGGATGATCATGTTGTAGGGGGAGGATCTTGATTCCCCTATGGTTCTAAATTCGAGAAAAGTAATTGAGAATCCCTAAACTTAAAATCGGGTTCTCAAACAACAAAAAGGGGGAGATTGTTGATGTAGTCTGGCCTTGATTGTTATTTTGGTGTTGACACCGATTTTAGTTTAGGTTGATGATTATGATGATTATGATTAAGTCCTAATCGAGGATTAGGCAGGGTTTGGAAAATCCTAACCTGGAGGGTTAGGTGTGTAAAATCCTAGCTTGGAGGGCTAGGTGTTGGAAAGTCCTAATTCGGAAGAGTTGGGTGAAAAGTCCTAGCTTGGAGGGCTAGGTGAAAAGTCCTGGCTTGGAGGGTCAGGTGCCTAGCTTGGAGAGCTAGGTTGGATGAAGTTCTAACTCGGAAGGGTTGGGTGAAAAGTCCTAGCTTGGAGGGCTAGGTGAAAAGTCCTAGCTTGGAGGGCTAGGTGAAAAGTCCTAACATGGAGGGTTAAGTGCAAATTCCTAACTTGGAGAGTTAGATGGAAAAATCCTTAGCTTGGAGGGCTAAGGTGGATGAAACCCTAGCTTGGAGGGCTGGGTTTGACTCCCTGGATCGGTCTGGTGACCGATCAGGGATATTGGCACGCTGCTCCTTCGGGGATCAGTCTGGTGACCGATCCAGCAATGTCTGATCGGTCCGGTGACCGATCAGGCAGAAAGCAGCTTCCTCACTGACTTGCTCCTGATCGGTCTGGTGCCCGATCAGGGAGCGAACAGTGAGTGAGTTCTCCTCAGGATCAGACCCTGGATCGGTCCGGTGACCGATCAGGGACTTAGGATCTGATTACAGAATTACTGTTCATATGTCCTGATCGGTCTGAGTGACCGATCATGCTTCACTCTGATCGTTCTGGTGACCGATCAGGCTTCACTCTGATCGGTCCGGTGACCGATCAGGCTTCACTCTGATCGGTCCGGTGACCGATCAGGCTGTGTTGCCGTGAGAGCTGGGAATCCCAGCACAGAGGTTGATCGGTCTGGTGACCGATCCACAAGCCCTGGATCGGTCCGATGACCGATCACTTTAATTCAAATTGCACTGTCAGACGCGATCAGAGCGTCTGATCGTATCCGATTCTCTGCGCTTCACTTCTGAATCTTGATTTACTGCTTGATATGCTGCTCTAACACTCTGATTAAGCTGCAGGTGACAGGGGAGGATTCAAACACTCAAGGAGAAGTCAATGGAGGCTTTCCTTGGAGCAGGTTTGTCCGTTTTCCATCTCAGGTTGCAACGGCCAGAGCTGCAGACTGGAGCCGCTGACTGGAGCTTGGCTGAGGGAGCTCAGGAAGTCCTGGGAAGGCTTAGTGGTAGCTGGCGTTGGCAGTGAGGTAGCTGGAGGCTGTAGGAGATGCTGTCACCTGATGCTGAGTGGAGAAACAAAAAGGGCGGAGAAGGCTTCGTGGAGAAGGAGACTGCTGTCTTTGCGAACTGAGTTTCTTGCCGTGCCTTGAGTTCTCCACAACATGCTTGCTGTGTTTCTGAAGTTCTCATCATCTTGAGTAAGCTACTGCATTCTTGAAGCAACCATTACTTGAGCGCTTGAAGGAGAGAACAAGAGGCTTGGAGTGCTTGAGTAAGATCGCCGCTGGGTTCCTTGCGTGAGATCGCCGATGCTTAAGGAAGGGTTCCTTGCATGAGATCGCCGCTGGGTGGAGCTCGGGAAAGCTTGCTGTGTTCTTGTCTTTGCTGAGTGCTTAAGTAAGATCCTTCCTATTGTTTTATTGTGCTTAAACATATATTTGTGATTGAAACGCTGTGGAGAGGTTTCTCCACCGAGAAGGAGGTTGTCTTCTATCCGGTATTAACCGAGGCTTGATCTGCCGATGATCAAGGGATCGCCCACCTTAAGGGCACGCCAAGGAGTAGGGGCAAGTTATCCCCGAACCTTGTAAACCCTCCTTGTTAGCGATCTTGCTAGTTGTGTTTGTTTTGCTTTCGTTTCTGTTTTTAGTTTTCTGCACACTCTGTTTTCTACTCTTTCCGCTGTGCTACTGATATCTGAGTTACAGAAACTTCATAAGTGTTTAAAGTCGAAGTGATTGGCTGTATTCACCCCCCTCTCTAGCCATCCGTTTCCAACATTGAGTACCCGTGGGGTCAAAGAGAGAAAATAACTCGATCCTTGACTATGTTCGAGTCGGGAGAGAATAGTAAGCTCGATTTCACAGCTCTCGAATATCTATGGTTGTTCGATCTCATGTCTCCCAAATATACTTGTGGAGTCAAAGAGAAAATAGCATGATCCGCTAGAGCTATCAGACGGGCAAACCATTTGGCAGGCAGGGCGGGTTGAACCATCATCTTAGTGAGTTAGAAAATATCCAACTCAGCCCAACTCAAGACGGGTAGAGGGTTGCAGGTTAGGTACCACGAGCTCACCAAAAGAATCAAATGTTGGGACCGGTGCATACGGCTAGAGGGGGGTAAATAGCCGATCACCCACTTCAATCGCCGGTTCTTCCTACACGTGTTAGTGCGCAACGGAATACAATACAAACTAAAACTAACAAGGAAGAACACAAAACAATTTAACGTGGTTTAGAGATAAAGCTCTTACTCCACGGTTGTCCATAAGGTGGACGATCCCGATCCGTCGGTGGATAATTCCCCGGAAAGCCTCCGGCTAGCTCGCGTCGCTCCTTGTGAATGGAGAAACCTCGAGAAAATTATGCAACAACTCCTGATCTCTTGTAGACTACTAATAAACTTTGCCTAAGCTTATTTTGTCAACCTTTGCCTAGCCAAACCAAGCTCTTATAAATAAAGCTCGGCACTATTCTTACCGTTACCAGTCGACTGGTACCAACACCAGTCGACTAGTCCACTCAGATTCAAACCCAACGTTCAAATTCCATCCGACACCAGTCGACTACACAAAAGATCAGTCGACTGATCTTTCTGTGCCCAACGCCAGTCAACTGCTACATGCAGCAGTCGATTGCCCAAATCCTAAATCTTGGGTTTTAACTCCGAGTACAGTCATTCAGCACTTGTCCTCGCTCGACCAACCTAGACCTAGCCTTCTAGCCTCCTCCATCAGCCTTGCGTCGCTCGGATGTCTCTCCATCTTTCTCGCCTTGCCTTCTGAAGCTTCCTTCGACCTCGATCCTTGTTGTCGGGTCTTCTTTTGCCAAGATTCCACTTAGATTTTTCTCCTTTGTTGTACCTATATCCTGCATACTCACAATGCATATCCAATACAATAATAATCTTAACTTAAACCTTTACCCAAACATCAAAACCTAAGGTACCTAGTTTGCTCCAATAATCTCCCCATTTTTAATGTTTAGCAACCCGTTTAAATTAGGGAAATAACAACAAGGCAAATAATTATGCATAAATCATGGAACCTAATCTTAGGCTCTCCTTTTACCTAAACTCCCCTTTGAGTAGGTTTTTCTTTCAAAGGTACTTCTCCCCCTTTGCCAACAAATGCTCCCCCTTTACCTAAGCTCCCCCTTGAGCTTGAAGTTCTTGCAAAGGTGTGTTGGTTTCCCACTTAAACCTAACACTTCTCCCTCTTTACCATACATCAAGAGGGGTCCAATAATATCACAATTATTGGATCCTTTAACCCCTAATGATCATAGACAAAGTATATTAACCCCCATAAGATTATACACTCGTTTTACATTATTAGGACACTTTTCGACTGTTGAAAAACAGTTTCAGCATGTATCAGTCGACTGAGACAGTTACCAGTCGACTGACCTAGTCGAAAGCCTCAATTCACAGAATTATCAGTCAACCGCCTCCTTCATCAGTCGATTGATACCCTGATATCAACCTATTTCTATATTTCTGACCCAATTTCAGAAATATACAAGAAATTCACTAATCTCCAAAAATTTTTAAATTTTGTGGTGAGGTTTGTGGTACCCGTGTCTACTTGAAAAAAATATATTTAAAAATGTATATATCTTGGATCCCAAGATTTACACAAAACTCAAAACTATCTAAATGGTTCAATAAAACCTTGACATAAAGTTCTAGTTTTAGCTTCCTCTTTATGTATCTGCCCATACTAAACCACAATGCATCCCTAACATTGGTTTATATGATATCTATACATCAAAAACTAATTTTTATGCAATATAACCCCAATATCATATTTTCATGCATGAAACATAAACCTAATATACCAAAACCTAAGGATTGAGACTCAAATCCATCTCCAAACATTTTATCACACTCTATAATCTATCTAGACTTCCGGAAGAAATCCTCCCGAGATCCATTTACCATGAATCTCAATTTGACTCTTTGAGCTCCCCCTTGAGCTCTTAACCTTGTCACCTCCCTAGGTGACTCATCCAAGGTTACTAATCCACCCAGTGTACCTCCGATGATCCTTGGCTCTTAACTGTTACCTTCCTAATTTTGGACGTCTTATCCTTAATTACTCCTCTCTTACCAATGTCTTGTGCCATTCTAGCATTCTTTTGGTCTTGGAGGTACTAAATTTGACATTTTTGGGTTTTTGAACACCCAAGCACATGTCAAGTCCCCTAGGTCCAATAATGAACCTATCTAAGACTCTCTCTATTTTCTCAAGTCTTGCCTTCAAGACTTAATTTTCCAACTCCAGAGCTCTAACCCTAGATTCAACATGTCTACTTTGGGCATTTCTAGACTTACCCACCTTTTTAGACATATGTCTCCCCTTCTTGGGATTAATGCCTTGATCATTAACTACCTTCCTCATCTTAGGCATGGTAGTTTTGGTCTTATTTGGTCTAGCCTTGGGTAATGATTTTCTAGGGTTATTTACCTTGTTAATCCAATTCCTATCATTATACCTAAATCAATGATTATGCTTGGGTAAATAATCTATATTATTTTTAACAAGTACATGTGAATTAGAAATTGGATTGAATTTCAAAAAAGGGATTACCTTCCCTTTTACCTTTAAAACTCTCCCTTGATTTGAGCTCCTCTTCTTCTCCAATTTCTTCAAATGTCCTAGCTTCTTGAGCTCTCCTTTCTTTGGGCATTTTGTGTGGTAGTGGCTCCGCTCACCACACGTGAAGCAAATTATATGTTTTTTATCCTTCTTTGCTTCATCCCTATAACTCATATTAGTTTTCAAATTATTTAAATTAAGTGTAGGGTTTACCTCCTTCTTGCCTAATGGACACTTGTCCTTGTAGTGTCCCGTCTCATTACACCCAAAGCAAATGATGTGATCCTTTGACTTTGCTTTGGTGGAGGTGGAGGCTTCTTCTTGCTCCGGTATTGAGGATGGTCACTCCTCCCCCTCAATCCTTGAAGTGGAGACTTCTTCTATTTCTTCCTCACTTGAGAATGTTGACGATTCCACTTCCTCCTCCTCTTCAGATGTTGAACTCGATTCAACTTCCGATTGGTCCTTCTCCTTCTCTTGGACCAATGATCCCTTTTCCTTGGGTTCCTCCACTCCATGTCCTTGTGTAGAATTTTCGTGTAGAGATATCACCTTTCTCCATAGCTCATACGCATTCTTGTACTCACCTACATAGGACAAAATATAAGAAGGTACTAAATTTAAAGCAATTCTAGTTACCTCCTTATCCGCCTCCGCTTCCTCCTTTTGATCCTTGGTCCAATACCGAGGTCGGAGTCGTTTCCCCTTCTTGTCCGTTGGAGTTTCGAATGGAACCTCCAATACGGTCAATAGTCCCATCCATTTGGAACCAAGTCTCCAACCGCTTCCTCCAATAATCGTTGTCATCTCGATCATATGAAGGTGGGATCCGAGTATCTGATCGACCCAATTAGGCTAATTAAAGATGTCACGAATGTGGATCCATCAGATTTTAGAATTTATAAATGTGCTGAAACCCTTTTTGCAATCAAAGAAGAAAAGCGTAGTAAAGGGGTCACAGGTCGTATTTTTCCAAGGGCTAGTTCAAGTTGTTCGATTCAAACTTGCATTTATGTGTCGTTAATGTTTTTGGGTTTCAAATAAAATTTTGGGTTTGGTTTCGAATAGACAAGAAAGTGCAATAGAAAGGAATGAAAATTTGATACACAATGTGAAACAACCTAGGAATGAACTAATCACATCACAATTTAGATAAAGGGAACTTGACTAATGTACTAACAAGGTGATGACACTTAATTTCAGATTATGAACTGATGTGAAGCACTAATGTGAGACAGCTGATGAAAGACAGATAAATGTGTAACAACGATCAAATGCAAAGTTCACAAACAAATGAATGCATAAACAAGTGAATATGAAGCAAATTTCTCAATCTCGAACTGATATTAATTGAGAATTCGAATTCAGAATTGGGAATTAAGAACTAAATGAATTGAAGGAAATGATGCAATGACAAGTGAGGACTGAAGCTAACAACTGTAAACTAACTTGAGTCTCTAATGGAGAATTCAGAAAATTCAGCACGATTTCAAATTGGATAAACTGAACTTGCTGGAATTAAACTGATACAGAACTGAAACTAATTGCAAGAGCTGATTTTAAATGCTATGTAACCGTAACCCACTTCAATGGAGATTCAGAGAAAATCTAAATGTGCTGGGTACAAAAATTCAGAAGTGAAACTAGAATCTGATACGCAAACTGGACAGAAAGTAGAACCTGGGACACAAGAACTAATACTTGATACGCAGAATGGACTAAAGTAAGGAACAAACTGGAATTAAATGTAGTTGTTCTCTAGGCAAACAAGCAAACGAACTCACTAACTTGCAGAATGAAAACTGCTGTGCAGAAATGGATTGAATGAAATGCAGAAATGTAAGTGCAGGAATGTATCAACAAAGCTAATGCTGAGACTATTAATTGCAAGCTAAATTTGAATCATGATTCTAAGTGTAAGAAGCTTAAAACGAGCTAAGGTTTACTTGGCATGCAGTTAAGAAGCTAGCAGCAGAAAATTACAACTCAAAACTGAACTTGTACAGAATTTAGCTAATACAAAGCATTAAGCTGATGTGCAGAACAAAAATTGGAATTAAATGCAGAAACCAAATGTAAATGCTTGTAACTGAGATAATCTACAAAGAAGATTCGAAAGATGAAACTAAATCTATCCTAGGGCACAATTCAGAAACTCAGAAGAAAACTGCCACACTAAAGGAATGAAAAACTGGCACACTGCTACAGCTCTATTACGCAAGTGAAACAAGCATGAAACAAACTGAATTTGCAAACAATTGTCACTAAACAAACTCCATAACTGATTGTCTTGCAGGATTAAAACCTAATTAAGGGAAAACAATTCAGTAAATGAAAGTAGCATAGCTGATACAAGTGCAGAAACAGGATTGAATGCAGAATTGAAGTTACAACTAAAACAAAAGGAAATGCGATAAGAAACTAAGCCTCGATCCTTCCTTGATTCAAGACCACCTTGTTCGTCACGCAAGGGCAAGCCAAGAACCCCTTAAACTCGCAAATCACTGGGAAATCTAGCTCCAATGTCAGATCTGCTCAAAACTGCATCTGGCGCAATCTGGAGCTAAAATCGCCACTGAAACTTCCTCCCAACGACCCAAATCTTGCTCCAAGGTTATGATCGAGTTGACCACGCCTTCACTGAAGAAAATCGCCGAAGAAAACTGAAGAACAACTGAGAAAACGAAGAACTGAGCTGAAGACGCGACGCCAGATCTGAAACAGGGGATCGGTTTTTATAGTTAAAACAGTGAACGACTGAGATTAATCCCGCTTCATCCAACGGTGGATCTTTGTCCGATTTGATTCAAATTTTCAAGATCTTGATCAGAGGTCAGGATCATCCTCGTGGTAGCTCGGATCTGCCAGATCTCCAACGGATGGTTCAGATCCTCTTGATCTTTGTATGGATGGTCTAGATCACTCTGATCATGATCCAACGGCTAGATGATCTCTAATTGGTCTGAAACCTTTAGATCTTGATTTGATCGCTCGATTAGCCTTAACCCCAGCTCGGATTGATCAGAAGTTCTCAGATGGTCTAGATCTAACCGTTCTTGCATCGGACGGTCCAAATGAGTCGAAGCTTGATCACTTGATCTAGTCCACTTTTGACTCAACATTTGACCCAACCTGACCTAGGTCCATGATCCCTTCAAGCCTACAAGAGTAGATCAAAAGTTTAGTGACAAAACCACTCGAAAATATCAAAATTTGCAATTAAGTTCAAAAAGAGTATAAATCCTAGAACCTAGAGTAAATTCACAATTATACAAGTAAAATATGGGTCAAATACGGATTTAAGCATATGAAATGATCATCAAAATGACACTTATCAGTATCCCATCCTAGCGGACCTTCCGAGTCCATCTTCCTCTAGCGCCTTTGCTCTCCCAGCGGTTAGTCCGTAGACGAGCGACCCCATCTCTGATACCACTTGTTGGGACCGGTGCGTACGGCTAGAGGGGGTGAATAGCCGATCACCCACTTCAATTGTCGGTTCTTCCTATACGTGTTAGTGTGCAATGGAATACAATACAAACTAAAACTAACAAGGAAGAACATAAAACAATTTAACATGATTTGGAGATAAAGTTCCTACTCCACGGCTGTCCATAAGGTGGGCGATCCCGATTCGTCGGTGGATGATTCCCCAGAAAGCCTCCGGCTAGCTCGCATCGGTACTTGTGGGTGGAGAAACCTCGCCACAACCATGCAACAACTCCTGAGCATTTGTAGACTACTAATAAGCTTTACCCAAACTTATTTCGTCAACATCTGCCCAACCAAATCAAGCTCTCTTAAATAGAGCACGACACTGTTCCTACCGTTACCAGTCGCCTGGAGCCAACACCAGTCGACTGGTGTTGGCACCAGTCGACTGGTGCCAACACCAGTCGACTGGTCCACTTGGATTCGAACGTTACAACCCAACGTTCGAATTCCAACCGACACCAGTCGATTGCCCAGAAGATCAGTCGACTGATCTTTCTGTGCCCAACACCAGTCGACTGCTATATGCAGCACTGCCCAAACCCTAAATCTAGGGTTTCAACCCCGAGTATAGTCATTCAACACTCATTCTCGTCCGACCAACCTAGACCTAGCCTTCTAGCCTTCTCTATCAGCCTTGCGTCCCTCAGATGCCTCTCCATCCTTCTCGCCTTGCCTTCTGGAGATTCCTTTAGCCTCGGTCCTTGTTGTCGGGTCTTCCTTTGCCAAGATGTCACTTGGACTTTTCTCCTTTGTTGTACCTATATCCTGCATACTCACAATGCATATCAAATACAATAATAATCCTAACTTAAACCTTTGTCCAAATATCAAAACCCAAGGTACCTAGATTGCTCCAACATCAAATACTATATAGAAAAGATTAAAATCTAGTTAATCTAAATCCAACCAAATATGATTGAATGAGAAATTTATTTTCCCTTGTGTACGTTTCTTTTTAAGTTACTTTTGAATCTCTGACACTGGATTTGGAAATCTAGTTATGTTGATTATCCAATTTTATAGGCGAGTTTATTCTAGTCGATGAAAATTGGCCAAGCATTTGCTGCTTTATTTTAACTTTCTATTCTAATGTTCACTCACTCTATAATTAGTATTTGCTAAATTGGTTACCAACTTGAACTTTTTTTCATGATTTCCCCTAATTCATGTATCATTTAATTTGTTTTTGATACCTCCTAAATCATAATTTCATGTTCACTCGTCTATAATTCTTTTTCACTCAACTCACAGGTCAACCCAAGCCCCCCCCCCCCCCCGAGGGCTGACCCGCGCGGGTCACGGGGCCAGGCGGGTCGACCCTCCTAGACCCCCTTTAAATAAGTTGATAAAATTGTAACCAAACCCACTTAAATTTTTTGGCGGGGCAGGTCAACCCGATGGACCCAATTCAAATTGACAACTCTATGATTCACAGTTATGTCCTAGTCAAGAGAGAATAGCTCGATCTGTAACTATGCTCGAGTTGGAAAAGAATAGGTCGATCCGCGACTATTTCCAAGTCGGGAGAGAATAGCTCGATCCATCACTATGTCAAAGTTAGGAAAGAATAATAAGCTTAATCTTATGACTCCCGAGTACCCGCAAAGTCGAAGAGAATATAAAAGGCTCGATTTCATGACTCCTGAGTACTAGTGGAGTCGAAAAGAGAATCACTTGATCCTCAACATATTCAAGTCAGGTGAAAATAGTAAGCTTGATCTCACGACTCCAGAGAGCCCATCCACGGCTATGTCCTAGTCGGAGAGAATAGCTCACTCCATTACTATGCCTAAGTTGGAAAAGAATAGGTCGATCCAAGACTATATACAAGTCGGGAAAGAATAACTCGATCCGCAACTATATATGAGTCGGAAGAGAATAATAAGTTTGATCTTATGACTCCCGATTGTTGGTGCAGTTTGCACTAATAATCAAACTCAAGTGTTGATGAATGGCAAATGTAGATGTTGTGTTTGCCAAACCTATTTACCAAGTGTGTAGGATTGAAAGATTTAGAATCTGATACAAGGCAAGAAGTCCAGTTAAGTCTGCAGAGCCTGACAAATGGCTAAAGTCCAGATAGATCGATGTCTAGCAGGATATTTAGTTGGGTCCAAGACCTGATAATTAGCTGAAGTCCAGATGAAACATCTGGCAGAAAGACCTGGTGGATCAAAGAAGTTGTGTAAGTCTGCAAAAGCAAGTGAGGTAAGTCACTAGAATAAAGAGATCTAGTGAGGACATGTCCCAGTGGAACTTAAGCACTGGTCCAACTTAGAACCATTTTAAAAGTCTAAGTTGAGACGATGACTAGATATTGGTCTTGAGAAGACATGATCTAATTAATAATCATTTCATATTTATGTGCTAACTTTGTTTTTGTAGTGTAAACTTTATTTTATGAATTAACAAAGTTTACAGGGCTAAATTACAAAAAATAGCCTAAGATAAACAGTGTTTGAGGCGCCTCAGGTGGACCTGAGACACCTCATTTCATACTGAAGGTGCCCTAGATAAGCTGAGGGCGCCTCCGCGCAAAGATAGTTGAAGATAAAACTTCAGTTGATAGAAGGCGCCCTGAATATGACCTTCGACTAGATAATGACCAAAGCCCTCAAAGATGATCAAAATTCAGATTGATAGCACCCTAATTCCTAATTAGGGTGCCCTCAACAACCTATAAAAGGAGTTCACGACCAAGCTTTGAAAGATAACTCATAAACAAGCTATTACGATCATTCTGTTATTACGTCCTTGCACTGTTGTGACTCTATTATGCTTGACTGTTATCGGCAGACCGACGCCAAGACCCAAGTCTCTTCACTTTCAACATTTGTGTTGGTAACATTTAAATTGTGTCTTTTATTACTCCTTAAGAGAAGTGTAGTTTCTTACACTTCTGTCTTCTCATATCTTTACTAGATCTCTCTATCAGGAGTTTCTTGATAAAGGATATTAGTGAATTATCCGTCGAAAAGGTCCAAGGGACCTGGGTCTTGAAGTAGGAGTCGGCGAAGGCTCCGAACCAAATAAAAATGCTTGTGTTCTTCTGTTTGTGTTTTCCTTCGTACTTAATTTTTCGTCGCATACTATTTTCTTTAAATACATGTGATTCACACCCCCCACTCTCCCACCCACCCTTCATGCGCATCGATTCTACACTGAGTACTCATAGAGTCGGAGCGAGAATAGCTCAATTCGCGACTATACTCGAGTCATGAGAGAATAGTAAGCTCCACAACTATGCCCGAGTTCGGATAGAATAATAAAATTGATCTCATGACTCTGAGTACCTGCGGAGTCAGAGAGAATATAAGAGGCTTGATCTCACGACTCTTGAGTACCAGTGGAGTCGGAGAGAAAATAACTTTGATCCTTGACTATGTTTGAGTCAGGTGAGAATAGTAAGTTTGATTTTACGACTCTTGAGAACCCGTGGAGTTGGAAAGAGAATAATTCGATCCATGATTATCTCCTAATAGGAGAGAATAGCTCGATCTGCGACTATATCCGAGTCGGGAGAGAATAGATCAATCCATGACTATGTCCGGCAGGGAGAGAATGTTGGTGCAAAAAGCATCAGACATGAACAGTCAACCTCTAGTGTTTCGATGTTTGACAATATACCAAGGTCTGATCAAAGTGATCAAGGGTTAGCCAAACAGGACCTGATATTTGCTAGAGTAGTTAGTACTCAGGGTTGGTCAAGTTGACCAAGGGTTAGCCAAATAGGACCTGATATTTGGCGGAGTGATCAAACCTAGATCTGACATGTGTGACAATACATCGAGGTTTGGTAAGTTAGAATAAGGGTTAGCCAAACAAGATCTGATGTTTGATAGAGAACCCAGGGTTGGTCAGTTTAACCAAGGGATAAGCTAAACAGGACTTGATGTTTGACAGAGTGTTAAACATATCTAGACTGAGCCAAAGAGGACTTGATGTTTGGCAAAGAGAAGTCTAGTCAGGATTAAAATGACTAGCAAAGAAGTCCTTGTCAAGACAACGAAGTCCTGGTAAGTAAAGCTGGGCATGAAGTCCTGGTTCGGGTAATTGGGAATGAAGTCCTAGTCCTAGATTAGGCACAAAGTCCTGGTCCCAGATTGGGCACGAAGACCTAGCCGAAGGTTGGGCACCGAAGTCCTAGTTCGAGGAATTGGGCACGAAGTCCTGGTCGAGGATCGGTCAAAAGACTTAGCCGAGCGAGGACTACGGACAGATGTAGAGATGGGACAAGGATTGGACGTCTCAAGATCCGGGAGTCTCGAAGGTTAAGCAAAAGTCCAACCGGAGATCCCTGTTGGCAAATGGTAACTTCTCTAGAGTGGAGTAGGTGAGGATACATTCCCCAAGAAAGGGAACAGTAGGCGTCGGTTTGACCTAGGATTTTATTTGAAATCCAAAGTCATAACCAAGACAGCTTTGGCTGTTATTCATGCATACATTTATAATATTCTATTGTATTCTTGGACTAACCCTGGTTGCAGGCTAAAAGAAGTTGGCTGTTGTGAACACAGGCGCTTGAATGGGATCAGGCGCCTGAATGGGATCAGGCGCCTGAATGGAATCAGGCGCCCCAGAGTGGTTTTTCAGCAGGTGGCTGGTTGGACGCGCCACGTCAACTCCCAAGCGCCTCATTGCTCCTAGATGCCTCATCAACCTAGGAGCCCAAGATGCTGATTTTTATCCCTACGATGAGTTTGCTGGCTGGATGAGTTTTACCACTTGTGAGGCGTCTTAATGCCTAGGGCGCCCGAATGCAATGTATAAAAGGGGTTCAACCCCTCAGTTCAGGACATCAATTCTTTCATCTGTTTACTCATTCCCTGCGAAGAAAAAGTGCTAAGACAAAGCTCTATGATCAAGAAAGCTTCGAGAGAAAGTGCGCGACGCTTCGGAGTTCTGGATTGGTCGAGATCGTCAATTCTATTTGGGTTGCTTTTATTTTTAAGTTATATTTATTTTTTCTATATGTGCTGGTATTCAAACTGTAAGACGGGTTTCTCCGCCTCCGGAAAACTTCCAGAAAGGAGACCTCTAGTAGACGGGTGTTTCTCGTGATTAGGCCTTGGACGTACTAACTCTAGGGGTTGGGAACCAAGTAAAAACCCCCGCTTGTTATTATTGTGTGTTTTTCTTATTTAATATTCTGCTGCGTACTAGCACTCTGATAGCAAGAACGAACGACCGGACGATGAATTTCCGATGAAAAGAATATGAGTCGATATTCACCCCCCCCTCTATCGACGCTGCCGATCCCACAGAGAATAGCTTGATCCTTGACTATGTATGAGCCAAAAGAGAATAATAAGCTCAGTATGCAATTATGTCCAAGTCGAGAGAGAATAGTGAGCTCGATCTATAATTATGTCCGAGTCAAACGAGAATAATGTGCTCGATCTCACAACTCGTAAGTATCCATGGAGTCGGAGCGAGAATAGCTCGAGCTGTGACTATGTCTGAGTTGGAAGAGAATAGTAAGCTCCATGACTATATCAGAATCAAAAGAGAATAGCTTGATCTGCGATTATGTTAGAGTCGGGAGAGAATAATATACTTGATCCGCGACTAATGCCCGAGTCAGGAAAGAATAGTGAGCTTAATCTCACGACTCCAGAGTATCTGTAGAATCAGAGCGAGAATAGCTCGATCTATGACTATATTTTGTTGGATCGAGAAAACCGATAGAGGGGGGGTGAATATCGGTAAACTTTCGGATTTTCGTAAAGAGCACGTACGCAAAAGAAATAAAATAAAATAATCACAGCACAAAGACACAGTCGATTTACTTGGTTCGGAGCCTGTGTCGACTCCTACTCCAAGGCCAACGGTCGTTGACCGTTTACTTTGGGCAATTCTATATACGCGCAGAATAGTTTACAATAATTTATTACAAGTAAGTGCACTAATAATAATAATAAAAAATTTGATCTTCATTACCGACGTCCGGAGTGGATTGACTCTTTCGGAGCAGCGGGACGTCGTCGGCTCGAGTTGGAGTGTTTCCGGAGCAAGGCACGAGCGTAGAAGATCGTTGAGGCGTTGAGAGAACTGTTGTCCTGAAGCCTTGGTCGAAGGCCCTTTATATAGGGCCTGGGGCGCCCGGGATGTCGGGGGCGCCCCCCACGTGGCCTTTGATACGCCAAAGTCTCGGTCGCGTCTGATCCTCTGGATCCGCTTTGACTGGGGCGCCCGGACTGCTCGGGGCGCCCGGATTGACCGGGTCAAAGAGTTATCTGCTTGGCTTCGAAGGGAGCTTCGGTAGCTGGCCTGGGTCGAGGCATGCGCATGGGGGCGCCCGGGATGCAGGGGGCGCCCGGGAGCAGCGGGGGCGCCCGGGAGCGCGGGGGGGGGGCCCGCAGGATGCACTGTCGAAGCTTGTTTCTGATTTGCGTGTTTTGTGTTCACCTTGGGGGCGCCCGAGACACTCCGGGCGCCCTACTCAGTCATTGCCTCTCTCCTTTGAGGCTTTCTGAGCTGCAGACACACGTTCCTTCGGTCCTGCATCCAGGGTTAGTCCAAACACAACAATACATTAAGTGGTTAGATTATACAGCCTTAGCTATCTTGGTTCTGACTTTGGTCTCCAAAATGGAGCCCTAGGTCGAACCGACGCCTACTGTTCCCTCGACGGGGAACGCATCCTCACCTACTCCTCTCGGGAGAATTTACTTGATGCCAACCGTTCCTCTGGTTGGACTTTTGCCTGACGGTCCTTTGTCAGGTCTTGGATGCCGAGCTGCCCTTCGCTCGGTGCCTAGCATTCCTTTGCTAGGGCTTTAGTCCCAAGCTATCCTTCGCCTGGCGCCTAGCAGTCCTTCGCTAGGTCTTGGATACTGGCAGTCCTTCGCCAGTTGCCTAGCAGTCCTTCGCTAGGGCTTGGATACTGGCAGTCCTTCGCCAGTTGCCTAGCAGTCCTTCGCTAGGGCTTGGATACTGGCAGTCCTTCGCCAGGTGCCTAGCAGTCCTTCGCTAGGGCTTTGTCTCTGCACACTTGAGTAACATTGTTAGATCACAAACAAACTTAACTTTGAATCCTTTGTCAATATCAAAACAAGGTTCGATATGGTGCTTCCTGCATCAACATGTTTGAGTCGGGAGAAAATAAATCTCCACGACTGTATTCGAGTTGGGAGAGAATAATGAGGTTAATCTCATGGCTCCTGAATACCCATGCAGTCAGAGAGATAACATAAATACCAAGCTCTTACCACTGATCTAGACTCATAGAGCTGAATGGGCTAAAATAAAGAGTCTTGCCTTCGCAAGAAAGGAGGGCTTGAGAGCATATGTGCCTTTTACAAGAGAAGGGCTTTATAGCAAATGTGTCTTCTGCAAGAGAAGGGTTTTAGAGAAAATGTGTCTTCTACATTAGAAGAGGTTTAGAGTAAAAAATATGTCTTCTACCAGAGAAGGGCTTTATACAAAATGTATCTTCTGTAGGAGAAGAACTTTCTAACAAATGTGTCTTCACAGGAAAAGGGCTTTAGAATAAATGTGTTTTCTATAGGTAAAAAGAGCTTTATAACAAATGTGTCTTTTCCAGGAGAATAACTTTATGGAAAATATGTTTTCTATAGGAGAAGAGGTTTGTAGCAAATATGTCTCATGTAGGAAAAAGACTTTATAGTAAATGTGTCTTCTTTAGGAAAAGAACTTTGTAATAATGTTGATTAGTTTTGGGATAATAGAATATTAGAACTGTAAAAAGTTAATCCAGAACAGAGATGATAGGAATACCATAACCATAAAATGTCAATTTCGAATGGGGACAATGAGAATACTATGATTGCAAAAAAAAAAACTAAGTCAAACATTAGAAAACCAAAATACGAGATCGACTTTTTGAATTCAATCCAAGAAGATGAATTTACTTTGATTTCACATGTTTAAGAGAAATTAGATCGAAGAGAGAGTCAATAGAGATGCAAGTGGGGGCAAATAGTATATGTACTTGTAAATACAAATTTCTAACTACTCTTGTTACATATCTAGTAAGATTACACAAGTTAACAATAAAATACAAAAAACACATACAAACACATACCATTCAACACATGATTTGATAACCCAAAGCTCTTATTTCACAGTTGATGATCCATTGATAGATTACTCTTGAAATGCTACTAACTTTCTCTTCATAGTTAAGTCTTAATTAGAAATGAAAAACCCTCTTATAAGATAACAATTACAATAGAGAAGTACTAAGAGATCTTAAAGCAAGAAATAAAGGCTTATAATAGGGTTTAACTAACTCTATTTTGCCTTTCCTGAAGCCTTCATAGAGTCCTTTTATAACATTTGAAGTCTTTTGTTGCAATCTAATTTGTTGCAAACTAGTCGACTATTATGCATGACCAATCAACTGGAATTCACCGATTCTTGTGGACCACGACCATTTCCTTTGATGACCACTTCATCTGAGCTCCACTAGTCAACTACTCGACTAGCTAATCAACTAATCTCAAGAACACTATTTTGTTAGTATTTGAGTCAACAACTCAGTTGCTCAATCATTAGTCAACTCTCTTTCATTTGATTGGTGGGTTGACTACGTCCCATCTAATGACTGAGTCCACCTAAGTTAAAATTTAACCTCACCCAAATACATTTGCTCTCAATTCTCAACTCACTACATAATTGTTTCTACACTGAACATCTTCTATTAAGCTTCTCGCCTTAGAATGCACTGAGCCCTCAAATCATTTTATGTGCTAGTCTTCATGATTAACTTATGTAGTCTACCTACCTCCACCATTTCCTGTCAAACTTCTCATCTCGTAGATGCACCAAGTCCTCAACACTCTCCCTATGCTATTCTTTACGCTTTACCTGCGTAGTTTACTATCTTAGACACAATTGTACTATGATGCTTCTTATTTTGTGGTATCTTAGATGTCTTATACCATCATTCTTTGATTTCAACAAAATTTGATGTTGGATTGGTGGATGCAATTAGAGGGGGGTTGAATAGATGATCATTGTTTTCCATGCTTTTGTTTGTTTGTGCTTATCTCTATGGTTTGCCAAAATGCAATGTAAACAAATAAAATAACAAAACCAAAGGCATAAGCATACAAGAATAAACTAGTTTTTACATGATTTGAATCTTTGATTCCTACTCCATGATCTATGATTAATCAACATATCATTTTTGGAATCCGGCTTTCTTATTTCCTCTTTGAATACCTCCTAGAGGTAGAGGAAGCTCTTGTAGGTATTGCCTTTACATCAATACGAATCAAATACAAAGGTACAAATAAGAATGGAAATAATACAAATAAAATTTTACACAAATTTGAGATATTGCTTTTACTCTATTTGGATTACTCATCAAAGGCTCGGGAATGCAATAACACTCGCCAAGAACCCCCAAGAATGATTCTACCAAAATCTCTTCTCAAAACTTGTATTTTAAAACCTCCACTTAAGTCTAGAATTCACTAATGAGCCAAGTGCTATACCATAGTGATGATAAATTTGAATGTTGCTATAATTTTATCCATGCAATGATTGCTTTCTGGTTTCTTATCCTGGCATAATTAGTTGATTGATCATACTTTATCAATTGATTGCTCTTGTCATTAATTAATTGATTAGTCGACTATTCACATAACCTTTCAGAGTCGACTCCTATCATCATTAATCAACTACTCAAAATCATAAATCCATAAATAATCTATCATGATTTTAGGTTCTTCTTCAACTCCCTAAACTGTACTCAGTAATTGATTTCCATCCACATCAGTCGACTATTATAAACCACAAATTTGACTAAATTATAATTTTGTAGTTTCAAATTCAATAGCCAATTACTCTAAGTTACCATTGACTCAATCTAACTTTAACTACTCTAAGGTTAAATCTATATTGTTGGGACCGGGTGCATGTTGACATGGATGCGGATTCGTAATTTTAAAATTAATTACGTGCAGCAGAAGGTTTAACATAAATAATTTCTCAAATTATTTAACCACACATCTAAGCATGCAACCTTATCTTGTGTAGACATGATCATATATTTAAAATTTTGCAAAAACGTAAACTAATTTACGTATTACCTCGCGTAACTCGAAGGAAGGGACGAGACCCAACCGTAAGCGTCCCTCGGAAGCTCCGCCTCTATTCGCGTCCACGCTGAGTATCTTCGGGATGACTTCGCAAAGCCACGAGTTTCGTGTTCTCGAGAACTACTAGATTCTCCGAGAACGCGACAAGAAAAACCAAGAGAGAAGTAATCACATCGGAAAAACTCACCACCAAGGTTGGCCGGAATCACAATTCCGGCGAGAAGGAGGAAGATGACTTGCGCCCAATCCCAAGGTGATGATGGCCGGAGAGGAAGATCGTCCCAACAGAAGAACATCGTCGCCTCGGTGCTTCTCCTTGTGCTCACGGCAAGAAGAAAGGGGGAGAGGCTTGTGGCCGACCAAGAGGAAGAAGGGAGGAGAGGGAGAGAGCCCAAGCAAGAATACTTGGATTTTTTTTCCAAGCCTTGGCTTGGGTCCTTTATATAGTGGCCTCTCAACCGCCAAGTCTCCTTTTTCTTATGGAATAAATTTTCATAAGAAATTTATCATATAAATTTTCTATGACTTATTCCATCATGCTAAGCTTTATCATATAAAAATCCACCAAGTCTCCTTTTTCTTATGGAAAGAAATTTCTTATCATGGTAAATCAATCCATGATTGATTTTATAAAATAAAATAAACCAATTCATGGTTCATTTTAATTTCCATGAAAAATAAATTTCTTTATATAAATTTCTTTATATAAATTTCTTTATCATGGTAAATCAATCCATGATTGATTTTATAAAATAAAATAAACCAATCCATGGTTCATTTTAATTTCCATGAAAAATAAATCAAACCTTGGTTTATTATAAAAATTTATATTATCCATAATTTTATAAAACAAACCACACTTGGTTTATTTTATAAATTGAACCGAAACTTGGTTCTCTCCCTTTGTTGTGGCCGGCCAAGCAAAGAGGGTGGGGACCCTCTTTGGTCGGCCTATCCAAGCCACGCCTCAATGAATTAAACTCATTTAATTCATCTATTAAGTCTTCAAAAGACTTAGCCATTTTACGCTTCCGATGCGTCTCTGAAAAATTCAGATTCGACTTATGGTTTGGCTCAACCAAACATAATCTCTCTTGATTGGAAAATCTAATTTTCAACTCGTTTTAAATCCCTCGGATTACTCGTAGTGCGTGTGACTAAATAGGCTTTCGATTTATGTTGGTCGTCTATAATTAACTAATTATAGAACGATCATGAGTGGCACCTAGTAGTACATCATGATCCCCAATTAATCGAAAGATCAACGGTTGACCTCAGAAACAATTCTGAAACCCTTCAGCAGCTATAATGAATCGTGCCCCATTCCCTTCACCATCTTATACCCACTTGGTTCAGGGCATGGTCTATGTGTGTCAGTCCCCACTAGGCTGACTACGTCACACCTAGCCCAAGTAATGTTTTCTCGTCCTATGGATTCTAATTACTCTCATGTATCTAAGAGATTCATACTCTGAACATGTCATGCTCTGGCCAGAGGCTTCGAGTAACAATCCGATGATAGGCCTTGGGTATACATCTCCTCGCAAGGAGTGGTGAATCCTTTGTAGGCTGTTCAAACATCTTCGAGCACTTCGGCTTATACCCAATCATCCTGGGTCCACACCTCCTTGGAGATGCTTGCTTAAGATGTCAAAGTATAAGTCTCCATGACTAAGATGACTTGAACACCGCAAGTCAAAGGAACATCACACTTAAGCTGCAGTAAGAACTTCACTGACATATCTATATGTAGACTACCATATGAAGTTTTACAGCCAGTCACTCCAATGAACTAGTTCCCTTAACTAGCATTCATGTTTTTCTCCGGACATCCCAATGTCACCAGCTAGTGAGAATCAGCTGATTAGAGAATAACCCATGCTAGTCTTAACATAATTGATAGTGTCCGTATTTATCAATTCATCGACTAGGGACAATTTCAATACTTCACAATTGCACATGTAGAGATAATCACTAGTTGTGAATTCATCACAAATTCTCTCATGTTGTGAATTATATTGCGGACATTCAGTAAATGAATTTAAGATCTCAATCAAATACATAAACATGTATACTCAAATAGTGAATATTCATTTATTAAAATAAATGATTACAATCATAAGGCGATTGCCTTAGGACACTTTTCTCATATCACTAACATATATCGCAATAAGAAACCTCATGCTTCCTTGTTTGCCTAATTATAAGTCAACTTCAACTTACTATGATTTCATTTTTGGTGGCAAAAGGCGATTCGCTCACCCCCAGCGCCCCCGCCAACCCGTCCCAAAGCCAACACGGAGGAGATAAATCACGGAGGCTACTAGCCTGAATACTATGACTAGTGCGTGGGAAGGGCACACTGGCTTTGATAGGTTTTGACTCCCAGATCTCATGATGGCAATACCCACGTATTAATCATCAGTCTATCTCGTAAAGACTACTATATCTTCATTCTTGCTTGATATCCAGGTGACCTCTATTAGAATTTCCCTTACCTATAAATTTTTTACCTTTGAGACTTCATTTGTTGTCCGGTATCCAACCAACCACGACCTATTAAGATTTTCACTTGCTCATTCTTAGGTCAACTTTGACCCTAGGATCTCCAATGTCTACAATTCACTCTTCTAAGACTTCAATTTTACTTAACATGTAATCACTCTTGACTTGTTGGAACTTCATCACATGTCAAACATTTAGTTTCCAAGACTTACTTAGACTTCCACAACTACCAAGCATTCACTCCTCTATGACATGCTTGAACTTACATCATGCGCTAAGTTTCCAATCCTCCATGACCTATCTAGATTTTCACTACCAACACATATTGAACATCTCCATTGAAAGCTTATAGTTTTCCATGATCCACTTGATTCCTTTCCCTTAACCACTCATTGTTGGACTTTTTTTGTCTGTCAACACCTTTTGAACTTCACGATAGATGAATGTTTTAATTGTTTATGACTCACTATAGGTCTTTTCAACTATTGTATTTCTATGTTTGCTAACTTCACTATTGCTAAGTGTTTAGTCTTTCACTCATTTGAGTTTTTTCCACTATTAAATATCCAATCAACAACCACTTAATTGACTCATCAAACGATATATTTCTTAACAATAATCATATTGCTTAAACATCAAAATATATCCTTGATCCATTAGTATTAAGTTGAGCCTCATTACACTAACACTCGTCAAGTCCCACTACCTTAGTTGCGTTAAGTCGTCTTATATGTGTGTATCCATTTGAATCCCTACATACTTAAACACACATAGCAAATCATTAACTACTAATTCATTAGATCCAATATATTAGTTAAAGAAGGTCTTAAAAGAAGCAAATAAGTTTATAATATCGGCTTTTTACCAAAGGACATACCTAAAAATTGGTATTTACCAAAAGGCGTACCATGGTTTTTTTTTTACCAAAGGGCGCATTCCTTTTAGTCAACTTCCTATTATACCCCTTCCGCCAAGAAATGGCTTTCTCAATTCACATTTTCGAGACATCCGAACCACTTTATCAGTAAAATAATATTTTATGGTTCGGATGCCCAGAGAGTTGAATTTTTCTCCTTTCTCCCTCAGCGCAACAACGTAAATGGTATTGTCAAAGGTGGAGGACATTGTGCGCGCCCTAGCTGTGATATAGTCGCGAGCTCATTGCCCGAATCCCTCCCCACATCAGAAAACCTAGGGAAGTCTCCAAAGTATTTGTGTGTGTCCCTGAGGCGGCTTTAAGTGTTAATGTTGAGTCCAGACTGCTCGACACTATTGAAAGTAGCGGTTAGGGTTTCTACACGGTTTATTTTTTTGATAATGGCAGGAAAAAGGTCTGTGGGTGATTCAACGTCTTCTTCCTTGGCATTATCCACCAAGGTATGTTAGTGATAGTCTTAGGTCAAAACAGCAGAGTTTGTGCACATGTTTAAACTTATTTTTGCTTAATAAATTTGTAATGTATAAAAATTGTTGGCTTTAGATGACTTTGGACAAAAATTACATTGGTGCAGTGTTTTAGGCCACTTTAAACATTTTTTTGAAGTATTTCAAATTTTAAATGATCGACACATTGCGAAGATTAAAGAGTCATCCTTCAGTGATTTCTTGGGCATACAAGAATTGCAGTATATCCGTGGAATTTTGATGAATATATTTGAAAGTTGAGATTCAACCTCGCAAGTTTTTAAATTCTCATGTAATAATTTTAGTTATGAATTGTAAACAATATCTATAGTAAGATAAAATAGGGATAAAGATGGCCTGAAGTGATTTAATTTTGATCCATTTCATTTCAGGCCCACGTTGGGCCTGAAATAAAATCATTTCAGGCCCAAAGTGAAATCATTTCAAGCCTATATTCTTGATGATAACTAAATATTTTAAATGTTTCAGGTGTATCGGTTGCGTTCACCAGACGAGATGTTGCTTTGTTATTGGGTATAGTGGACCGTGGTGTTTCGGTCCCTATTAATTCAACTAAAGCATCGGGTGACCTCTATCTTACTTACTTCTCAAAAGAAAAATAACCTACCAGAACAAGAATTGAGGAGTTACTTAAATATTATTCAAAAGGTGTTGAATCAGAGGATGATGTTTTATTAGTATGTAAATTCTATATTTTGTATATATATTTGTTTGTGTTTTATTTTCGTCTAATACATATAAAGTCTCTCTAGGTCTTGTAGATATAGTAAATGATTATGAGAATCTTGCTAGATTCAACTGGGTGGAAGCTATCCATCAATTTTTGTCTACACAATTACCTAAGATTGGGGTCTTATTTTCATCAACTCAGGGATACCAGACCAACACCAACCTCCCTTACCTAAAGGGATTTGCTGGGCTTTTGGCAGTGAGTAGAATTTTCTTGATAAATTTTATAATATTTTGCTGTCATTAATTTATTTGGCTGGAAAACTTGGTGTAGGCATAGTTTTTGGAGCATCTACCAATTCAAAAATCATACAATATTGAAGGACTCCGAATAAATAAGTGGAGGAATATTTCTTCGCATATTAGTAGGGTGAGGGCCCTTGTCGACCGACTCTCGTCCGAATAGGTAATTATTCTAAACTGTGATCTATGTTAGTTTGATATAGAGACAGTAACATTTGTGAACTTGTTAATTGACAGGTGATCGTTGAAGTAATTCCTAACCTACATAAAAATACATTGTTTGAGAACCTTGATATCGGTGATGACATTCCACGACCAATGGAGTCATCACAAGGAGATGACACAGAAGATAAAAGGCTATGTGGTGACTGCATTCTTAAAGATAACCGAATCAAGGAGCTAACAGAGGAGAATATTTGTTTGAATGAACGGGTTAAGGAATTACTTTCAATAATTGAAAAAAAGGGCATGGAGGCTCAAGAAAGTTATCCTGTAGTTGATCCTCTTTTTGATCCAGTATCTTGTAGAACAAGGAGAGGATATGACCGAATTCGGTATGATTACAGGGATACTCCAATTGACAGTCCAGTATGACACCAACTATTACCTAAGGGGAAGCGGAGGCAGAAACAAATATCAAATGTCATGGACAAGGGAAAAAGAAAAATTAGTGAGGAGGATATGGATGAAAGACAGCTAGGCACCAGGCGAAGGGCAGCCTGGTACTGAAGACCTGGCGAAGGACAGCTGGGCACCAGGCGAGGGACAGCTTGGTATCCAAGACCTAGCGAAGGACTGCTGTGCAAAAGTCCAACCGGAGGAGCCGGTTGGCATCAGGTAAATTCTCCCGAGAGGAGTAGGTGAGGACGCGTTCCCCGTCGAGGGAACAGTAGGCGTCGGTTCGACCTAGGGCTCCATTTGAGAGACCCAAAGTCAGAACCAAGACAGCTAAGACTGTAAACTAACATATTAATTGTTTTATGTTGTTTTGGACTAACCCTGGATGCAGGACCGAAGGAACGAGTGTCTGCAGCTCAGAGAGCCTCAAAGGAGTGAGGCAGAGGCTGAGTAGGGCGCCCAGAGCCTCCCGGGCGCCCCCAAGGTGAACACAAAACAAAGAAAAAGCAAGGTGAGCTTCGGCAGCTTATGGGCGGGGCGCCCCCGTGCTCCCGGGCGCCCCCAGGTCAAGCCAACGAAGCAAGCCAGCGAGAAGCCAACGGATGAGAGTTGACCCGGTCAATCCGGGCGCCCCTAGCGTCCCGGGCGCCCCCAGTCAAGATCTGATGCCGAGTTTGAAGGGATCAGAGCTGACCGAGAAGAACTCGAATCGGCTGACACGTGGGGGGGGGGGGGCGCCCCCGACGTTCCGGGCGCCCCCAGGTGCTATAAAAAGGGCCCTCGACCCCAAGGCTTCGACACTCAATTCATTCAACGCAATCACTCTTTTCTGCTCCTGCGCTCTGCTCCAGAAACCTCCCGACTCGAAATACAAGCGCCGACGACGTCCCTCTGCTCCGAGAAACATTCCACACCGAACGTCGGTAACGAAGAGCGATTTTCTATTTTTGTGTTTACTATACTACAATTGTAACATCTATTTGTAAACCGTTTTGCGCAAATATAGAATTGCCCGCAGTAAACGGTCAACGACCGTGGGCCTTGGAGTAGGAGCCGACCGCGACTCCGAACCAAGTAAAAAATTTTATGTTTGCGTTTGTCTGTTTTAATTTCCGCTGCGTAAATTCTCTATCTGTTAAATCCGAACGTTTTCCGATATTCACCCCCCTCTATCGGTTCTCTCGATCCAACAAGTGGTATCAGAGCGGGGAAGCTCAAATTTGGTGCAACCACCAATTTGAGAATTTTATTCGGATTTTTACAAATTTTTTTTAATATTTTTTTTATTCGAAATTTCTCTCGTTAATTGATGTTGGTGCAACACCCCTCGATAATTATTCTTTCTTTATCCCGCACTACTAATCCAAGACCAAGTCTTGGGATATTTCTCTCTCTTTTTCTTAGTTTTAGATAAATGGCCATCCAAGAAGGCTTCAGCACTGCAAGACCACCTCTCTTCAGTAGGGAAGACTTCTCCTACTAGAAGAGCAGAATGGAGGTCCACCTGAAAACTCAGGTGGACATGTGGATAATCATCCAGTCCGGACTGGAGATTCCGAGAAATGCTGAAGGAGTACCTCAAAGCTACACAGAATGGGACACCGCTCTGAAACGGAAAATTGAAGCGGATGCAAAGGCGACCCAGACCCTCCAATGCGGCTTAACCAAAGAAGAGCTGAACTGGGTGGGTCCTTTCAACAGTGCCAAGGAGCTGTGGGGGAAACTGATCAAGCTGCACGAAGGAACATCAGACACTCGGATCAGCAAGCGAGATCTGCTCCTGAACAAGCTGTACACGATCAAAATGACCGACAACGAAACAGCAGCTTAACTTCACGCCCGAATTCAAGAATTAATGAATGGACTACACACCATCGGTCACAAGGTAGAAAACCGTGACCTAATAAGGTATGCTTTAAACGCTTTCCCAAGAAATACCTTGTGGGCATCTATGGTAGATGCATACAAGGTTTCAAGGGACCTTACAAAAATTAAATTAGATGAATTATTCTCTGAATTAGAATTACATGAGCAAACTAACTACACCCTGGCCAAGAAAGGCATGGCCTTTATTGCAGGTAAATTTGAAAAGAAATCCAAGAAGAAACCTCAACCAACACCTGAATCTGAATCAGACTCAGATTCTGAAGACGAAGGAGATCGACCAAAGTTGGTCCGACTGGCAAGGAACTACTACAAGGAGTTAAAGAACCAAACCAACAGAAGGAAAACCTGCCGAAGAAAGGATGAACCAGCTGAACCCGCAAATGAAAAGAACAAGCCCAACGTGACCTGCTACGAGTGCAAGAAAAAGGGCCACTACAAGACCGAATGCCCTAACTTGAAGGAAGCAAAGAAGACAAGGAAGAAGAAAGCACTTCAAGCAACGTGGGACGAGTCCTCATCCGAAGAAGAAGAAGAGGTCCCACAATCGAACCTACTCACACTAACTGCCTCAGAAGAAGTCGCGACCGAGTCAGAGTCAGTACAAGATGACGACAGACTGACATTTTTAGAGGAAGGCGAAATCAAGATAAGTGGTTTTACTAGAAGTCAATTAAATGAATTAATCTCTTACCTTTCTCGAGATTTGGTGAAAGCTAAACTCCGAATCGAATCCCTCCGACAGGAAGTAAAACTTCTGAAAGAGGGAGCTAACTCTAAACCCTTAACTGAGAAGGTTCAAGAAGGAACCTCTAATCAAGTTGAAAAACTTGAGAAAGAGAACTCCTCCCTGAAAACTCAGGTTAAGGATCTTAGATCAGCATTAAAACGATTTACTTCTGGTTCCAATAATCTTGACATGATTCTTGGAAAACAAAAATCGGTTCTAAATCGATCCGGACTAGGTTATAGAACCAAGTCTCGACAAAGATCCTACTTTGCTGTACTGAACCAGTCCAGACCAAAAGTTCAGGCATGGGTACCAAAACTATGTCTGAACCAACAAACTGGATCAAATCAATAATGGATCCCCAAGGACAAGATTCACATCTTGCCAAATCATTATCGTGGCTATAGTCCAGGGGGAGCCAAGTTAAAAACCATAGTTATTATTAAATAAAATTCAATTCTTGAATGTAATTTGCTTGTTTGCTTGTTTATTTAATTTCTGTAATTTATCATGTTTAGACTTAGAAATGGTTAGTTTAAGGACCAAAAACCAACTTAACTGAAAATTGACAACATAGTATTGGGAGGAGGTGAGATGATAGTACGTTAGGGAAACCAATTCTAATAAGGTCAAGTATACTTGGTCTCTTTAGACTGGTGAAACTAGCCGAAGCTACCGATCCAAGACCCAAACTAGTTAGACCAAAATTTTTCAAAGAATAATCTTGAAAATGAAATTTCATTGAAAGGCTTTGTCAAGGAAAGGGTTGATGATCCAATAAGGCTACGGCCAAAGAAGGCCTAGTGCCTCGCCAAGACCTGGAAGCCAATCTCTGAAATTCAAATTCAAATTAGTCTTTGTAAAATTTAAATCTAACACAAATTTTCAGTTATGTATAGATTCAAATAATTTTTAAAATAAAATATTTCCAAAATTAATTTAAGTTTTTCAAAATAAATCAAGTTTTTTCAAAAACTCTTTTATCAAAACCTGTCTCACAAAACCTATAAGGCTAACGTGATTGAAAAACCTTGATTATGTGAGACAGTAAATTTAACTTAATCAGAATTCATAACTGGATTGTTGTTGATTGTTGTTTTAGTTTAGAAAGGCATTGACCTAACAAGTAGTCAAACCATGGTCAAAGCAGTCAAACCATGGTCAAAGTAGTCAAACCATAGTCAACATAGTCAAACCATGGTCAATCCAACTTAATCATGGTCAAACAATGACAAGACATTAAATTTACCACCTCCTACACACTTCGGGCGTCCGTGACACCTCGGGCGCCCCCATCCATGCTTTTATCTTCTCTCAAGGCAAAAAGCTGCCTTTGACACTTGACCAGGGCGCCCGGAACCACGTGGGCGCCCACATTTCAGTCAAAGCAGCAAAAGCTGCAAAGACCAGCCTGACTGGGGTGCCCGGGCCGTTCCGGGCGCCCCCAACCAGCCTTAAGCCACTGCCAATGGCAGTAGGCACTGTCCCGGGCGCCCGAACCACGCGGGCGCCCCCAATGACCAGCCTATAAAAAGGCATCCGAACTCTTCCTTCTTCCCACACCAAAAACCATCCTCCTTCCTCACTTCCTTCCTTCCATGAAGTTCAAGTGACACTTGTGCTTCCTCAATCTCAACCATGCCTCCCCGGTATGATTTCTTTTATGCATTTAGAATTATTTTCTTAAATTCCTTCCTTATAAATGCATGTTTCTTAACTTAGAAAACGCCGAGCAAACCAAGCGAACCCCGGTGCCGAAGCAAGTCCCGACCCTAGGTTCCCGACTCTAGAACTGTGTAATAAGTTTGCTCGAACAACTTACAAGCCTATCAAAACTAGCTATCTTAATAGACATTTCTTTACCCAATCTTTTTCCCTTAGCCATGAACGTCATAAACTTTTATCAACTAGATAATCTAGTGTTCTACACTCATTCCATTAACACAACTTTATGTGCAGAATTTTATAATAACATAGTTCGACAGAACGATCTCATGTTTGTCACTACTGTTCAAGGAATACCCTTGTCGATCACTCCTACCTTACTAAATCGATTCCTTGAACTACGACCTTCTCAGTCCACCTTTTGTTGCTATCCACCTAGGGATCCTCCATTTGATGCTCCCTACTCCCACATTACTCTAGACACTCTCCACTCATATTTCTATAGGGAGGCTAGACTCCCGGTAGCTAGACGATTTCAGTCCGTTGAGCTTCAGGCCCAGGACTATGCCCTGTACAGAGTCCTGGTCCGCTGCATTTTACCACTATCCTCTAGGGATGTCGCGACCATGCGACCTTTTCATACATTTCTCCTGTATGCCCTGATCCATCATCTTGACATTGACATTGGACTACACATGTTTCACGCTATTCTGCACGCGTCCAGTGTTACCACTCAGGGACGAGTGCACACTCCCTTCTGCCACATCATCACCTCCATCCTTCATCACCACGGTCGTAACATCACCGTAGGTGAGATATCCGAGCTGACCGATTTTGATGAGATAGGGTTTAGGAACTTCTCTTTAGCTGGGATAGATGTATCGGCCACCGGGGTTTTGACTTGGAGACGACAGCGAGCCGGAGCGCAGATCGATTCAGATGAGGAGGTAGACGTTGACGTTGCAGATCTGGCAGCAGAGGCCCGAGCACACATAGACGAGCCCCCTCCACCGACACTCTACGAGAGAGTGACACGGCTAGAGACTCAGGTCCAGAGCCTCCGAGAGGAAGTGGAGGCAAACCATGCTGAAGATATGGAAACAAATCTAGGCTATTACACTGACTATATGAGTGCCCTTAGAGCTGAGAGGGAGACCAGAGATGCACAGTATCACGAGATAATGGCGATGTTTCGATCCTGGCAGTCAGGCTCCTCTGATCATCCTGGACCCTCTTCCTAGATTTGATTTGCATTGTACTAGTAACTATTTGACTGCCCCTACTTAGTAGGGTTGACTCATGCTTGACCTGTATGACTGTGCTGGTTCTCTTACCAGCGGACTTATGTAGTCGACTACCTGTTTATTTGATTATCTGATCTCTGTTAGGATTATGCTTGGTAGAATAGGTTTACCTTGCTTTTTGATTTTTCTACTACTTTACTCATTTTCAAATGTTTTTAATATCAATTTTTAAAATTTTTTTTCAAAATCAGCTCTTACTTAGTATTGAAAATTTTCAAAATATTTTTTCGACTTAGTTTTATTGAAAAATTACCCCCTTCAAAACTAGAGCTTTTTCGCAAATGGACTTAGTCTAGGCCCTAACCCTAGAACTGCATGCACCTATAGACTTAGAAGCCAGCATCTCACAAGCACCTTAGGGTTCTTTTGATTGATAACCTAGAATGGGGTGAGATGCTTAGGTCTTTGCCATAATTCAAGATGCTTTAAGTCAGTGCATCTGCAGTAATTGGGGCACTAAATACAACTCACACAGCAATCAAGTTATGTGTCAAGTTTAGAAAATCTAACTTGAACAAGAACACTTAACTTGACTAACCCCAGCGAAAACTACTGCTTATAACAGTTAGTAAGTAGCTAACTGGGTTAGACATGACCCTAAAAGAAAATGATTTGATCTAGTTTAGATCTTGAATTGGTTCAGTATAACAAATTATGAAATTTATTATTCATTTTTATGGAAATTAAATATCCTGTTTATGCTGTATTTATTTTCTTTTGATATATGGCAAAGGGGGAGAGATAGGAAAGGAGAGACTTTAAATTTTTTTAGAATTTCTTCAACTCTCAAAATTTCAAACTCTATCCTTCATTCAAAAAGTATTTTTTTGTATCTAAATTTTTTCAAAATTTCCTAAGTACTTAAAACTAAATTTGTCAAAATTTCCTAAGTACTTAAAACTAAATTTTTCAAAATTTCCTAAAGTACTTTGAACTAAAGCTTTCACTCAAAAATTTTCTATAAGTACTTTGAACTGAAATTCTCAAATTTTTTCTAAGTACTTCATTCTTTCAAAACTTCTCCAAGTACTTAAGTTTTTCAAAACTTCTCCAAGTACTTAAGTTTTTCAAAACTTCCCTAAGTACTTAAGTTTACCTAAGCACTTAAGTTTTTCAAAACTATCTTGAGTACTTTAAACGTAAGGCGTCAAAATTTTCCTTAGTACTCAAACTCAAGCTTTCACAATCCTTCTTAAGTTTTCTAAGTATTTAAACTTAAAAATTCTACAAAGTAGACAACCAAAATTCTGTTGAAAATTATTCTAAGTAAAAATCCATCCTTAAACTTAGAATTTATTTTCAAAAACCCCACGAAGTTTTTGAAAAAATCTAGGGGGAGATTCCTTCCAGGGGGAGGGAACAAAATTTAATTTTTACTTACTCTAATTAACTTAACTTTTTGAACCAGGGTTGCCATAAATCAAAAAGGGGGAGATTGTTGGTGCAGAAAGCACCCAAGTCGAACTTGAGTTTTGATAATGGCAAAAGGGTTCAAAAGTTAAGTCTCATTTGTTATCTAACATGTTACTCAAGTGTGCAGGCCAAGCCCTAGCGAAGGACTGCTAGGCTCCTGGCGAAGGAATGCCAGGATACAAAGCCCTAGCGAAGGACTGCTAGGCACCTAGCGAAGGAATGCCAGGATACAAAGACCTAGTGAAGGACAGCTAGGCACCAGGCGAAGGGCAGCCTGGTACTGAAGACCTGGCGAAGGACAGCTGGGCACCAGGCGAAGGACAGCTTGGTATCCAAGACCTAGCGAAGGACTGCTAGTCAAAAGTCCAACCGGAGGAGCCGGTTGGCATCAGGTAAATTTTCCCGAGAGGAGTAGGTGAGGACGCGTTCCCCGTCGAGGGAACAGTAGGCGTCGGTTCGACCTAGGGCTCCATTTGGGAGACCCAAAGTCAGAACCAAGACAGCTAAGGCTGTAAACTAACATATTAATTGCTTTATGTTGTTTTGGACTAACCCTGGATGCAGGACCGAAGGAACGAGTGCCTGCAGCTCAGAGAGCCTCAAAGGAGTGAGGCAGAGGCTGAGTAGGGCGCCCGGAGCCTCCTGGGCACCCCCAAGGTGAACACAAAACAAAGAAAAAGCAAGGTGAGCTTCGGCAGCTTATGGGCGGGGCGCCCCCGTGCTCCCGGGCGCCCCCCATGCTCCCGGGTGCCCCCGTGCTCCCGGGCGCCCCCAGGTCAAGCCAACGAAGCAAGCCAGCAAGAAGCCAACGGATGAGAGTTGACCCGGTCAATCCGGGCGCCCCTGCGTCCCGGGCGCCCCCAGTCAAGATCTGATCCCGAGTTTGAAGGGATCAGAGCTGACCAAGAAGAACTCGGATCGACTGACACGTGGGGGGCGCCCCCGACGTTCCGGGAGCCCCCAGGTGCTATAAAAAGGGCCCTCGACCCCAAGGCTTCGACACTCAATTCATTCAACGCAATCACGCTCTTCTGCTCCTGTGCTCTGCTCCAGAAACCTCCCGACTCGAAATACAAGTGCCGAAGACGTCTCTCTGCTCCGAGAAACATTCCACACCGGACGTCGGTAACGAAGAGCGATTTTCTATTTTTGTGTTTACTATACTGCAATTGTAACATCTATTTGTAAACCGTTTTGCGCAAATATAGAATTGCCCGCAGTAAACGGTCAACGACCGTGGGCCTTGGAGTAGGAGCCGACCGCAACTCCGAACCAAGTAAAAATCTTGGTGTTTGCGTTTGTCTGTTTTAATTTCCGCTGCGTAAATTCTCTATCTGTTAAATCCGAACGTTTTCCGATATTCACCCCCCCTCTATCAGTTCTCTCGATCCAACACAACCTACCAGGACATATGAGTCGAGATTGTGCGCTGAAGGTACAGAATGAGGGTACAGGAGCTATTGAACAAAGGGGCATTTTAGTCAGTCAGAATCTTGAGGGGAGGACATAAGACTTAGTCTTCTTTTCGACAGTCGCAGTCTGCCCCTCCAACAGCTGTCTATAGTATGCATGGATATGAGCACCCCAGTACCCAGCAATATTGCAATTTTTTGTCTTAGGGCCTCAGCATCAGGCTATTCCTCCACATCAGTATTATCCACTATATCAGCCTACAATGTATCAGCCTCAGCAGACTGTTGGAGTATAAGTGCCACAGCCATAGTAGTATTTGGCAGTGCCACCATCGCCGCCAAAGACAGGACAAGTTTATGCTATCACCAGAGCGGAGGTACCGTGGGCCAAGGGATCAGCCTTCATGGTTTGATGTTCATCCATGCATTTTTCAACTAAAATAGTGATAGATATTGGTAGTTCTCTTTGGTGCTTGTCACGAATATACTTGAATGGGGTCAAGAGGGTGTCTACGATTAGATCATGGGGTATAGGTTGTCCCATCGGCTAGAGAGATACTAGTTATCAAACAAAGGTTATAAAGTCTACTAGATTCAATAGGTCGCTACCCTACTTAGGAAACGTATAATTAGTTTCCGTTTAGCAGTTACACTATATTGGTGTTGTTAGTATTAGCCATTAGTATTTACCGTACGTAATAATGAAATCTAGGGACTAAATTTTTATTAGTGGGGGAGAATATTAAATATGATACTTCGGACTCGATCCAGAAAAAAATTTCAAAAAATTTTCCACAGAAGATTTAGCGTTTCCGGGACCCAAACCAAAGTTAAAGGGGTTAACATTATTTTGGGGACCAAATGGATTAAACCCAAAATTAGAAGGAGTTGATTGATTAAAATTCTAAAACAAGGGACAAAACTGCAATGACTCAAACTATTAGACTAAAGTGCAAAATGGTGCGACACTTATAACCTCGTCGCCTACTTTTTCTTCGCCACAACCCGATCTGTCTTCTGCTTCTTCTCCTTCTTCTGCTCCTTCAGACCATCTCGCCACACGATCGTCGGAGTTGCCCATCGTTGGTCACTCCTCCTCCCTGGTAGGTCGCGGATCTATCTCGCTAGGGTTCTGGCAGTTGATCTTAGATTACACGCCTTGTCTCTAGGTCGAAGGTGAGTCTACAAGGGATACTACTATTTGTTATTTTTTCCCCTTTTAATTGATCCTTGTTTGATTGATGTCCTAGTCTTTGATAGGTTTAAGGTCACGGCTCATTACCAATCCCTAAGCGAGGAAAGTGGGGAACTGAGCTGAGGATTGAGGATTGAGTTCGCTGGAGCAAAACGCGGGATTCCTATTGGTTTTGGCCGATCATGTTTGTTTGGGCTTCAAAACTAGGTAAGGATCATATCTAGATTTGCTCTTGGATCAACTGTGTTAGAATCATAAATTCTAGTATATGATCAATCTGTTGTTTTTCAGAATGGTGGATTTCAGAGTTCATTCTGATCTGGATTGGGTTTTCTTTAGCTTGTTTAGCTCTGTTAGTGTTGTGTTCTACCGTGAGTTGGTTTTCTCTAAATTCCTTGATATGGTTGTGGAGGATCTATTGTAGTATTGGGTGGTGAGGTTTCTTCCTTGTTGCTGTTCGATTTTTGCTTTACTGCTGTGGGTTAGTTTTATAGCTTCTTATGGTGATCTGTCATGTATCTTGATGCTCTACCTTGGACTTGATCCATGTTTGGAGTGGAGTATTAGATTCTGGTGTAGAAGAAGCTACGAGTGTGCTTGTATTAGCTTAGTATAGTGTATTGATGGGTTCTGTTCTTTGTTTCCCATCCTCGCCGTGAGCTATAGAGCTTAGGGAGTGGTTATTGTTTGATTATGCTATATGATTGTGTCTAGGGATTGATCTAGGTTGGAGCAGTTTTTGCTCTAATCATAGTTTGATTCGGTTTGATTTGTAAAGGTTTGACTTTAAGAATTGGATTTATTTTGTCCTTGGATGATGCTGCCATGTTTTGTATCTAGTAGAGCTTTGTTGGAGAAACTCAATTCGAATTATAGTTTCTGATCATGTGATGTTTTCCTTGATTGGAGTTGGATTCATCTTCCCTTGTGCCAGGAGGATTTTTGATACGAGTTGTAGGTCCTGGGTTTTCTTTTCCTTTCTGTGAGCTATATTGCTAGAGTAGGATTCCATTTAGATTATCTGATGGGATGATTTATGGACTGGGATCTAGTGTTGGTGGGTTGGATTTGGGTTAAACATAGACTAAACCTAAATTCGAAATGTAATTCTAAACCAACGTGGGTTAATTATTTAATTAGATGTAACTAAATGAAATACAATGATTAGATAAACTATAATACGATTTAGGGATATGTTTAGCTACTTACTAACTACTATGATAGCTAAACTTTATGACCTTTGATACAGGGTACTGATTTGTTGTTGATTATTGGATGAGAGGATTTCTTTTGATACGAGCATCTTCATTTGAGGTGGGTACCTCTTGCTTGTCTTCTTTAGTACCACTTTATCTTATCCATGGTTGTTTATAATTTTGTAGTAGGTTTTATTACCTTATATCTGCTACCGTTGTTATCCTTCTTGAGACTTATTGCATGATTTTTGAGATGATGAAATTCCTGTCTATGCAGTCTCATTATTTGATATCTGATTCTGTATAGTATATACATGAGCAAGTGATTGTAGATATAGAGGTATGTTACTTTGTATATGCATTGATTGATTGCATGGTTTACTTGCATGTGTACCTATTTATATGATCATTAGGTCATGATACATATGTATGACCTCTATATATTAGGTTGAGTTATGGATGACCACCCAGTGGGTGTTGCATGTGATAGAGACATGCACCATCCCTACACTGTTGCATGCTGACGATAATCGGTATCCCTTATGGCTTAAGCCTATCATCAGTCTCATTTTGGATCTGCACACATGGCTACTCACGGATTAGTGGATACTGGCAGGTGTGTACTGCTCTACTCGGACGCTCATGGATAGTGGTTCCGGAGTGTGGTAATAGGTAGGGATCCCTCCTCCTTCCAGTGATCTTAGAAGATGAGAGCGGTGCTCCCCCATATGATTGGGATAGGACGGTGGTCCTCCGTCAGCATCCTATCCACTAAGTCACTTAGGAACAGTAATGACAGAGTTTGTATAGTTGTCACAACCCTACCCACTCAGCCGTTCACTTATGACTTGTGACGATAGCTTGACTGGCATCAATGGTGACACATGTCATTGCATTATGTGAATATAATGCATTGTGCATTTAGTTTGTGCTTGATGCATTTGATTGCTGCATATATTTGACATGCACATATAGGGGAACAGTTACATATTGGATTATGTTTTGTACTTGATGATACATAGGGGTTGATTGCACCACCCCACAAGATAGATAAATTCTGGTATGTCTGCTGCCTGGTTCATCATTTTTTTTTTGGTATGTACATTCATTCAGTAATTCAGTTTTGTATATTCTGATATTCTCTTGAGATTGTATCCTATTGTTTCTTTATAACTTGTATAGCAATTTATATTGCTATGCATGTATATCCCTATACCCGCAAAGTCCGCTTGGACTCACAACTCGTTACCCTATTTTTTTGTTTTCAAATTGACTGGTCACCAAGAGAGCCCATTTGCCAGTTCCAAATCTCGACGACACCGGCTTTGGATTTTTTGCCGTGTTTATGATTTCTATATAGAATATTTCATATACTGTATTTGTTTTTATATCGTGGACTTGTATTTGCATTGTATTGATGTGTGGATTGTTCTTTTTAGTCCTTTGTTGGACTTTATATAATGTGTTTTGCTGCGTGTTGTTGGTATGGCTTGGCGGATTCCAAGACAACCACGGGGTCGTATCTGAAAGACCACTCTATGGCTACGGATTAAAAAATTTAATCCGAACAGAGACCCGTCCTTCTAACGACCGACTCGTCGTCGTGTTAATTAATCTAAGTTACAACTTGGCCGAAACCGAGGTTAAGGCCTTGTAACTTTCCGGATTAATTAATCGCGGAAAAGACGACGATTTGGATCGCCGGTTTTTGTGTTTATCTTCGGGGCCCAGTTAGTTAATTATTAACTATGATATCAAATCAAAATAATAAACTAACTTACATAAAATGACAAAGCAAAGCAATATGACACAATTAAAATATATCAAAACAAAATTGGAGCTCGGGAGAAATATACCTCGTCGTTTATCTCGCAGTCTTCTACCTTATGACCCTCCCCTCCTAGACGTCGTGTGGGCGACGATCTTCCAAGTCGTGAAGTCACCAAGGCCCTTAATCAATCCCTTCTCTTCTTCCTTTCTTTGCGCCAACTCCAAACCCTAGGGTTAGGGTTTGACTCCCGCCGACATCCCTTAAGGAAGAGGAAGATGGAGTGGAAAGAAGTTATCTTCTCCCTCTCCAACAACCTACCAGCTTCTCCTTCTTCTTCCTATCTCACAGCTGCGAGCACGCAAGGAAGAAGATGAAGCCAAGCCTCCTTTTGCTCCCTACTTGCGCCGGCTAAAAACTCCAAGTGTTTGTTGTCGCCGGTCACATAAGGAAACAAAACTCCTCTCCTCATTGCTAGGGATTACACAACATGGAGGAGCGTTCCTCTCTTCCTTCTCCTGCTGCCAACCCGAAGAAATGGCCCGAATTGGCTCTCTTTTCCTCAGCCTGTCGCCGGCGACCTCCCAAGTCGGTTTGCGTCGCCGAGTACCCTAGCGCCGCTTGGATGATTGCTGCCGGCGCTTCCCTCAACCTCCTGCGGTATCTATGGCCGAGACAAGAGGAGAAGACCCCTCCAATCACTTGCACCGAACCTCAAGAAGAGAGAAATTGAAGAAGAGGAGAAGGAGCCAACTCTTTCTCCACCTTCTTACTCGCCGACCACCCTAATCCTAGGGAAGAGAGAAAAGAGAAGGAGAGATTAGAGAGAGGGAGAGAGAGGTAGGGGTTTTATATATGATTAATTGGAAAAAAATTTCCAATCAATTATGGATTAATTCCAAAATTTTATTAGAGAATAATTCCTTAATTAATCCAAGATTAATTCCTTAATTATTCCAAGATTAATTCCTTAATTAATCCGAGATTAATAACTTAATTAATCCCAAATTAATTCCTTAATTAACCGGCCTTGTATCATGACTCCTATAGGGTTTTATTGGGCTAAGATAGGGACCATGAGGAGGAGTTGGTTCTTGGCCCGCTAATGGATCCAAACCCGATCCATTAATAGAGATCCATTCCACTAAAGGATCCCATTGTACTTCCTTACCAACCCCCATGTTTTCATATGAGCTCCACATATTACGAGTCATTCATCTCCCCATGTTTAAGATATCGTATGTCGTATAATTAATTTAATTTACTGATAATTAAATTAATTATCCTCTTGATCTTTAATTAGTACCACTCAACCTTTTCATCATACCAGACCATAGTCCACTTGCAAGATTTGACATGACGATCCTTATGAGCTCACCAAGGGGGCATCATCACCCTGACTCACCAAGATACAGATTCCGTCAATAATCAACGGCACATCATATTATTAATATTATCTCCCAACTTACCGGGCCTATCGATCTAACGGAATACATCTCGCCCATTGGTAAATCAAAGATATAATAATTAATAATATATGCCCATCATTATTTCGGGATTAAGAGATCGTACTCCATAATATTATCTGAGGTCTAATCCAATTTACTAAGTCAGTACAAAAATTGGATGACCTCTCTTTTGGTCCTACTCAATGTACACAGAGTACACTAGTGTAATCCTATGGTTAAGATAAACCACACCTAATTACACTACAACCATTCCGATGGTTTGTCCAACTCCATCTCGGTTGTGAGCCTCTTTCTTATGCTTCGGTAAGGAACTTGATAACATGATCTTCTGTGAGACACCACGCACCATGTTATCTACAATGTCAAGCATCAGACGTTTAGTGCACATATTAATATAAACATGCACTGTGTGATCTTCTGATTCTCTTTAAAATGTAGATGTATCCTAACCAAAAGGCAAGGCTTTTAGTATACATCCTAACAATCTCTTACTTATACTCAAAGACTTTGTTGTTTTCAAAATGTCATACATCTGACCTCTAGATCCTTCACAAGCCTAACGCTCTCGTTGCTAAGGCCTTAGTGAAATGATCCACCAAGATCATTCTCTGATGCAATCTAGGCAACGACAGCTATTCCTATTTTGGGTGGTACTTGCGCTCTATGTGTTTTCTTGCTTTATGGACTAGTGATTCTTTCGAGTTTGCAACTGCACCATTTAATCACATCAAATGTGATAATTCTGAGCAAACCAAAAAATTGCACCGAAGTCCATCTTGAGGTTTCTGAACCATGTAGCTATATTTGCTGCCTCTCAGGCTGCCAAATATCCAGCTTCCATAGTAGGGTCCATCACGCCGGCACTGCGCAACACTCTACTATACAGTGGTTCTACCTCCTAAAAGTAAAACATAAAACCCAAGGAATATTCATATATGCCCCTATCTAGATTTGGAATTCTGTATCTATATAACCT
This sequence comes from Boesenbergia rotunda, assembly GCA_024364735.1. Taxonomy (NCBI): domain Eukaryota; kingdom Viridiplantae; phylum Streptophyta; class Magnoliopsida; order Zingiberales; family Zingiberaceae; genus Boesenbergia; species Boesenbergia rotunda. The sequence continues at coordinate 768,066 of JAGFNQ010000272.1, read as the reverse complement.
ACAGGAATTTGGTTTGTCTGGCAAATCAGCATATAATCCTCAAACCTTTTCAGGCACTAATACATGCTTTTACCGCATTCCAATTTTCCTTGACCTAGGTTATTCCGATATCTGTTACCTGTGCCCATGATACAACAGATATCTGAGCTCGTTTCTAGCATACAAGAGACTTCCTTTAGCTGATGCTAGAGGAACTGCCATTACCTACTCTATCACCTTTGATTATCCAAACATATCTCTTAGATAGAGTAGCTCCAAAGTTGAAAAGCACAAAACTTTTCTTTGGAGGTATCCATGCTAGAACAAGCTAGGACAATGTTTTTATATGAAACTCACGATAAGCACATCATCCTTGTCTGGAGATCCCTTAGATCTTTGATTCGCAAGGATGTGTCACACTTCTCCCAAGTCTTTTATACTTGTGCGGACGACCATACCCTTATGTCTGATAATATTCCGTTATTGTTGCCAACTAACAAAATATTATCTACGTATTTTACAAGAGTACCACTTTCGTTCCTGTCACATCTTACACAATATTATCCGTCCTTTGGACAAATCCATACAACCGAATTTATCTTTTCAAAGCAGATGATCCTTGTTATAGGTCTAGGGATTCAGTTCATGTTCACTTAGGACCCAGTCCATAGACTCTCCAAGAGCATGAGACTTTCAGGTTGTCTGACAACCCTCCCACTATGATAAGGTACCCTTTGTGTATCTTCTGTGACACAAGGTGCAGTGTCTTGTGGTACAACTTCTTGTACTGTTGGTACTAAGATTGGAATGTACCTCAGAGTAATTGTACTTATGGACTTGTGGTCTATTCCGTAGTCTTTCTTTAAGAATCATACATTCGTTTTAACAAATATTCTCTGATCCTTAAGACTATTAAACCACCTTATTGTTCCCTTAGGATAGCCTACAAGCATATGCACTAGATTCCAACTTGTAAATGTCTCTCTTCAACACATGTGCTGAACTCCTCATAATCTGAACATGTCTTAGACTAAGTCATCACTTGTCTACATTTCTATGATTTTAAGAGACTACTTAACCTAGATAGAATCATTCATATATACTATGGTATCCAGGACTTATCCACTTGAACAAATGTAGCTTATCTCAGAGTGGCTTATCATCTTCCTAACTAATGCCTTAAGAGACCTTCTTCCTTCTAATGGTTGCACCATCTTGTTGGGGTACCAAGGTGCAAGGAGTTGGGATCGAATCCCAATGTCTGATAAGTAATTCTTACAACTATCCCTAGAGGTATTAGTCCTTTGAATAATTGTTTATAATATAAACAAGGTATTTAAAGGTACCTCTATTCTAAATAGACTAAGGGCCTATACTTATCATGATGAACCAATTCCTACATACTTTTGGCTCTATGCCCCAAGGCTTAGGACAAGCCTTTTTGGTATTGTTACTTCCCTAATGAGAGTCAAAGATTTTAAGGAAGACAAGTCTTCCATTTACCAATAAACCCAAGGGCTCATTGGTCACCAACCTTTGAATTTCATTAGAGATTAACAAGACCAAAACTTAGGGCCAAAATATATGTTTGGTTTTACTAGGAAGGACCCTTCCTCCTACATTAGTTAAGATGATAGGCTATTAAACATTCAATTGCATCATGGGAGTGCTTTTGGTTTTATATACTAATTGCCTATCTATGTACTTTAATAGATATTCCTTCTATTCCACTTTTATCAAATAAAAGCAATAGAAAATATCTTTATTCAAGAAACTGAACAAAGTTCTTTCCAAAAATTAAGTACATAAAGATAATCTATAAAACCAAAACTATATCAACCTATGCTAAAAACATAAATGAAATAGTCAAAACTCCCACTGCAAAAAGTCATCTCCATAGCCATCCATGTAGTCAGCAATATCCTCCTTAGCCAGTCGTCGGGTTTCCTGGAACCCCTGCACTAAAAATGCAGACATGATTAGAGACATCTGTATCTACACACCAGGTACTGGTAGATATCACCACTAAACATGTTACAATGACACAAGAAGAAAATATACCTGTATCACTACTCTGACGACGGGGGCAATCCGTCTTCCAATGTCCTGACTGCTTGCACACAAAACACTTGCCTTTCGGCTTCTTCATGCATCCTTGAGGTCCCTGTAATCCTGCCACTTTCTTTGCCTCAGACCGTTTCTTCTTCTTCTTTCCTTTCGGTTTAGAAGAAGAAATATCTTGAGCCATGAAAGTCTGTGAACTCCAAAGAGAAACCGCCTCTGCTGCCTCGAGTTCTGTCAGAAGTTCTGCCCACGAATATGTACGTTCGTCCATATTGTATCTTAGGCGGAACTCCTCAAAACTCTTTGGTAGAGATACGAGGATGAAATTGATCTGGGTTTCCCCATCAATTTTTGCTCCAAGGATTTCCATCTCCTTCAGCCAAGCCATCATTTTGAGGACATGTTCTCTTACGAGCATGCCTTCAACCAAGACAGTTGTTATCAAGTTATGCAAGACCATATGCCTAGCGGCTCGATTATTTTCCCCGAAGAGTTCATCTAGTTCTGATATTTTACTGGTAACGGAAGAAGCCTAATTCTGATGACACTCAGTCGTCTCGTCTGCTTCTAGCCATTTCCTAAAATATTCGAACTCCTCTTCATTGTTAATCTCGCTAGGCTTTTCAGTACAGAACTCGGTAAGATCACACTTGGGTTTCTCGGTAGTAGATACAAAATCCATATTTAATTCCCAATCCATTTCATCACTAGGGGCATTTAATTGGATTTTTCTTTGAATTAGGTCTTGTGAGTCTAGAACCATTTTAAAATACCTGAGAACCATAACAATCACACACTTTAGATTTTTGAAATAAATTGACACCTCAAAATAATTTATCACAAAATCTACCAACACCTCAAACACCGAGAATTTCTCATGCCACGTTAGTGTGGTCGTATACGAATTCTACATTCGTGAGAGGAGGTTTTACCCATTAATTTTGCTATCTTGTCAACCTAACTTTTTGACAAGCAAAATTAATAGTTGGTCCTCTACGGCCATACAAATAATAGCAGTGACTCCGTTGGGGAGGATACTAATATTCATATCTAAGTGTTTACCATTACATGACACTAAGAAAATTATTTCCGATTATGTGTCTTCCGTTGGGGAAGTACACACGCTCTTCAATAATTTTCTATAATCTTTTCTAACCTAGTGATCCGCAGAACAAGTCTATCCGTTATGGAGGAAGACACTCAGAGCAACACGCGGGCTTGTTCGCATCACTTGTTAGATTGTAATGGAGGCCGTGAAACCCTTAGGGTCCCTCTCCCACTTGGTTATTTGCGTTGAGGTTTTCGCATACACACACAACAAGCATATAAACCAAAATAATAGAGTAATGAAAAAATCTTAGATTTTTCCAACTATTATGACCTTGGTCTCTAATGTGCCTCCAATCATGTCGTCACCTCGTCCACATCGTCCTCTCCATGCGAAGCCACCATGAAGGATTCCCCGAGCCGAGATAACTAGCTTACTTATTTACATCCATTGATCCTATACTCCACGAAGGAGTGTACATGTCATCTAGATCAAAAGTAAATAGAAAGCTTGGCTAAACAAGTGCCATATATAATTACAAAAATTAAATAGCTTATCTAGCCTCGTCAACCTCGAGGATTCAAATAATTTACATCAAACACAATCAATCACATACAAACAACACAATCTGCCATAATAGTTGAAATCTAGTGCCTACAACACAAAGTTAGTCTATGTACATCCAAATATTATCAAGCAAAAGAAATGTACATGATAATGTGCATAAAAAAAATAACCGAATCCTAAACACACAAAACCGGAAACATCGCTCTGATACCAATTGTTGGTATGGCTTGGCGGATTCCAAGACAACCACGGGGTCGTATCTGAAAGACCTCTCTATGGCTACGGATTAAAAAATTTAATCCGAACAGAGACCCGTCCTTCTAACGACCGACTCATCGTCGTGTTAATTAATCGAAGTTACAACTTGGCTGAAACCGAGGTTAAGGCCTTGTAACTTTCCGGATTAATTAACTGCGGAAAAGACGACGATTTGGATCGCTGGTTTCTGTGTTTATCATCGGGGTCCAGTTAGTTAATTATTAACTATGATATCAAATCAAAATAATAAACTAACTTACATAAAATGACAAAGCAAAGCAATATGACACAATAAAAACATATCAAAACAAAACTGGAGCTCGGGAGAAATATACCTCGTCGTTTACCTCGCAGTCTTCTACCTTATGACCCTCCCCTCCTGGACATCGTGTGGGCGACGATCTTCCAAGTCGTGAAGTCACCAAGGCCCTTAATCAATCCCTTCTCTTCTTCCTTTCTTTGCGCCAACTCCAAACCCTAGGGTTAGGGTTTGGCTCTCGCCGGCATCCCTTAAGGAAGAGGAAGATGGAGTGGAAAGAAGTTATCTTCTCCCTCTCTAACAACCTACCAGCTTCTCCTTCTTCTTCCTATCTCACAGCTGCGAGCACGCAAGGAAGAAGATGAAGCCAAGCCTCCTTTTGCTCCCTACTTGCGCCGGCCAAAAACTCCAAGAGTTTGTTGTTGTCGGTCACATAAGGAAACAAAACTCCTCTCCTCCTTGCTAGGGATTACACCATGATGGAGGAGCGTTCCTCTCTTCCTTCTCCTGCTGCCAACCCGAAGAAAATGCCGAAATTGGCTCTCTTTTCCTTAGCCTATCGCCGGCGACCTCCCAAGTCGGTTTGTGCCGCCGAGTACCCTAGCGTCGGTTGGATGATTGCCGCCTGCGCTTCCCTCAACCTCCTGCGGTATCTACGACCAAGATAAGAGGAGAAGACCCCTCCAATCACTTGCACTGAACCTCAAGAAGAGAGAAGTTGAAGAAGAGGAGAAGGAGCCAACTCTTTCTCCACCTCCTTACTCACCGACCACCCTAACCCTAGGGAAGAGAGAAAAGAGAAGGAGAGATTAGAGAGAGGGAGAGAGAGGTCGGGGTTTTATATATGATTAATTGGAAAAAAATTTCCAATCAATTATGGATTGATTCCAAAATTTTATTAGAGAATAATTCCTTAATTAATCCAAGATTAATTCCCTAATTATTCCAAGATTAATTCCTTAATTAATCCGAGATTAATAACTTAATTAATCCAAATTAATTCTTTAATTAACCGGCCTTGTATCATGACTCCTATGGGGTTTTATTGGACTATGATAGGGACCATGAGGAGGAGTTGGTTCTTGGCCCGCTAATGGATCCAAACCCGATCCATTAATGGAGATCCATTCCACTAAAGGATCCCATTGTACTTCCTCACCAACCCTCATATTTTCATATGGACTCCACATATTACGAGTCATCCATCTCCCCGTGTTTAAGATATCGTATGTTCGATAATTAATTTAATTTATTGATAATTAAATTAATTATCCTCTTGATCCTTGATTAGTACCACTCAACCTTTTCATCATGCCGGACCATAGTCCACTTGCAAGATTTGACATGACGATCTTTATGAGCTCACCAAGGGGCATCATCACCCTGACTCACCAGGACACAGATTCCGTCAATAATCAACGGCACATCATATTATTAATATTATCTCCCAACTTACCGGGCCTATCGATCTAACGGAATAGATCTTGCCCATTGGTAAATCAAAGATATAATAATTAATAATATATGCCCATCATTATTTCGGGATTAAGAGATCGTACTCCATAATATTATCTGAGGTCTAATCCAATTTACTAAGTCAGTACAAAAATTGGATGACCTCTTTTTTGGTCCTACTCAATGTACACAGAGTACACTAGTGTAATCCTATGGTTAAGATAAACCACACTTAATTACACTACAACCATTCCGATGGTTTGTCCAACTCCATCTCGGTTGTGAGCCTCTTTCTTATGCTTCGGTAAGGACTTAATAACATGATCTTCTGTGTGACACCACGCACCATATTATCTACAATGCCAAGCATCAGACGTTTAGTGCACATACTAATATAAACATGCACTGTGTGATCTTCTGATTCTCTTTAAAATGTAGATGTATCCTAACCAAAAGGCAAGACTTTTAGTATATATCCTAACACGTGCTTTCCCGGATGACAGATCAGGTAAGTCTTATTGGATTTTATGCTATGAATATATTTTCTTTTATATGCTCCAGCTGGGATTGACCGATATATTTTTATTTAAGACTAGAGGTCATATCTTGCATGTGTGTATGTATAAATGTTTCATATTGTCCGCCATATTGGGGAGATATTGTCCGATTGTATATTGGACCAGTGACTTCTCTCCGAGAGCGTGACAAATTCACCATACATCAATTTCTCCACCCAATGTTCAGGAACTCCTGACGATTTGACCAAAAGAGGTGGAAAAATAATATCTCTTAGAAATATCCCACAATATTCACTAAGTGATTCTTTGTTTTTCGAAGATCATCTTCAGTGTCTTCCACCAAAAGATGAGTGATTCACATTAATGCAAATTATATATCCAACAGTATCTGCTTGGTTATCAAAACAAGTACAACGAGAATCTCATAAGTGTTAAGCAAATACCTCTACACTTTTCCGTATCGGTGCAAGTCATATATCCACATATACTTTCTAGGCTATCGACCAAGTACAGCTGATCCATAGTAAAAATCTCCATGGGATAGGATGTATTGATCCTCTATTAACTATGATGTTAAGTAGCTAATTTTACCACCTCTGAAACTATATAGATCATATACTCCAATGTGTCATCCAGGTCATCTAACTAGACATGAACAACCTAAAGGTATGTAACTCCATAAAATAGGGTAAATCGATTCTATGCTGATCGAGACACCTATAGTATGCACATTCTAACCCTTATCTAGCTGGTAGTAGGTGGTACTAGTACTACTAATAGTATGGTAGGGGAAATACCTTGAGACTGTAATCTTAACCTCCAATAGGTTGTTGACAGGTTCGATCCTAGCTCTCTAACTCGTTAGTCGGTGTTATAAGAGTATCAATATTTTCTGCATCAAGGTCGAGTTAGCAACATGCCAACTAATCACTTTCATAGTCGACTTCGACCATAATTGCGAATAGGACTGACCGACTACATGTCATGATACTTAAAACAAGTCAAAGAATACCCTACAGACAAGTATAAAAATAGATATACAATCCAACTAAATTGAAAGGTGTCTAACCATAACCTAAACAAGGTAGTGAATACAATAAGTAAGGTATCAATAGAAGTATACCTTCCTATAGCTCGGAGATGTCCTGTCGCTGTCGAGTCACAAAATTCGAGAAGCCACATCGAGAGAAGAAATCACGGAAAACCAAAACAGGAAAGAAAATAGGCATCGTATACTTGTGGCTCTAATACCAAATAAATCGTCACGCCCCGGGGACGATGCTTACTCGAAAAATGGATAACATCTCTCTTGTACGGACAACATATGGTACCTGGATACAAAACCAACACAGTTATACAATATAAAACCTTAGCCCATTGTATACCGAGCATGGAATAATAGGACAACTACCCACACTCTAACTACCACTACCTTTAAGCATTATCATTGTGTGGCAGGAAATATTACTAATGACTCATCTCAACCACAAGGAAGCCAAGAGTCGACAGCTATACAACAGTGCAAGGATGGTACATGATACTAATTCATATATCTCAAACCAGATCGGCATCCATTCAAATAATACAATATAGACAAGCTACAATAGATAACATGATCCATCAGTCTTGCCAAACAAGTATATAGGAAAGGTATAATCTGTGATCATGTTATATTAGTCATATCATGATGCAAGATGCAAGTATCCATGACTCAATACAGGTACATTCAGAATCATGATTTATCAATCACATGTAACTATCCGTACAAAAAGACCTAACATGTATCCACTAAACATCACATACCATAACTGATAACACTACTAGCCTACAATACATGTGTATACCTTACAAATTATAGGCAGTCAAGATGAGTACTCCTATAGTACACCATACTCACATATATACTATAACATATGCATAAATCACATGATAACTCCTATCCTATCATACCGTATACGTGTGCACACTACAACACATGTATAATCAACATGATAACACCTAACATATATATCATACTAGTGTGCAACACTACAGAGTATAGAAAGCACTGGGACTGTATGAACATAATTAGAGTATCTCTAAGATTAAGCACTTAAGTATCAAGCACGGGATAGCAAAATACAAGTGGAGTTAAGATAAAGCAACCTAATCCGTAATAAGAATCAATGCACTAAGGTAAATAAATTATAGAGGTCAAGAAAAAAATACCCGTTTTTATTTATAGATCATTCCAACCATCTTCAAGTCCGTGAGATCATCTCCAGCGAGAATCCTATCAATATAGGATACAAGATAAAACTAAGAATTTACAATGAATGTATCATCCTATTAATTAATTAATAAATCTATTAATTAATTAATTAACTTCTTAATTAATACATCGACCTAGTCATCAACCATATCCATCAATGATAACCCACAATTACTTGATTAATACATTAACCCACTTAAACTGTTTCTAATCCAACCAATGATCAATTAAATCAAGCAATTTAATTGAATCAAACTCCATATAATGATCATCCAAGGATATCAAACTCCTAATACCAATTTAATCCACAATTAAATCAACCAATGATCAGTCCATAATTCTAGTAATAATAACAAATCCATATAATGATCATCCAATCCAATTAATGAATTCTACTAATCGAGAAAATCCATAATTCCAATGTCTCTTATCAATTATTAATTTATCATCAACTATATATCAAACTACAAAAGATCACAATCTCATCAACGAATCCATAAGCATAATCATTACCCTTATTGAACGTGTTCGTGTGGATACGCATAGAGGCACGGACACTTGAACGTGTAAGAGATCCGGCGAACCAAAGGACTAACGGGATAAGCGAAGGGCACGTGACAAAGGTATTCCTATAAGATAGGAATTGTAGATCACTTTGTATGAGTTTTTTCTTTCGCATGGATCGCTCGAGGGATCTTATTTCCGCTGTGATTTTAAATAATTTTATCTATAGATCCCTTCATTACATGGCCAAGGAGGCACAGGGGGTGTAGATTTCCACCCCGCCCCCCCCCCCCCCCCACGGGCTTAGGCACAAGTGTACAAATCTGCACACCTTGTCCATTCGGCTTTTGCACGTGTGTAAATTTGCACACCACTGGGGCACGGGTGTTCAGATTTGTGCACCCCTTCACATTTCTACTTAGAAGCAAGGTATGACATTATCTTCCCTTTTAGCATAGCTAGATGCCTTTTTCTTATATTGGTATCTGAAGCGGATCTTGATGTTCTCTTCAATTTAATATAAAAGAATAGCCTAAAACTCCAAACTAGCAAGAAATTATGGCTCTTTCAAAATTTTTCCATAAGTGTAGTCTTGGGTGTTTCCACACGTGCCTCTTTTTCCACACGGTCGTGTGTAGGAGAGGCACCATCGTGCCTCCTCAAGATATAGTTTTCACAGGTTGAGGTCTGAAGCAATGTTGTATATCTTTAAGCCCTCTTCAATTTGATATAAAAAACAACCCGAAACTCCAACCGCGCAAGAAGTTATGATCATTTCAAAATTGGTCTACAGTGTAGTCTGGGTGTGTCACTTCACACGACCATGTCTAGAGGAGGTACGACCATGTGGCTCCTTTTAGCATTGCTAGATGTTGTTTTCACAAGCTATGGTTTAAAGCAAAGTTGTAGATTTTGAAGTCCTCTTCATTTTGATGGAAGAACAGCCCAAAACTCTAATCAGGCAAGAAGTTATGACCATTTCAAAATCAGTTTGCAGTGCAGTCTAGGTGTGCCTCCTTGGCACATGACCATATCTTGCTAATCTCTTGTCCAAACTTGCTTTATTTTGCTTCAAAACCAAACAAAGAGCAATTCTCCGAACAAAGTTAGTAAACATAGCAAAATCATAGAGGAATAGGGAGCGATAATGTAGATCATGCTCATAAAATATAAGTAGATGTGCGTCAAACAATGCATAAAATCAAAAATAATCTATGCACATCAATATTTTCTAATATAGACCTATGTGTTAACTTGATATCTTATATCAATAACTTATGAGATCAAATTATCAGTTGGCCTATATGTTAGTCTCAATGTATTAATATTTCTCTTATTTATTAATACTTGGAATATTTAAGAGTAGTGTTCTATATATATCGACATTCTCCCACAATCAATTTAACTAATTGATATGTATAGATTAGAACATATTATTGTAGGGCATTATTATATTTATTCAACTAATACAAACATGAAGTAAATATAATAAATAAAATATTATTTTTTATTGATAAATATGATATAATATATTCTAAGTCAATCAACTGATGATTAACTCTTAGGACTGACACTTATAGTTTCTTCACTTTCCATAGTTGTTTGAAAGGGAGAAAAATATTGACTTTGTGAGAGTAATTCATTGACGACTCATAACTCATGAAGTAGGAGTACAAGGGATGGTTGAGAGTAATTCATTGACAAATCATAAGTCATGAAGTAGGAGTCCAAGGGATAGTTGAACCATGTAAGTAAGCATGTTAGCAATTATAAGTACTTGTCTTCTATGTTATTATATTGTGCAAACTTATATGACCAAATAATGAACTAGATAATATTGAATTTGAGAGATCGACTATATAACCTTATTGAAAAAAATGATTTACCTCGGGGTTATTGTGCAACGAAAGGAAGACTAGTTATTATTTTAGGCATCCGTTGTTCAATCCTCAGCTATGCCGTATTTTGTAGGAATTTTTCCTTCACGAGCGCTTTCCGATTTCTCCTAGTGGCACTAGGAAACTTCCGTGGAGCTGTGCCGATCACCCAAGGTTCGACATTACCCAACCTCGTTAATCATTTTTATTGAAAGATGATTAACTAGGTTGTGTAACATCGAACCAGGAGTGACTAGCTTGTATGGGAGTTTTTCACCGACCGTTAGGATAAATCGAAAAGTATTTGCGATGGATAATTTAAAAGTTTAATATCTCACGATTGCGTGCCCTGCTAAAGTTATACTAAGAGTTGTTGTAAATCATATATAATAGACACATATGTTTTTCACTCCCCTTTAACGTCCAACCATCTCATATCTATCCGTCCGAACATGATGTAAATTATTCTTATTTGCATTTGTGATTTCTCTTATTATTTTTATATATTAACCTATTTCGTTTTGCAAAAGAAAGGAATTTTATTTCTCAAGTCAAACACTATTCACCCCTAGACACCCAACTATCCTAACAAAATTGAAATCCAATACAATGTGATGTATGTGCACAATACATGGTTTAGGTTTCATAATTATTAGAGTTTAAGTAATTATATATATGCACAGTTAGTATATTAGAGTTTCTTAGTAATTATATATACAATGCATTTTACATATTTATATTAAATATAATAATTATATAAAATTTATCAATAATATATATATAATCTTATAAATTTTCATATTTATTTAATATAATTTATAATTTCTATTTTTCTTTCTTTCAAATAATATTAAGTTGCTTCTAATTCTTAGGTGCCTTGCCCTCTATTAAAAAAACAATCTAATATAGACGATGACATAAACCAAAGTGATCTTTTTTATTTCTATTTTGGCAATTACTTTAAAACCCAAAAGAAATGATGAAGTTGAGTGGCACCAGTACGAAACCAAGTGGATTTATTTTATTTTCACTAATTTTCTATTATATTTTTTTTTACTCATGCATTATATTTCACCATAATGATTATCATATTCGACTATAAATAATATAACAATTTGAACGAGTCAATTAGATCGAGCCAAACCTGTGGAAACTTCCCTGGAAACTTTCGTGGGGTCGAATTGGTCACCCAAAATTGCAAATGTTGATATTTCTAAAGCATGAACTACTGAAACAAATTTTGTAAATCTAAACACTTACAGTGATCTGCACTTGGAGAAGAAACCGGAAGACTTTGCCATCCAAAGAACGATCAGGAACGAATTGAAAAGTTATTCATAAGTTCACAAACCAAATCCCTTTTCTGTAATTAGGCGAACTAATCTTGAATGTTCTTCTCAATAACTTCTTCTTCGTCATGTGCACTCAGACAAACCTTGCACAATGACCTTATACATACGAGACGAACCCTTTCTCTTTGACCTCGCACAGATTTCGCACATAGCTTGTCTCGCACGATCTCCATTGGCTTGGACGCACACATATAGCTTGTCCTTTCACTTGTTGTTTCCTCCCCTTTGCCTTGGAAGCAATATATATAGGAGGTAGAAGGTCTCTTCATATTCCTCCATTAATGGAGAAATATGAATGAGTTGGAAGATGAAGAGGAAGGGGTGCCTCTTCATCTTCCTATAACTCCAACATCTCCCACTCGTCCAAGTCAATCCATATAGGTCATCTAATCATAAAGACCATATAAGAAAGTCACAAAGACCATATATGAACATTCAATTCATACTCCAGGGAAAATGGTTCGTGCGACAGCAAACACACTGAGCAATTACTGCTAAGAAAGTTACTTAGCTGCCCTATAGAATGAATCAGAGACATCAATAACTTGCCTTTATCTCAAATTAAATATTTACATCAATATGAACATCTCTAATCCTTCATATGACAACTATGTCAAGAGCATGTTCAACATCTCTAATCAATATATTTATTCACAATTAAATTTTTAAGTACTCAATAAAAAATGTAACTGGTCGACCAGTGAATAAGTATTACAGATGTAAATCAATTTTAATCTTTCTTTTTAGCTAGAATCTATTCATTCTAATCAGTTGCTTTTCTAGTTATGCTCCATAGACCGAATCATCCATAGCCAATAGGATACACACTAAAGTAGCAGTCACTGATTAAAATTTCAAGTAGACAGTTAAATAGTTACTTAGGGTAAGATTGAGATTAACTTATAATCTCAAGGGTCTCACATAGTAAAGAAGCAGGGATTCATTCTCCTACTATCCTTATTGTCGTTATAGCATATGTGGTATGAATCACATGCTACAATGTTATTCTCTTTACCAAAAAGAGTGTATGTTTTTCTCATATATTTAACATCGTACAGATTTTGATCTAGACATACCTAATGTCTAATCCGAATTCAACTTATGAATTCTAATCTGGCCTTTAACAGGTTTAGTAAATGGTGGGTTCATTTACTCCGATCATTATACAAATGATCTCATCTTGATACAATTATCAAGGCAACCTCAACTTATGAGTATGTCTCTATTCACAACTACATAAGCTGTCTCATAAGTAATGGTCTTACCTCTATTATACTCAACAAATAGAGATGATTGTCCATGTGAGTGAACCAATCTCAACCTACCAACATGTTCATCGAGACTTTTATCCAAATGTAACAAATACATTTACACTGAATAAATCATGACATTTCATATATATAACAGTTTTTACAATGTGTTATATCTTGCGTAGTTCCAAAGACTTCATATGTCCATGAAATGACTCTTTAGTCAATGGCTTAGTAAAAGGATCTGCAAACATTGCTCGTGCAGGGATGTACTCAAGAATTATCTTTTTCTTATCAACAATATCCCTTATAAAATTTCTATATTCTTGCCTTTGCTATGATATTTAGGATCCTTGGAAAAAGCTATAGCAGCTTGATTGTCACAATACACTGTAACAGGACTCCCACTATCTGTTGGTGTAAGATGCATCAGTGATGTCCTCCTCTAAGTATTTCAATGTTTGACAATATACTTAAGTTAGTGATACATTTAACAAGGGAAGGGTAGTCAAGAAAACTGTACCAAAGTGAACCAAAGTCCTAGTTAACCTAGGCACTAAGTCCTGGTTCGTGGAATTGGGCACTAAGTCCTGGCCGAGGGCTGGGCACCTAAGACCTGACCGAGGGTTGGGCACTAAGTCCTGATTCGTGGAATTGGGCACTAAGTCTTGGTCGAGAGCTGGGCACCTAAGACCTGACCGAGGGTTGGGCACTAAGTCCTGGTTCGTGGAATTGGGCAATAAGTCTTGGTCGTGGACTGGGCACGAAGTCTTGGTCCGAGGGATTGAGCAACTTAGCTGAGCGATGACTAAGGACAGAAGTAGAGACGGGTCGAGGTTCGGACGTCTCGAGATCCGAGAGTATCGAAGGCTAAGTAAAAGTCCAACCGGATGGGCCGGGTGGCAACCATCTCCTGAGAGGAGTAGGTGAAAGGCGCGTTCCTGGGGATGGGAACTTAGGCGTCAGTTCGACCTAGGGTTTTGCGGAAATCCGAAGTCAGAACCAAGTCCTTAAGGTTAAGATTATCTACATGTTTGTCTTGTCTTTGATTGTATTGCAGGTACCTAAAAGATGGAAACAAGGCAGGCAAACGAACACAAGCGACCTGAAAGAAGACCTCTAGGGCGCTTGTATTGAAACAGGCGCCCCAGAGCAACAAGGCACCCTGGATTGGCAACCACCTCCCAAGCGCCTGTTAACACAGGCGCCTGAGAGCTCCTAGGCGCCTTGGATGAAACCCTTATCCACTACTGCGAGTTCGGCGCGAGGATGGAGTTTGACCAAGCTATATGAGGCGCCTCATTGATCACAGGCGCCCTATACCAAGCCTATATAAAAGGGCTTTGTCCCCTCAACTTAACAGAACATTCCAAGATCAAACTGAATCTTTCAAGTGATGACAAAGCGTAACGGCGAAGCTCTGCGACCAAGGAAGCTCTTGGAGGAAGAGCGCGACACTTCGGAGTTCCAGATCGACTGAGTCTTCGACTCTTGTATTTGGTTTGATTTACATTACGCACGTAATTTCTTTATATTTGTGATTGTAAATCTTGCACTGTAAGACGGGTTTCTCCGCCTCTGGAAAGTCGGAAAGGAGACCATTAGTGGACGGGCGTTCCCGTGCTTAGGCCTTGGATGTACTGACCCTGGGGGGTTGGGAACCAAGTAAATCTCGTATGCAATCTGTTGTTTGTTTTGTTCGTTCTTTCTATTTTTCCGCTGCTACTAACTCTGTATCTAGAACGAACCGAAAAGTTTACGAAGTTCCCGAACATGTTTTATGGTCGATATTCACCCCCCTATCGACGGCACCGGTCCCCACAAGTGGTATCAGAGGCTGGTCGCTCTTCACCGGACTAACAGCCGACGGAGCAAAGACGCCAGGAGTTAAGGGGAAGCCCAGGGGTGAATCAGGTACATTTTATTTTAAATGTCAATTTTTAAATTTCATATCACATGTTTTAAGTGCAGGAAGAGAGGACACCATAAAAATCAGTGTCCTACTCGTAAGACTCGGTCTACATCACCGGCGACAAAGGAAGTACCAGCACCCGGAGTCGGGCAGGACAAAAGCTACATCAAATGCTTCAAATGTGAAAAGTACGGACACTACAAAAATAAGTGTCCGGCAAAGGTACGCAAAATTTACATTCCGAAAAATTTTCAAATTCCTGCACTATCCTATGTAGATAGCATAGATAATGTTTCTGAAAAATTAAATTTTGTAAATAATCAAATCAATATTTTGCATAATCAGTTATAAAATGTAGATAATGTTAAAATATCATAAATTAACTTTTTAATCCATAAAGTCAATTCAATAATTTCTAAAATAAATTCTGATAATATTAATTATGGTAACTCTGAAATTATTTATGAAAATCTTAGGGATAATCCTGAAATTATTTCTGAAAATCTTAAGGATAATATTGAAAATATTTCTGAATATTTTTCTGAGGATAAAAACAATTTTTTTGAGGATATTGAAAATAAAATATCTTTAGATAATAATTTAATTATTTTCTTGGATAATCCTGAAAATAATTATAAAACATTAACTAGTGACCCAAATTACTCCACCTACTAGGAAGATATAGAAGGATATAATCTTGATGATGAGGATGTGGAAGAAAATGAATTTTCTACAATCAAAGCTATAGTTGATAAAATTTACAATAAGTCAGACAAATCAAAATTATTTGAATAACTAGAAAAATTAGATAAAGAAGAAATAGTAGATGAGTCAGAAATTTTTGAAATAATGAAAATGATTAAATTAAACCCACAACTTTTATTTAATCCAGAAATTTTGAAACTTAAATCAATTTAAACCTTAAAAATATTAATTAAATTTTAATTAATTTTTTTAACCCTAATTTAATCTGTTATTTAACATTAAATTCAATTAATTAGCCTAATTAAATAATTCTTAATTTTAATTAATCCTTAATTAATTTAACCATAATTAATCCTTAATTAATTTAACTTAATTTTTATTAATCCTTAAGTAATTTCATCTTAATTAATTCTTAGTTAATTTAATAGTAATCATTTTTACTTTAAATTAATTCTTAATTAATTTAACTCTAATTAATTCGTAATTAATTCAACTTTAACTTCAATTAATTCTTAATTAATTTAACTCCAATTAATTTTTAATTAATTCAATTTCAATTACTCTTAATTAATCCAACTTTAATTAATTCTTAATTAATTTAATTATAATTAACTTAAATCCAATTAAATCTTAAATAACTTAAACTCAAATTAAAATAAAATCTTACCCAAACTGCAACAATTAAATTAATAAAAGTAAATATGTCAAAGTGGGTTGGCATATTCATGGGTTCACACGACATGTATCAAATCGAGAATTTGATATATTATTAGAAACTTAAGTAAAATGATTTGAATTATTTGACTCATGCATAACTGTCATGCAATGCATATGCTATTTTTTATATATGTCATGTCATTCATATTTAAGTTTATTTAGAACAGTTATAGGAAAAAGACTAATTAAAATTTGAATAATCTAGTATTAGGTGGAGGTGAGATGATAGTACGTTAGGAAACTCTTCTAATAAGGTCAAGTATACCTTACTTGGTCTGTTTAGTCTGGTGGAACTAACCGAAGCTACCGATCCAAGACCAAACTAGTTAGACCAAAATTTTTCAAGAAGTAATTTGAAAATGAATTTTCGGTAAAAGGCTTTGTCAAGGAAAGAGTTGTTGCTCCAATAAGGCTACGACCAAAGAAGGCCTCTGTGCCTCGCCAAGACCTAGAAGCCAATTACCGAAAATCAAATTCAATTTACTATTTGATAAATTTGAATCTAACGCAAGTTTTGATTAACTCTTAGATTTAATAATAAATTAAGAAAAATGATTCAAGCATCTCACAATACACCCATAAGGCAACCATGCTTGCTTGTGCTGAGACATCTAAAACGGGTGAGATGTTAAGGACTAATGAATTGAAAAATATTTTTCAAAAATTGTTTTCCAAAATCCTTAGAATATTTTTCTAGAAATCTATTTTTCAAAATAGTGCTTTAACATAATAATGTTTTTATGGATTTTATGCTTGTCTGATTGCCAATATATTATATGTTTTCAAAATTATATCTTTTTGGAAAATTTTTGACCTACACAATTAGACACAAGCCTATTAGGTCAACACTAAAGTCCCTTAAAGCACTTAGATAGAGTCAAACAGTGTTGGATACAGGGGGAGTGTCTTTTTAGAAAATCGTGCTTGAAAAATTATTATCACTAAGGTTTTTCGAAAAAGGTTTATGCTTTAAAATTATCATCATTCTTTCGAAAATTGTCTCCTTGAGAATTACCACACTCAAAATGTCGTGCATTCTTTTGATTTTGATAAACCCTAAAGACATAGAGGAGGTCTACTTCATGATCTACAAGGACTCCTAGGATGTGTCAAATTTAGGGGGAGTCTAAATCAAAAAGAAATCATTTCTAACAAATATTTTTTAAAATTATTAGATAATTCTTATAATTTGAATCAAACCTTAAGACTCAGAGGAAGATCGCTTGTAGTCAACAAGCTTCCTAGGACTGGGTTAGGTTTAGGGGGAGGTCAAATTAAAATAATCATTTAATAACAGAATGTTTTCATGCACTGTATTTTTAAATCCTTTTGAAAGCATAAGGAATTTTTTTTAATACTATCATCTTTTATTATCACTTTGAAAAACATTTTTTTGCTTATAGAATTCCTCTTGAAAATAATATTTACTTGAGTTTGGAGGATTTCCAGGACACTTAGGTAAATGTCCTTATAGTTAACAAGGTTTCTTAGGATTGTGTCAGACTGGAAAAGAAACCAAATCAAGTAAAATATTTTGTTTCAAAAAATTCATTATATTTTTCTAAGTACTTATATTTTTTTTAAAAACAAATTCATAATATATTTTAAAAATACTTATATTTTTTTAAAAAAAGTGCATAATACCTTTTAAAAGTACTTATATGTTTCAAAAAGTGCATAATACCTTTCAAAAGTACTTATATGATTTTCAAAAAGTTAATAATATTTTTCAAAAGTATTGGTATTTTTCAAAAATGTATAACATTTCTCAAAAGTACTATTAGTTTTTCAAAAATGTAAAATATTTGCTAGGAATAATATTTTTCAAAGTATAGATTTTTCAAAGTACAGATTTTTCAATGTACATATTTTTCAAAGTACAGATTTTTCAAAGTACGAACTTTTCAAAGGAAAAATATCTTTTGAAGTACAAGTTTTTACACTATTTTTCAAAGTATTCTTTTAAAGTGCAATATTCTCGAAGTGAAATATTTTGAAAAGTGCATATTTTTCTAAGTAAAAATCTTTTAGGTGTGCAATTCCTTTATGAAAATCTTTCTCAATTGAAAATTTTTCTAAGGCAATATTTTTCTAAGTGGGAAAATTTTCTAAGTTTTATGAAAGTACTAAATATTTTCTCGATGCACAATACTTTTCAAAGTAAAATTAATTTTCTGTTGGTGCAATTGTTTTTGTAACTAGCGGTTTGCAATGCTTTCAAAAATTTATACTATGTACTTTCAAACGAAAAAATGTTTTTTATTGTTGGTGCAAGGCTGTTTTTGTCATTTTTGATGTATGACAAAGGGGGAGAGTGCGCTTAAGTTAGAAAATTTTTTTCTCTTACCAAAGGATCAAATGAAATCAAAATGTTTTTTTCAAAAAAGGGAAGAGTGAGCTGAAGTTAGAATTTTTTCCCAAAGGGTTAAAATGTATTTTCAAAACTTAGATCATTTTTTTCATTTTATCTCAAGGTTTGTAACTTGACCCTTTCATCCAATCTAACTTAAGATATTGTTAAACATCAAAAAGGGGAAGATCGTTGGTGCAAGATGCATCAGTGATGTCCTCCTCTAAGTGTTTCAATATTTGACAATATGCTTAAGTCAGTGATACATTGAACAAGGGAAGGGTAGTCAAGAAAACTGGACCAAAGTGAACCTAGGCACTAAGTCCTGGTTCGTGGAATTGGGCACTAAGTCCTAGCCGAGGGTTGGGCACCTAAGACCTGACCGAGGGTTGGGCACTAAGTCCTGGTTCGTGGAATTGGGCGCTAAGTCCTGGCCGAGGGCTGGGCACCTAAGACCTGACCGAGGGTTGGGCACTAAGTCCTGGTTCGTGGAATTGGGCAATAAGTCCTGGTCGTGGACTGGGCACGAGTCTTAGTCCGAGGGATTGAGCAACTTAGCTGAGCGATGACTAAGGACAGAAGTAGAGACGGGTCGAGGTTCGGACGTCTCGAGATCCGAGAGTATCGAAGGCTAAGTAAAAGTCCAACCGGATGGGCCGGGTGGCAACCGTCTCCTGAGAGGAGTAGGTGAAAGACGCGTTCTCGGGGATGGGAACTTAGGCGTCGGTTCGACCTAGGGTTTTGCGGAAATCCGAAGTCAGAACCAAGTCCTTAAGGTTAAGATTATCTACATGTTTGTCTTGTCTTTGATTGTATTGCAGGTACCTAAAAGATGGAAACAAGGCAGGCAAACGAACACAAGCGACCTGAAAGAAGACCTCTAGGGCGCCTGTATTGAAACAGGCGCCCCAGAGCAACAAGGCACCCTGGATTGGCAACCACCTCCCAAGCGCCTGTTAACACAGGCGCCTGAGACCTCCTAGGCGCCCTATATGTCTAGGGCGCCCTGGATGAAACCCTTATCCACTGCTGCGAGTTCGGCGCGAGGATGAAGTTTGACCAAGCTATATGAGGTGACTCATTGATCACAGGCGCCCTATTCCAAGCCTATATAAAGGGGCTTCGTCCCCTTAACTTAACAGAACATTCCAAGATCAATTTGTGTCTTTCAAGTGATGACAAAGCGCTAATGGTGAAACTCTGCGACCAAGGAAGCTCCGGGAGGAAGTGAGCGGCACTTCGGAGTTCCAGATCGGCCGAGTCTTCGACTCTTGCATTTGGTTTGATTTACTTTACGCACGTAATTTCTTTATATTTGTGATTGTAAATCTTGCACTGTAAGATGGGTTTCTCCGCCTCCGGAAAGTCCGGAAAGGAGACCATTAGTGGACGGGCGTTCTCGTGCTTAGGCCTTGGATGTACTGACCCTAGGGGGTTGGGAATCAAGTAAATCCCGTGTGCAATCTGTTGTTTGTTTTGTGCGTTCTTTCTATTTTTTCCGCTGCTACTAACTCTATATCTAGAACGAACCGAAAAGTTTACGAAGTTCCCGAACAATTTTTACGGTCGATATTCAACCCCCCCCTCTATCGACGGCACTGGTCCCCACACTATCCTCAGCAATCTTCAAATGCTTTAAGAACTTTCTTAACCAGACAACTTCTTGTATAGCCGCTGCACAACACATACTAAGCCTCCATTATCAACAGCACTACACAAGCCTGTTTGACAGGGCTACACAAGCCTATTTCGACAGCGCTACACAAGCTTGTTTCTTGCTGTTCCATGAGATGGCGCCACCATTCAGCAAGAAGGCATAGCTAGATGTGGATTTTCTGTTATCAAGGTCCCTTGCCCAATATGAATCTGTAGAGCCCTTCTGGCTTAGCTTTGATTCTTTTCACTGCTTTTCAGTGTCTCGATCCTAGGTTTAACTGGAAATGACTAACTAAGTTGACAACATAGTTTATATCGGGATGAGTACACAACATCGTATACATCAAACTACCAATGACACTAGCATATGGTTTTTTCTTTATATCGGCTATCTCTTCAAGAGTCTTGGGAGACATACTTTTGCTCAGAATAACACCTTTCGCTGTAGGTGTTTGTTCAATATTGCATCTAACATATTGAAGTGTTGTAGCATCTTAGTGATATATGCTTCTTGGAACAAACCCAAAAGTCTTTTTGGTCGATCACAAATGATCTTCACTCCTAAGATGTACTCAGCTTCTCCCATGTCTATTATGTCAAATTGTGATGAAATCTAAGACTTGATTTCAATTACAAACTTTAAGTCACTTCCAGCTATTAGCATATCATCAACGTATAATGATAAAATGACAAAACTTTCCTTTTTCCTTCTTTAGGTAAGCACAATGATCCTCATTGATCATTTCGAAACCATAAGATAAAATAACTTCATTGAATTTTATGTTCCATTGCCTTGATGTCTGCTTTAGCCCATATATAGACTTCTTAAGTTTACATACTTTATTCTCTTGGCCCTCAGCTATATAACCTTCTAGTTGTATCATATAGATTTCTTCGTCAAGGTTATCATTAAGAAAAGCCGTCTTTACATCCATTTGATGTAATTCTAAGTCAAAATGTGTTACTATAGCTAGGATGACTCGTATTGACACAAACTTCACAACTGGGGAGAATGTCTCTTCAAAATTAATACTCTCCATTTGGGTATATCATTTTGCAACCAAACGAGCTTTGTATCAATTAATCAACCCATCCGCTTTCCTCTTAATTTTGAGAATCCACTTATTCCCAATAGCCCTTCGGCTCGGAGGAAGATCGACTAAATTCCAAACTTGATTCTTTCTCATGGACTCCATTTCCTCATCCATTGCAACTTTCTATTTCTCCTTAAATGAGCATTTCAATGCTTCCTTAACCGTTCGAGGTTCTTCATCATCAATTGGGAGAAACATTAATGCCTCATTCTCAATGTCAAGCCTTCTCCAAGGAATAATCTGACGATTACTTCTTCGCAGGTTAGACTGTTGAGAAACTGACTCATTTATAGGTCATTTACTCACACTAGGTTGACTAGATTCAAATATCCCTTGTGATTCCTGATTCGTTGATAGAGGAGCAGTATCCTCCTCCTCTATTGCAAATAGAGGAGTTGATTTATCAACTTCACCTCTTGTTGGGAACTCAGTTTCGAGAAAAGTGTCATCTCTTGGCTCAATTTCAGAGATGGTTCCATCTTGTTGCTCACCAATAAAAACATAACCCTTAGAGGTATCAGAATATCTTACAAAGATACACTTTTTACCCTTGGGTCCTAATTTTTCATATTTATGAGTGTTGTCATGAATATAAGCAGTTGACCCTCATGGTTTCAGATTACTTAAATCTGGTTTTCTGATTTTCTGCCTATCCAAAGTTCATATGGAGTAGATGGGACAAATTTAGAAGGCACCCGGTTAAATATGTAGGTTGTTGCCAATAATGCATCTCCCCAATAGGAAATAGGCAAATTAGCTTGAGTCATCATCAACCTAACATTTCAAGAAGAGTTCGATTTTTTCTTTCAGCAACTCCATTTTGCTGTGGAGCCCCAGGGATAGTTAACTGTCTAATAATCCCGTTCTCATTACATATTGTTTTGAACTGATCAGACAAATATTCATCTCCACGGTCAGTATGAAAGGTTTTAACCTTACGTTTCAATTGATTCTCAACTTCGTTCAAATAACGATTAAAGCAATCTAATGCTTCAGATTTATGAGAAATCAAATACGCATGACTAAAACACGTGAAGTCATCAATAAATGTAATGAAATAAGAACTTCCATGTCTAGCCTTCATGTTCATCAGACCACAAATATCCGAATGAATCAATTGCAATGACGATTCAACCCTAATAGTCTTACCAAATGGTTTCCTAGCTAGTTGCTTTTCCAGCAAGACAATGCTCACATATAGAAAAGTCAACTTTAGCACGAGTGCCGAGCAGACCCTCTCTTGCTAATCTATTTATTCTTTCTTGTCTTATATGTCCCAGTCTAGCATGTCAAACTTCATCATTAACATCAGCATCGCTAGTAAGAGCAATGTTTGAAAAACAACCATTATTTCCACAATTAACATCTAGTTCTACATCAAGAACCATGAAACCGTTTGATACATAACCATATCCAATTAACACATAGTTAATTTTAAGTTCTACACAACGACTATAAAAGTTCAAACATTAACCCAATTCAAGAAGACAATTAACAAAAACCAGATTCCGTCGAATCTCTGGAGCATACAAGACATCATGCAGAAACAAGGTACGCCCACCACGAAGGTTGAGTTTGCAAGTGTCAATTCCTTTGACTTCAATTCTTACATTGTTTCCCATGTATATCCACTTATTGCCAGCTGGTACCCGACGATACTCCACGTATGTAGCTCGATCACGAGCTACATGGTTCGTTACTCCTGAATCTTTTTCGGCTCAGTATATTCCCAAGCAAAGTGACCCTTCTTGCTATAGTTGTAGCAAGTCAACTTGCTTTTAGGTTTCTTTCCATACTTCTTTCCTTTCTTCTTGATTGAGTCTTGCACAATAGTAGCACCAGCTTCTTTTCCCTTACCCTTTCCTTTCTTGAACCATCTTTTCTTATTCTTGGATCCAGAACCATCAGCTACAAAAGCTTGTTCAGAAATCCTCGCGGATTCTATTCTCTCCGCCTCCAGTTCAATATGGCGTGAGACATCAATGAAAGTTTTGATACTCTCACTGTGAGTAAGGTTCTGTTTCATTGTTTCCCAAGAATCAGGAAGGGAACGAATAAGTGCTTGAACTTGTTGTTCATCGGTCAACTCATGACCAACAGCCTTCAACTCCCGAATTATATTCTCCAATACCCTCAGATGTTGAGCCATGGTAATATTCGGATGCTTTTTACAACTGTCAAACTTAATTGTCAGTTGACGAAGCTAGCTCAAGCTAACTTCACTACATTTCTCTCTCAGGGCTACCTAGAGGGCATGAGCAGATGGTAATGACTCATACTCAAATACTAGGTCGTCTACCATTGAACTAATCAATATGCCCTTTAGTAGTGGAGTCTTTTTTCTTCCATGCCCTATAGGCATCAAGATCAAGTTATGTTGTGTTATTGAACCATTAACAGGTTCTTTCATGAACTAATTCATAATCTCGAGAACTTCTTGTTCCTCAAGAACATATTATATCTTAAGATGTCATATTTTATAGTTATCCCCATATAATCTCTCTCTCTTATTCAGTTCAGCTATGATATTCTTAGTTGTCATGATCTTATCATAAATAAACGTATTATTTATTGATTCAGTGTAATTTATATGTATGTAATTTATGATTGACTCATTATAAATTAGAATTAGTTTACAAAATCAAGTGGTAACTACGTTTTCACTCATCATTCGTATAATTTAATCTAATCAACATTGATCAATTCTATTATACACATCCCATCAAATGAACTAATCATTTGTATTAATGAACTAATCATTATATAAACTAATCATTAAATGAACTAATCATTTGTAAGATTGAACTAATCATTTAAAAGAATGACCTAATCATTAAGTGAACTAATCATTTGTAAGATTGAACTAATCATTTAAAAGAATGACCTAATCATTAAGTGAACTAATCATTTGTAATAATGAACTAATCATTAAATGAACTAATCATTTGTAAGAATTTGCTAACATATAACATGACTCTTTTCATAAAATAACATTGTTTGTACATAACAACAGTCTATACCATGTGACTTTTATAAACTAAATGGGCCAATACTGTTCGTACATAACGACAATAACAATAACAAAACTTTAACAAATTAAATAAGTTAATATCACTATCACTAGGACAAACACTAGTGCAGTTGTTAACATAATTCATTTTATCTTAGACTTTGCTCTATCTCCTCAATCGCCTCCCTCAGCTTATTCTATCACACATCGAGACAGGTCATCGTGTATATCATCCTTGGCATGTGGAATTGGAAAAATATTATTGTCAGTACAAAACTGGCAATCCAGTAACAAAATTGGTTCATTTCAATTCACATATATGCATAGAACACACAGAATGATAAGCCAGTAAGAAAAATAAATTTTCTTTATTTGAGGAACTCCAGTTGACTAACACACTAGACCGGTCAATTTGAAAATTAGATCTCAAGTATTAGCTTATTCCTTTGTCCTTATTAGAACTAATCTAATTAGATATCTTATTGCTATTGTTAAATTTTAAGCTCATTCACATTTAAGTCAAATTTATTGATCAAACCAATTAGACTGGTTATAATTTAAACCAAATTGATTTGGTTAAACCAATCAATGATTTGAACTAGACTCGACCTAATTGGATCAAACTGATCTGATTAAACCAACAAATGGTTTGAACCAAAATCTGATATGATTGGACCAAACTAATCTGATTAAACCAACTAATGGTTTAACCCAAGTCTAATTGGATAGATTAGTTCAAATTAATTGAACCGGAGTTAAAAATAACTTCTGTCACAGCTTTATGGTAGACGCTCTCTTCCCTTAAGAAGAGATCAAGGGATCAACCTTGATCGATCCTTGGGCATCTTTCTGCCGCTTTTATTTATTTGTTTGATTTAAATAAATCAAACTTTTCCTCATCTTAATTAATCGATTCACACTTCTTTTAATTGATTAAATATCTCTCTTAATCGATTAAAAACTGTTTTAATCGATCAGATCTGTTTTGTCAATCGATTACGTAAGTTTCAATCAATTAAGCTATAATTTTAATCGATTAAAAACTTCTCTGTGGTTGCAACGAATGCGAGTTGTCGGCAGATTCAGTTTGATCGCTGGTGCTTTCCAGCAACAGAAGTCACCTGTCGCAATAGCTAGCCCCAGCAACAACCATCGCCGTGATTTCTTCTCTATGACTTACACGGTCGCTGGGCCAGCAAGGTGAACAGAGAGAAACCGTCGAAAAGAACAGTCGCACGATCGAGTGAACAAAAATGATTTCGAAAATTTCATGCTTTTACAAATCTAACGTGCTCTGATACCATTGTTGATATTTCTAAAATATGAACTACAGAAACAAATTCTGTAAATCTAAACACTTACAGTGATCTGCACTTGGAGAAGAAACCGGAAGACTTTGCCATCCGAAGAACGATCACGAACGAATCGAAAAGCTCTTCATAAGTTCACAAACCAAATCCCTCTTCTGTAATTAGACGAACTAATCTTGAATGTTCTTCTCAATAACCTCTTCTTCGTCATGTGCACTCTGACGAACCTTGCACAATGACCTTACACACACAAGACGAACCCTTTCTCTTTGACCTCGCACAGATCTCGCACATAGCTTGTCTCACACGATCTCCATTGGCTTGGACGCACACACATAGTTTGTCCTTTCACTTGTTGTTTCCTCCCCTTTACCTTGGAAGCAATATATGTAGGGGGTAGAAGGTCTCTTCATATTCCTTCATTAATGGAGGAATATGAATGAATTGGAAGATGAAGAGGAAGGGGTGCCTCTTCATCTTCCTATAACTCCAACAGCAAAAACCTCGTTAATCAAAAGGGTGTAATTTGGATACATTTGTTAGGCGCTGCAAAAAGTTGAGTCGAACAAACTAGACCTGGAAGGACCCACAGTGTTAGACAATTTGAAGAGGTTGAACGTAAAAGTCATTCATCTCTTTCTTGTTTTACTTTCTTCTTTTCATCTGTCAAAGAAAATCAACGAAAGAATAAATTAAATGATATTCTTTCACTTATTTATCCATCCATGAAAAATGATAGGGAGAGTGAAAATGGGAGAGTGAAAGACAAAGTGAATGACGTGACATTTTGCATGCAGCGATTTCGACGGATTCACCATGCCTCCCAGAGTATAGTTTGATTCGGGACAGCGCCGAAGGCCGCCGATGGTGTCTAAGTGATAATCGGACGTGTGCATGTAAAGTGTCACGTCATTCACTTTGCTTTCACTCTCCCATTTTCATCTCCCTATCATTGCTCTTTATCCATTTACCTATTCTAATTCATTTCTCAAAAAAATACTCATAATTAATTAGCTAAATAGGTCCTAAAGTTCCAACGTTGCTCTCTAGTATGCTACAATATCGAACTGCATTTGGTCCTGTTCACTTGAGACATAAATCTATCAAACACATACCAACTCTTCATCAGCCTTCTTACTACTAACAAAAAAAAACCGTAAAAATTAAATCTAGTCACTCTATAATGAAGTTTGATCATGTTTCGATATTCAAAGCGTCACTGGTTTGTCTCTACGTACTAAGGTTACAGGCATTTCAATAGGAAGCACAACCATTCAACCACAGCGCAGATGAAGTAGAATATATCACAAATGCACCGACCATTCTAGCAAAATCACTGCATTGTACCTATAGGCAATCATAAAACAAAGGAGCAAGAGCAGTAGTTGTATTCCCATCCCTCTTAAGTTTTCACCGGCAGTAACTATATATTTTGGGCAATATAAACAAATTCTTGACTTGCTACAAGAAACTATAGAACTAACTACAGTTAGATACGTGAGGTGTAAAGCTGAGGACACTATTTGTAATACCATTATCAACTTTCCACCTTGCTCGTTGACTTCCAAAAGAACATATCAGGTTAGCTACATCTTAGGCCCTCTTGAGATTAGTATGTCCCCATATGCTACATGTTGTTCCACCATGATGAAGTCAAAGGTAGCGAGAACTGCAAATCAGAAACTTGTTTTACTTAGTGAAGAACATAAATGAATTATTCAGGTTCCATTTAGCAGAAACGGAGAAATCCTAGAGCAATCTCCCTGTTTCTATAGACATGAATTCCTAAATTAGAAAGAAATTGCAATTCATAAGCGTGGAAAACTAAATACCGCAAGTTTGGTAAAAGAGTAGAGCAGCTGTTTTCTTGTTCATTCCCAAAGCTAGCTGGTTCAATGATTCAGATTGTGGGGCTCCTGGGGTATCAAAATGCAACTTGAGATGCCTATTCATTAGCATGAAAACTATCAATCTGCTATTTGATTTGTCAAGGGAAAACGAATAGAGATGAACTAAGTTGTTACAATTTATGGCCTGCTAATTGTATGACTGTGTACTTACGTCCGGATCAATTCAGTAGTGTGGTCGATCGAACTAGTAGATGGAGGAACTGGGGTTTGAGTTGGTCCGGTTTCCTCCAGTAGTTCTACATGAAATGTGTTGTAAGAAGTCGAGCACAATATTTAAGTATCACCTTTGTTGTAAGAAGGTACAGTGTGCATCTTTCTTATTCACAAAGTAGTAAAAGACAAAATTAGATTAAGATGACAAACCACTATCACGGGCTGGACTTAATTGTGATATCCTTCTGAGTTTGAAATTTCTTAAATTTTGTTGAAGTGGTGACTCCTCTTCAACTGGATCAAGGTTGCCAAAGTTAGTCGTCGATGAGGAATTCTGCTTTCTTTTAGACCTGTCTCAAAATCCCAACATAGATGGCAGATCTAAATATGTATGCCAAGTAGTATTATTCTGTATTAGAAGGCTATCTGCGGTAGTCAAAATAACATTTCATAGAAGAAATATGACTTGGGATGACATTTAGAAGTAACCCTTTCAAAAGAAAGGAAGATACCAAGAAGAAAAAATAGCCAAAGAGATTGAACTATTCATATTTGGTGTGAAATTTCACTACTGCATTCGAGTTAATATAAATATCTTGTTTTCAATAAATAATATGAAAAAAATAGAATTCTGTGGTTTTTTCCTTCTATTTTTGAGATTTCACTGACCTTCCAGAATGTAATCGTATCTCAGGTTCCAATGGCATGAAATTTCCAGAACCAGAGCTAGGAATAGACCTTGAACTTTGCCCTGCCATTAGTTCAAGGGCATATTTAGCATCTGAAACTTAAGTTGGCAAAGTACATGTAAAGATCAAGTTACCTTGACTCCCAGGAGTAACAAAATGGTCACTATCAAATGACTTATCAATTCCCTGGAACTCCAAATTCTCAAGGTTTGCTCTGACTTTCTCAATGGAGAACTCTAAGGGGTTGGGTTGTATTTCAGCTTGAAATTCGTAGTTGGGTGGCACTTCAGCCTGGAACTCAGGGTTGAGTGGAATTTCAGCCTGAAATTCTTCTAGAAACTTCATTTCCATAAATGATTTGTTAGTACAGTTGATTAGTTACCACAGCTGGATAGTAAAAAGCCTATAACACTTACAGATTCATGTGCTTCATATCTCTCTTCTGGAGGTGATTTATCTTCTTCAACCAATAAAACATTGCAATTGTTTAAACTTCTGAAGTGTCGATGACAAAGTATTGAAGGAAGAAGATAAAGATATTAACCTAAAAATGTAGAATTCCTCCACAATTCCATTAGAGGGGCAGGGTAATGCACTCGAGAAGGAAACATCTCTAAACCAGTAATAAGAGCTACTGGTGGCAAGTTCATGAGCTTTAATATCTTTGTTGATCGAATGGGATTATGAGACTGCAAACATTGCTATAAAAATGGAGTAATTAGTAAACTTGTGAAAAAGAACTAGTGCTGATAAAATTAAAGCAAGAACAACTTGCTTAAGTACCAACCCTAACAGTTCTTCCTCTTTTAGACACTATATCAGAAGTGTCCTGGAGCCAAGACTGATAGTGGTTGCCTGGTATCATGAGTTGCTCATCCATGATTAGATGGGTACGCTTTCTGTGTGCCTTTTTTTTAACCTTCTGTTGCTGTTGAATACCTTCCCCCTGTTACATTGGCAAGCAACCTTACACTAACAATTCAATCCATTTAGACCTATGTTTGAGTCGAAGTTCATTTCTACTGTTCTTAAAAGAAACTTTGATCAGATTCTAAACAAATTTAGATAACTGAAACCTTTTCCTTCGGTTCCTCCACGTTCATACGATGGTTTGCATCTGAAGTGTTTGCTGAATAGGTAATCAGTCAAATCATATTGTATGCAATACATTCAAATTAAGGAAGTACCCCAACTATAAGGTTTGGAAAAGTACGTTCATGAGGCATTGAGCTTTTGGGTCCATCCTCTACTGGCGGAGAGGGTCCAAGAGTATTGTGACAATGGGGTTGCTCTTGAGGAGTGAAGTTGATCTGTGTCTCATCTTCTCCTATGTCAAACCTACATCCGTGAGGACACGTACATATCATATCAATTTTATTAATCTATTAGAAATAAATAGATTACGGTAATAAATTTATGAACGTTAATTAAAAAGCGTTTGGTACTTAAAAATGTCATTATTTAAACAGAGTGGTCATACTTTAATCATCGTGGTTTGGGTGACGCTATAATTTAGTCTAGAAATAAATTTATTTAAATGCTTGAAATGAAATTAAATGGCTTCGGGAGCAATGGTGCAGTGGTAGGACAACTAATCATTATTTCAGGTATCATGATTTAATCCTCAGTTACAGTGTATTTTGCATATTTTTCCTTCTAATTGGGTGCGAACCCTGGGACGCTAGACTTTTAGACTGTCCATCGCGAACCCTTCCCGATTTTATCTTGGTCACCGATTGAAAATTTTTGTAGGGCCGAGTTGGTCATCCCAAGTGCTACCCGGTCTAATATTTTTTAAAAAAAATAAAATTAAACATAGTATTGAAAATAAACAAAACAATATTGCCAAAGTCAAAAACGTCAAAAGGTAATTTCCTTACCTCTCAAAATGGTTACCCACTGGTGGTCCTGATCCAAAATCGTCAAATAGGGTAATATTCTCAGCATTAACTGCAATTACATAAAAACTAGTTTAGGTCTAAGTTGTTATCTAACTTGCAAAATTTTCAGGACTAGGGAATAACTAAAGGTAAAAAAAACGATGCGAAGGAAATAATAAAGGTGTAAAGAGACCTTGATGATAGGTGTCTGGTGGATCACCGTTTCTAATGTCAATGTTAATGTAGTGTTCCTCCACCTCATCCAATCGCTGCAATCATAGCAACTCAAAACCACAAGATTATTTACCAAGCAAATATTAACTATGAAATTAATTGAAATTGAAAGAAATTCAATAATTTTATCTGATAAGGCCAATTAAAATAAAATTGATAAAATATTAAACTTAACTTTTAGATTTAGATCAACTTGCAAAGTATATGCCCACCCTAGTCTACACTACACCTAACAGAAACAGCATGCAGTCCTATAGCCGAGCCCGATTTAATCTCGGCCGCTCAAGCAATTTCACATCTGTCCCACCTCAACTGTCCGCTCATGGCAAACTTGAAACAAGATTGACACGTAAATCAGTCGATACTGGAAAAATTGTCAAAAAGGGAGAAGAATGAGGAGTTCTACCATGCGTTGGAATCTGGCGGCTGCTACGGAGGCGTCGGAGAGGAGCATCGACTGCTCTACATCCATGTCCACGCACTCCGGCAGCGTCACCGCCTCGAACCTGCAAAAAACAAAAACCATCGCACGGTCCACAAGAGAGGCAGAGAGAGAGAGAGAGAGAGAGAGAGAGAGAGAGAGAGAGGACACATCACTTGGCTTGAGCTTTTGCCTTCGGAAGGATGGTGGGATCGGCCACCGTCTTCATCTTCCATGTTCCATTGATCTCTACCTGTGGCATTCAGATAACGGATGATTAGGGATCACCGAAGCTGAGCAAGGAAGGAGATCTAGAACTTTCCAAGGGGCACACCAGTAGCCGCGTGACATCGTCTGTGAATTTCAACGTACATTAGACGATGAAGAAAAAGAAAAACAGGAGGATCAAGTGACAGGAGGATGACGAACCGTAGAGGAGCTTGACCTTCCGCTCATAGACGATAACAACACCGCCTGAGATTTACTGGGAAGAATTAAATCGATTTACTAACAAATTAAAAACCAAGAAGCGGAAAAGGAGCTTACCCATGAGAATGCCAGAGAGGCGCAGGGCCATCGGAACCGACGGATTCAGAATCTCCTCACTGCGATCGCGTGGGAAATTAAACTCGAAAAAGTGTTTCCGATGGAGAATCAAACTAAACGAGTAGAAAACAGAGTACTCAGGAGATGTTTCTAACCAGATTTTGATGATATCGAGCTTGTCGAGCTTCCTCCGGTTCAACTTGGCGTGCAGAGTAGCCGCCATCCTTGATGCGAGAGCCCCAGATCAGAATGCGCAAAGACGATGGAGAGATGAATGCGAATGAAGAAAGAGATCATCTCACCATATCTGCCCAAGAGGAGCCTTCTTGGCGAGGAGCTGGTGCGAGTAGAACATCTTGCTCCCCGATCTCGTTAGATGAACCGCAAAGAAAAGATGCTAACGGTGAGGAAGGGGAGGAACCATTTATAGAAAGAAGCGCGGAGCTTCGAGAGTGGACGAGATGGGTAATGAAACAGTGCGCAGAGAACGAAAAACTGCAACGACCAAAGTGGTAGCTAGTTGGGGCAAGTAAAACTGAAGTGAAGCCGCCTTCGTGTTTCGTGTGCACATACGTGGCATGCACACCCCAAAAACTTCAATAATTTTATTAATTATTTCTTTCGAAAATAAAATTTTTTATTCTAAATACAAAGTCCTCCTTCGTTGTAACTATTACCGCGGCCAACCCGTTTTCATCTAGTTGTTTCCCTTATGTAATGATTTGGGATGAATTAATAGTTAATATGTGAATATTATTATTTTAAAATTTAAAAATTAAAATTTAATAAAATTAGTATGTTTATCGTTCGATGTATTAACTATAACATCGGAGATAGTAATCCCAATGATATCTCCTCTGTATTAATCATGAAATATATTGACAGGGCGCGTTGAAATCTCATATGATAATCGATCTATCACTAATGATAATATTTAACATTTCCTTATAATTTATCAATTACAAATAAGATAATAAATTATAAATAATAGAGTTAGTATTGGATATGTAAGTTTTCGGTCCGATTAATTTTAGAGTAATCGATTCCTTTTATTTTCATCAACTAGTAGATTAAATTCGGAAATGCATGTCCATTGATGACGGATCTATGTTAGAAAGGTGCTAAGCAATAGCCCATCCCCAATATATGATTATTCATCAATGATACATAAATGAGTATGATTTATTTTTATTATCTGGTAGCCTAATATCAAATCGAATGAAACAAATCAAGTTGCATAGTAAATTATGAAAAAAAAATCATAAATATTTTTTTCTTTGCCGAATCAATAAAACAAATGATATTTTCATTATTTTTCAACTAAATATCCTTTTAAATCATTTCATAAAATAATATATCTACCATCAAAATTATCCAATCATATAATAATTTTATTACATAAATAATAAAAAATATATAATTTGGATGGATAGATGAATGGATTTATTTTGTGCATCGACATCCTGTCATCCAGAACAATGAGTTTTTTTAAATTAATTAATTATATCTGTTGGATTTGACATGACATTGATGTAATATATCCAAGCGAAAGTGGACATAATTGGTACACCTACATGCATGTTGGTGATAGGGATGACAATTTTCCGGGAGCAGATCCTCTGATCCGCACTTTTGCGGACCAGGGGATCGACCACTCGTGATTGTGGTCGGATCGTGATTGTGATCTGACCGTAATTTGTTGCGATCCCCTCTCGGGTTCATCGTGCCCCCCAGGTTATAGTTTGGGTTCGGACGAGATGGCCGGAGGCCATCCCGATGGCCTAAACCCTAAATCTTAAACCTAAACCCTAAATCCGAATTTAGGGTTTAGGTCGTCGGGTGGCCTCCAGCCACCCACCCAAACCCAAACTATAACCTGGGGGGGGCACGGTGAACCCTAGAAGGGATTGCAATAAATTGTGGCGGATTGCGATCATGATCCCGCCGCAATCGCGAGTGGTCGATCCCCTGGTTCGCAAAAGTGCGAACCAGAGGATCTGCTCCCCAATTTTCCCCGTGGGTTTGGGATCCCGTGGGAAAAATTCGAAATGGGACGGGTTCGGGGGACGTTATCAGGTATGGGTTCGAGTTTGGGGATTGTTTAAAACCCCCCGTAGTAGATTGGGGGTGGGTATGAGGATGCTATCCCCATCCTCGAATTCGCTCCAATACTGCGGATAGTCCCGATTATACTACTACTACTACTACTAATAATAATTAATTATTATTATTATATAAGTATATTTTTCATAAGTTTTCATAATATTTAGAGTAAAATTTTAATTGCGAATCAATTTGAAGTGGAGATCGGGATGGGTACGGGGATTTAATCCTCGCGGGGTCGGGGGATGAGGATTCCCCGATTAGGTAAAATTGGGGATTGGGGCAGAGATGGGGGTGGTGATATAATTCGGGGGCGAAGATGACAAACCCGCCTCTGCCCCACCCCATTGTCATCCCTAGTTGTTGAGCCCTTCACATATCTCCATCCTATGTCTCAATACCAATATCATATAAGAATTTCGGCTATGTTTAGTAAGGGTTAATTAATCTTGTAATATAATCAAAATTATTTTACAATATTGATTATTTGTTTGGTATAATTTTAAAAATGTAATGTAATGTAATCTGAGTTAGATAAAACTAATAAAATTTTATAATCTGGATTACAAGGTCAATAACATATAATCTGGATGACATTCCAAGCCCAATTATATTATAAGCTTGATTATATTTTAAACTTAATTATATTACAAACTTGATTACATTCCAAGCCCAATGTAATGAATTTAATTTTATAGACCCAATATATTGTACTAGATTTAGTTAATTTTGAATCCGTCACTTACATCCATTCATCTTAACCGCCGACGTTCTTGGATTAGCTACCCACTGAGAGAAAATCCCTCACAGTATGCCATATTTAGAGTCTTGAACTCCAAATATTTGGTCTGCAATTGAAGGATCTAACTACAATACCCTATCCTCGGAGATAAATTAGTAAATACTTGGAATTTCTTAATTTTTTTAATTTTAGTTGGCATGAAATATCCACCTAATTACATCGACTAATATTAGCGGCTACTGATTTGGTTCCATAAAAAAATTTCATCGATCACTTGAATAATCGATCGGTAACGAATGTCTCATCAATTTAATATTTTTAGATCAATCGCTCATTAAAAAATCTTAAAAAACTCGTTCGTTAATAAAATTGTTGTAATTAGTGGACAATGCTTTAGTGAGTGAATTAGTGACATTGTCGTTGGTAGATAACTCTTCGTTACGGTGTCTCCACACTTGGGCAACTTGATTATCAATACGAATTTCCTTAGCTTTTAAGGTGCACGTCAAGGGATTGTGCCCATATATTTAGTATGCTTCTGCCCAACTTACCCTATTAAGAGCCATGTTGGATTAGGCACGACTAACACTATCTCAAGCTTGACCTAAGAAATTCACCTTGTAGCCTATGTCAAGCTCAAGCTGGTGACCCAAGAATGGTGTGACAAGCCTAATTTAAAATTATTTTAAAATATTAAAAATTAAAATACATTTAATAGATAGCATTAAAATGATATTTTATTAAATATTATTATAAATATTTAATATTATTAATTCATAAAAAAAATTTGCTAGGTTCAACCTTAATTAAGTCATGCCTGACTTGGCTCAAGTTGGCTCGGACCATGACCCAACACTCAATATAGGCCAATCACATACAAGTTGGGCATGGGCAATCAACACCTCTATTAAGAATACACATCGATTCTATTCTTGTTAAAATATTCTATGATTAGATTGACTATACTTAAAACTACTCAAAGTTCTCCTCGCCAATGAACCTGTGAATTCTAAAGCCTTCTTTTTGTTGCCTTCGTAGTCGTAATGTGCTCAACTTCTATAATTGAATTAGCTATAGTTTGTATCTTTCAACTTTTTCAGCTCACTATATATATCTCCATTCAAAGAGAAAACACATTTCAATTTAATTTTGACCATAAATCATCGAGATTAGTTCAAAAACTTGTTATTCATCTCCAACTTCATGCTCCAAGAATAAATCATTAGTCATTCTTAAGTAACTGAGGGTATTATTAATTATAGTTAAGTGGCCTTCACTGATGTTGGCTTGACATTAGTATATATGCTCAAATTATATGACACATTAAGCTCCATAATATCGTGGAATATATGATATGTTCTATTGTTAAAGCATACGAAATATAACTCATCCTTGCTAAAGACATATCATGTGCCTTGAGAAGCAATTCTTATATACTAAACCTCTTTATTGGTAACATTTTGGATATGTCCCTGTAGATCTTTTATACAAAGTGTATAGGTTGTCTCTCTCATATCATTTATAGAAAAAAAAAATATTGACCAGGTAGCAGATGAATCTGAGATGATCAACTCGGCCCCACATAAATTTTCCACAGGTCACCGGGATAAATCGGGAAGCGTCCACAGTGGGCGGTCTAGAAGCCCAGCGTCCCAGGGTTCACGCTCTATTTGGAGAAAAAATTCCTGCAAAATCCGTCGTAGCTAGGAATCGAACCACGAATGTCTAGAATAGCGACTAGTCGCCCTATCGCTGCACCATAGCCCCGGGGGTCGCATATCATTTATAGAGAATTTCATTGAGATGGTAAAAGATGATTTGATCGCTCCCAAAGTCAACACGGAGGAGATATATCACAAAAGCTACTAGTTCGAATGCTGTGATTAGTGCATGAATAGGATGGTTACTGACTTTGTTAAATTTTGATTCTCAAATTTCAAAATGATGATACGTGTTAATTATCAATTCCTCCGCGCGGGAACATGAAAAATTTCATAGAAATTCATGTTTTGATAATTTTCAATATTAGACATCATTGATATAGAAAAAAAACCAACAATGCTCTTCCTTGTCTGCTTGTACACCGCTAAAAGTATGCCAATACTTTTGTCAAGTTTTAGTTAAGGAAAGTGATCTTGACATATAGGTATCATATTTCATAATCATAAAAATCTCGTGGACTTAACCATCATCATCCATGAAAAAAGTCTTTTCATAGTTGTCCAATTAAATATTGTGGACGATAAAATCGGTCAATAAATTTACTGATACACATGTTCTCGGAGGATCATCGATGAAAGAGATGAAGTATTGTAATTAATATATATATATATATATATAGAGAGAGAGAGAGAGAGAGAGAGAGAGAAGGGGGGGAGGTCTTTTATACTAGAAATGATTGTCGCGCGACGCTGCACACCACAACGATCAAGGCTCTTAGATTTTTTAAAAAAATGTTCATAATAAAAATTTCCTTAATTTTTTATTAAACAACTCCTTAAACTTATAATATACCTCGTGAGTATCTAAATATTTTTATTTTAAAGATTATAAGCCAAGATGGATTTTGATCCTAAAGAGAAATTCTTAATTACTTAAACTCACTATGACACAATCCTTAAATCTTAAAATCTTGAACTTCTTAAACTCTAAATACATATAATATACCCCGTGAGCATTTAAATTTTTTTTATCTTAAACACTATAAGCCAAGAGGGAAGTATGAATCCTAGAGAAAAAATCTTATTGACTTAAACTTACTATAACTCAACTCTCAAATCCTAAACTCTTAAATCCTAAACACATATAAGATACACTAAAAAATAATAAAAAAATTACTGCAATTGAATCTAGGGTGCTTGCGCGCGACAATGAGTCTGTAACAGATCAAAATCGTGTGTGTATATATATATATATATATATGGATTAATAAATTTATTTAGGAAAATAAATTATGAAAATCCTATTTAGACTACCTATTTAAGTTAGAAGTTGATAAACCTAATTAGTTTCAAAATCAAAACCTAAGTTTGTAAATAAAAAACTAACTTTGGTTGTACTCTCATAAAAAATTGCCACTTTGCTCCTTTCCCACGTGCGCTCGCAATGCTGTCGTCATAGTCGCCACCTCATGTCTGACCATCGACGTAGCCCCTCTATCCAGGCAAGCAGCCGACGTCATCAACTCTTCCCTCTCCTCTCACACGCGCAAAGTAGACGCCTTCGGTGGTGCATTGACCTCTAGAATTTTGATGTTTATTTAATAATATATTTAAAAGAGCTTGGTAAAAGTTGACCTAATAGAGTAACTAGTCTACCGAGTGACTAGCAAGTACAAGCAAGTCAAAGTGACCTGATGCTTGGTAAGAGGAAAACCCTAGGGGAAGTAATATTAAATCTTAGAGGAGTGAACTCCAAGAAAAGCTCAAGTGAGTGAAGCTAGGCATTGGTGAGTGAAACCAGGTGGGAAAAGTCCTAGTGAGTGAAGCTAGACCCTGGTGAGTAAAGTTAGGTAGTGGAAAGTCCCATGAGTGAAGCTAGGTAGTGAAAGCCCTAATGAGTGAAGTTAGGCGCTAGGGGGAGGTAACCCTAAGTGGTGAAAGTCCTGGTAAGTGAAACCAGATAATAAAAAGTCCTAATGAGTGAATTAGGCTCTAGGGGAGGTAACCCTAGGTAATAAGAAGTCTTGGAGGAGTGAACTCCAAGCAAGTTTAATTGAAAGGTTTCCGGTCAATGCGTGCGGTGAATGAGGGTGCCCCTATGCTCTCGGGCGCCCCTATTCTCGAGCGCCCCTATGCATATAGGCGCCCAAGAAGTGATTCCTTTCTACAGCTTAGCCGTTCACGAATGTTGCAAGGTGGATAACAGCTAAGCCACGTGTCAGGCGCCCTTAAGCTCTCGGGCATCCGCGTAGGGCCACGTCATCATGTGGATAAACTTGACTGGGGCTATAAATAGGCCCCCAGAGCTAAGTTCCAAAAAATCAACTACATTATACACGAATTCTTTCCAGTTTTCTCTGTCTTTCTGAGTTCTAGTTGTGTGTGAGGCTTCTCTACCCCAAGGAGTTTGATTTGGAGATTAAGCTTAGTTTTGTCTTGGATTTGTAACCTTTTTGGTTGCAAACCAAGTAATTATTTGTGCCTCTACCTTTTGATAATTACGTTATTAATCTATTTTTGCTTATGTAATTATTTATACTAACTAACCTCCATCTTTGTTTAAGCAAGACAAAAGATAATTTTATCTTTGCAGGGGAAATTTACCCCCTCTTGCCGACCGACCGACCGACCGACCGACCGATCGATCGATCATCGACAGATTGCCCAATGAAAGTGGTCGAGAACTGCAAGCCTTGGAATCACCGAAGGGTTCAAATCAAGTAAAAGAAAAAAAAGTAATTTATTTTTCGCTGCTATGTTTTTCTTCGATTTACTTTAATGAAAAAGAAAGATTTTCGAACGATCGAGATTCACCACCCCTCTCTCGGCTTCTAACGATCCTATAACTGCCACCATTCTTTGCTTCACACTCATCATCGCCTCCTTGCGTCGGCGAAGCTTTTGTTCCTACATGCCAATCACCATAATTGTTGTCGGCGTCATACACACCGCCATAGTAGCTCATTGCTGATCACTAGCCCTAGCTTCTCTCAGATAGAGGGCCACTATCGGCCACTGAGAGTTGCTCCCGTATAAGAAGAGGTAGTGTAGTATGAGTACAGTAATGAAATCTTACTTCTGATTAAACTTACATTAATGGATTTGTTAATTGGATAACTACTGATTTCATAACATTGGTTGATTTATAAACAAGTTATAGGCTGATATATTTGTTGGATCATCGAAGATAGAGAGAGAGGGGGTGGGGAATCTCAATCTTTTCAAATTATTTCTTTTCTCAGCACGTAAAATAAAAAGAGAATAAAGCAGTAGAAAAAAATGAGATACTTTTCTTTTTACTTGGCTCAGAGCCTTTAACGACTCTTACTCTAAGACTTGTAGTCCTTGACCGCTCTCGATGGGCAATCCACTATAATCCTTTCTTCGAAAATCGTTTGGAGAAAATGATATCGTACAGAATGTAGGGGAATTAGTAACAACCTACTATTCCCCTTGGAATATAAGTACAAGTACAAATAATAAAGTTATACTGGCACATAAGTAGGAGATCTGAAGTGCAGTATGTCAGTGAGCTTTTAGCATCAAAGTAGTAGGATTAGAAGTAGTTCATTGATCCAGAAAGCAAAAAATGGACGAGCAGAAGTGATGTGAAAAAATTGATCTACTAAAGTTGGTCTCGAGCTCCTTATATAGGCCTCGATCCATAGATTGAAAATCATTTATGCCTCAGAGAGGAGCCACTGGTCCAATATACAATCGGACAACATCTCTCCTATACGACAGACAATTTGGAACATTAATACAAATACCCACGTAGTATATATGACCTCTAGCCTCAAAAAGGATATAACATATAAAAGAAATGCATCTATAGCTCTAAAATCTTATAGGACTTCCTTGATCTGTCCTATAGGAAGGCATGCAGTAAAACATCGCATAAAGTCCAAAAGAGGACTCAAAAATACAAACCACACATCAATACAACACAATACAAGTCCATGGCATAAAACAAATATAGTATAGGGAATATGCTATAATAGAAAATAAAAACAACGTGAAAAACCCAAAGTTGGAGTCGTCGGGACCTGGGACTGGCAAATGGGCTCCCTTGGCGACCAATCAACTTGAAAACAAAAACAGGGTAACGTGTGGTGAGTCCAAGTGGACTCTGCGGGTATAGAGATAGATATGTATGACAATATAAATTGTTGTATAAGCTATAAAGAAATAACAGGATACAGTCTTAAGGGAAATTTCAGAATATGCATAACTGAAATTACCGAATGAATGTACATAACAGAATCAACCAATCCTGATCATAAAATGCTCGTATCATACGAGCAGGTGTAGGATATCGAACCAAACACATAATATCTCATGTATGTGCATGTCAAACATATGCAACAAACAAATACATCAATCACATACTGCATGTCAAACAAATTCAACAAATAATGCATCATATGCATATGATGTAATGACATGATTACCCCTAACACTAGTCAATCCATCGAGACATGTCACATGTGTCAGCCGAGTAGGTAGGGTTGTGACACTGTACATACTCTGCCACCCCTGCACATGAGTGACTGAGTGAACAAGATGCTGGTGGAGTAAACACTCCACCCTATGTCAAAATGGGGGAGATTTCTCTCACATCTCCTCAGATCACTAAAAAGAGGAGGAATCCCTGCCTGCTATCACGATCCGGAACCACTATCCATGAGCGACTGAGAAGAGTAGTACAGAGCAACTACACACATCCAATAGTATCCACTAACGCATGAGTGGCCGTGTGTGTAGATCATGTAACGGACGATGAGCTCATACCACACCGGAGCTGATGATCATCATCATGCAACAATGCAAGGACGGTGCATGGCTCTAACACATGCAACACCTACCAGGTCAATACATAACTCAACCTAACATGCACAGGTCAAACACATGTACCATAACCTAACTATCACACATCTAGGTACACATGCTAGTATAACTAGAATCAATCAACGCAGATATAAAGTAACATGCTACTATATCTACGTACACAAGCTCACATACATCCTATATAGAATCAGATGTCAAATAATGAGACTGTATAGACAGGAATTAGATTATATCAAAGATCAAGCAATAAGTATCAAGTTGGATAACAACGGTAGCAGATATAAGGTAATAAAACCTACTACAACAAACATAAACAAGTCATGTATAAAGATAAAGTGGAACTAAAGAAACAAGTAAGAAGTATTCGCCTCCAAGTAGGAGTCCGTATACGTAGAGAACCTCCCATTCGATAATCTGCAACTATAACTAAATCAATGCCCTGTATAAAAAAACGTATTTGTTTAGCTATAATAACAGATGATACTTAGCTAAACTAATTATTATACCGTATTTAGGATTATTCTTAATTACCCTGAGTTATAGGGCTTAGGTTCAAGTTAGGTTTAACCTAAACCTAGCCTAAAATATTGTCTTGACTGCCGAGGAGTACAAGTTTGTACTCTTTGAGATTTGTCCTGAAATGCCTAATGAGAATTCTATTGAAGAGGAGAAGGAATGTTATAAGAAGTGGGTGAAGGCATATGAGATGACGCGGTGTTACATTTTAGCTTCTATGTCAAATGTGCTGCAACATCAACATCAGACCTTTGTTCTACTTATGACATGATGTTCAATCTCAAGGAACTCTTCGGACACCAGAATCAGACTGCCAGGCAAGAGGCAATGAGGAACTTGATGACGACCACCATGATTGAGGAAACACCCGTGAGTCTTCTTGGTCTCCTTCAAGTGTATGTTGATGATATTATTTTTGGGTCAACAAATAGTGAATTTCTCCACGAGTTTATTAAATGTATGGAAAATGAGTTTGAGATGAGTCTTGTGGGAGAATTGACTTTCTTCTTAGAATTACAAGTCAAACAAACAAATGAAGGGACTCATGTGTATCAAACTAAATATGCTAGGGAAATCATAAAGAAATTTGGGTTAGAAAATGCTAAGGTATCATCTACCCCTATAGAAACAAATGCCAAAATGGATAGTGATCTTGAAGGAAAAGTAGTAGACTCAAAACAATATAAGAGCATGATTGGTAGCTTGTTATACCTAACCGCTAGTAGACCGG
Organism: Boesenbergia rotunda; assembly: GCA_024364735.1. NCBI lineage: Eukaryota > Viridiplantae > Streptophyta > Magnoliopsida > Zingiberales > Zingiberaceae > Boesenbergia > Boesenbergia rotunda. The sequence continues at coordinate 725,497 of JAGFNQ010000272.1, read as the reverse complement.
ATATATTATTTGTGGTAGGTATGTGTGCAAGGTATCAATCATGTGCCAAAGAGTCTCATCTAGTGATAGTAAAGAGGATCTTAAGGTATATTAAAGGTACTCTTAATGTCGGTCTTTGGTATCCTAGAACTCCAAATATTGAACTTTTTGGATACACCGATTCGGATTATGCGGGTTACAAACTAGATAGGAAGAGTATTAGTGGAGGATGTCAATTTATGGGGTCTTCTTTAGTTAGTTGGAGTAGTAGGAAGCAACCATGTGTTGCCTTATCAACAACGGAGGCCGAATATGTAGCAATGTGTGGTTGTGTGTCTCAACTACTTTGGATCATGCATACCTTAGAGGATTATGAGTTACATTACTCCAAGGTCAAGGTTTTATGTGACAATGTAAGTACTATTAATTTGACTAAAAATCTGGTACATCATTCTAGAACAAAACACATTGAAGTGAAGCATCACTTCATTAGGGATCATGTGGCAAGGGGAGACATAGAATTACATTATGTTGAGTCAAAGTCAAACCTTGCCGACATATTTACCAAGCTTCTTCTCGAAGCGGAGTTCACATCCTTAAGAAGGGGATTTGGTATGTGTTTTGTATAAGTATAAGATTGATCATGGAGTAATACACTAGGAAGGTGGTGCATGATTCATTAGGATGATACAAATGATTCACTTATGCTTATGACATTGTTGGGTTATTAGATGTATCACATTATTAAAAATAGACCAACTATGAGGAAAGCAAATGTTTAATTAATGGACATCTTGCCCAAAGATCATAGTTGGATATTTAAACAATTTGAAAATATTTCTGTGATGTATATGTATGCCATGAGTTTGAACAATGTTTAATTTCAAAACTAGGTTGGAACTTTGATACAAAGTTAGAGTTTTTCAAGAAATTTAAACTTTTATCAAAAAGTCAAACGTGTTTGGATTTTTCATGAAATTATATTTTTCCCTGTTGGAGTATATCATATGAAACATGTTTGTAAATTTTCATAATTTTTAGAATTTTTTGAATTTTTTGGGATCTTTCTGAAATTCGGCTCAAAAACTTGAAATTACAGACTGAAGCGTATCAGTCGACTACCTCAGGGGCAGCTGACTGATACCTATGATTTTAGAAAACTAGGGGATTTCAGAAATGAAACGTTCTCCCATTTGATGCCATTGGTTAATATTGCTTTGAGCAATCCTTTTGATGGTGTCAAAGGGGGAGAATTGGGAAGTTTAAGTTAGGTTTGTAACTTAACTTTTGGTTTAACCTTGGTTTATGATGAGAATTGAAAATGGAAAGGGCATAGGTTAAGGGGGAGGTTACTTCTTGGTTTTTACTATGTCTTGTATTTTCAATTGCTGTTATTTGCTGTTGTTTTTCCCTAACTTAATCATATTGCCATACATCAAAAAGGGAGAGATTGTTGGGGCAATCGACCCAAGTATGATCGAGAAGATTATGATTTTGATGTGTGTGTCAATATGGTTAAGGTTAGGGTGTTATATTATTTTAATATGTGTGAATGAGTCTTGCAGGACTTGGTGGGTCACACATGGAGGACACATCCGAGGGACGAGAGCCGAGGCAAGAGAACTCTAAGGGCAAGCCGGGAAGTGGACTTCAAAGGGCACACGTGAAGGGTGGCATGGAGGCAAGCCGAGGGCTTGCGTGCGCATCCGAGGGATGATAGCTAGAGGAAGAGGATTTCAAGGGGCAAGCCAAGCGAGTATACTTGAAGGCACATGTGAAGGAGGGTCGTCGGAGTGAGGAGGAGTGCTTTTGTAAGCTGGGCAGTCGACTGGGAATGAACCAGTCGACTGCCAGCAAGAGACTCGAAACTCACAGTAACATCAGTCGACTGCCCCTTGGGTAGTCAACTGGTAACCCCGAAAACTAGCCGTTGGCTAGTCATTAAGGTGGGGCCAGTCGACTGCCCCTGGGGCAGTCGACTGGTATCGGGCTGGACAGCTTTTGGAGTTGTCCTTTACCCTATTTAAAGGGTGCCTTTTTGGCACGTGAAAGGTACGATTTTTGGGGGTACCATTGTGCTGTTATTGCTAAAAGTCCTCAGCACTTTCTCTCATTCTCTTTTCCATCTTGTAAAGAGGAAGAGGACAACCTTGTAAAGGTTTTCTCCACCTTGAAGGAGGTTTTTCATAGTGGAGGTTGTGCGCGCGTGTGGATCCTTGGATTAGTCACCTCTCTGAGGTGGATATCAAGTAAACGAAGGTGTTAGCATTGTTCTTATTGTTTTTATTTGTGTTTGGCTAACAATTCTTGTAGAGAAAATTAAAAATTGCTATTCACCCCCCTCTAGCAAGCGCCACGATCTAACATCATGTTCTCAAAATGATGACTCATTTGAATGAGATGGAAGTCCTTGGAGCAGAGATTGATGGGAAAACCCAGGTCGATATCATTCTCCTGTCACTACCTAGGAGTTTTGAGCAGTATCGCCTGAACTATAATATGAACAAAAGGACATATTCGTTGGCAGCACTTCTGACAGAATTCCAGGCGGCAAAGGGGCTATTTTGTCAGAGTGCTCATGCTTTTGTTGCTGAAAAGGTTTCTGCTTCTAAGTCGAAAGGCAAGAAGAAGAAGAAACAAGGTTTAGCAAAGAAGGCGATTGGATCTCAAGGACCTCAGGTTGGAGTGAAGAAGCTGAAAGGCAAGTGCTTCATATGCAATCAGACTGGACATTGGAAGGTGGACTGTCCCCGCCGAAAGGAGAAAAATCAAGGTATATCTTTTTGTTTAGTTGTTGAAACATGTTTAGCGGTGTTATACTAGTACCTGGTGTGTAGATACGGGAGTAACTGATCATGTCTGCAATTCTTTGTAGGGTTCCAGGAAACCAAACGACTAGCTAAGGGAGAGATTACCGTCTACATGGGAAATGCTACAGAGGTGGCGGCTATTGCAGTGAGAGACCTTTATTTATTTTTTGATAGAAATAAAACTTTGGTTTTGAGAAATTGTCTTTATGTACCTACTTTTAGAAAGAATCTCATTTCAGTTTCTAAATTGTTTTTGGATGGATATTCTATTTCTTTAATGACAGAGTTGTTATAAAAAGGAATAGGGAGATTATCTATTCTGGTGCATTGGTTGGCAATTTGTACACTCTTGAACCAATAACTCACATGATGCAAATATAAATTAATAACTCTTCGTCTAATCATAATAAGAGAAAAGAACCTTCGAAAATAAACCAAACATATCTTTGACATCAAAGGTTAGGTCATATTAACTTGACTAGAATTCAAAGGATGATAGCCGATGGACCTTTGGGTTCATTGGTGGTGGAAGACTTCCCAACCTGCGAATCTTGCTTGGAAGGTAAAACGACCAAGAGGCCTTTTAAGGCCAAGGGGTATAGAGCCAAAGATGTGTCAGAGTTGGTTCATTCTGATTTGTGTGGTCCTATGTCTATCAAGGCTAGAGGTGGCTTTGAATATTTTGTCTCATTTATAGACGATTATCCAAGGTATAGATACATTTACTTGATTCACCGCAAGTCTGAATGCTTTGACAGGTTCAAAGAATGCAAGGTTGATGTGGAGAAACGTCAAGGTAAAAGTATCAAGACACTACGATCTGATCGTGGTGGTGAGTACCTCTTGGGAGAGTTTAGGAGTTACTTATCAAAGGCTGGAATCCAATCCCAATTGTCCGCCCCTGGTACACCTCAGCAGAACGGTGTGGCAGAGCGAAGGAATAAGACTCTTATGGAGATGGTTAGATCGATGATGAGTTTTTCTGAGTTACCGGATATGTTCTGGGGGTAAGCTCTGGAAACGACAGAGTATATTTTGGACTTGGTACCATCTAAATCAGTACCCTCTACTCCCACAGAATTGTGGACTGGGCGTAAGCCTAGTATAAGACATATTCGGATTTGGGATAGTCCAACACATGTGCTGAAGGGAGATGTTGATAAGTTGGAATCTCGTACAGAAGAACGCTTGTTCGTAGGCTATCCTAGAGGAACGAAAGGTGGTTTGTTCTATAGTCCTAAAGATCAGAAGGTCATCATTAGCACGAATGCTCGATATTTAGAGGAAGACTATGTGATCAACCACAAGCCCATGAGTAAGATTGTGTTAGGATGTATACTAAAAGCCTTGATTTATGTATGGACATCTACATTTTGAAGAGAATCACAAGATCACTGTTTGATTGTTTATATTAGTATGTGCATACTGCCTCATAATTTACATTGTAGATAACATGGTGTGTGGTGTCGCACAGAAGATCATGTTTTTAATCCATTGTAAAGTATAAGTAGAGGCTCACAACCGAGATGGATTTGGACAAACCATCAGGATGGTTGTAGAGTAATTTGATGTTGGTTTATCCTGACCATAGAATTACACTAGTGCACTTTATGTGCATTGAGCAGGACGGACATAGAGGTGATCTAATTTATACTGACTTTATAATTGGATCATACCTCAGTTTATTATGGAGTACATGCTTTGAATCCCGATATAATAACGGGCACATGTACTTAATATTTATTTCTTTGATTTACCAATGGGTGAGATTTATTCTGTTAAATCGATATGCCCGGTAAATTGGAAAATAATATTATTTACATGGTGTGCCGTTGATTATAGACAGAAACCGTGTCCTGGTGAGTCAGGTTGATGATGCCCCCTTGATGAGCTCATAAGGTTCATCATATTAAATCCTGCTGGTGGACTTGGTCCAACATAATGATAAGGATGAGTGATACTAATCAAGGAGTTAGATGTTGATTAATTAAAATTGTCAGTAATTTAAATTAATCAACGGACATTCGATATCTTAAACACGGGGAGATGTTTAAACTCATAATAGGTGGAGCCCATATTTAAATATGGGGGTTGGTGAGGTAGTTCAATGAAGAGCCTTTAGCAGAATGGATTTTCATTAATGGATGGGGCCTTGATCCATTAGGTGGCCAAGACCCAACTCCTCCTCATGGTCCCTATTGTAGACTTATATATACCCTATAGTGTTATGAGACCAAGGCATCCAATACCATTGGAACCCTAATCCCTTCCTCTCTCTCTCTCCCTCTCTCCTAGGTTGGGCGGCATCGGGTGCAAGGAAGGAGCAGAAACCACCTTCTCTTCTCATCTCATCTTCTTCTTCTCCAACTCCTTGGGCGTGCAGCTTCAACCGAGATAGGAGAACACCACTTGGTGGTGTTCGGCATGGGCTTGAGGGAGAAACAAATAGCCGGCGGCAACCACAAGGGGTGGTTGGCGCTGCCGGTGGTGAAGGAAGAAGTGTCTTCTTCCTTCTTTCTTCTTCTCTTTTCATCCTTCCTTCTTCTTCACTACTCCCTCCTTAGCGTGTTCAAGATAGGAGCAAGGAGAAATGGTGGCCGGAGGCTCCACCCTTGGAGGAAAGTGGCCGACGACTATAGAGAAGGAGTAAGGGTCTGGCAGAAGGAAGAGAAAGGAGTTAGGGTTTTTGCCTTGGTGTCTTCTGTTCTTGGTAGATCATCGCCCACATGACGTCCAAGAGGGGAGGGTCATACAATAGAAGATCGCGAGGTAAAGAGAGGTATAACCTTCTCTTACGACCCTTAGTTCTTTCTATCATTTTATGTGTGGTTTAATTAATTATCTATGTTGTTAATTATTAGTTAATTAATCATGATAATTAATTATGTTGGACTCCGATGATAAACACAAAAACCGGTGATCTGCTCATCATTTAATTGGTTAGGCGAGTTACAAGGCTTGAACATCAAGATTGGCCATGTTGTAACTCGAATCAATTAGTACGACGACAAGACAGTCATTTTGGGAAATAGGACTCGATTCGGATTAAAATTTTAATCTGTGGACATGGAGAGATTTCCCATGAGCGACCCAGTATTAGCTTAGGAAACTCTCCAAGCTATCCAACAATTGGTACCAGCGCTGAGGTTTCCGATTTTGTGTATTTAGGATTCAGTTACTTTTTCCACTTTATCATGTATTTTATTTTTGCCGGATAATAGTAAGATGTTGTTAGTGATATGAGAGAAGTGTCCTAAGGCAATCGCCTTATGATTGTAATCATTTATTCTAATAAATGAATATTCATTATTTGAGTATACATGTTTGTGTATTTGATTGAGATCTTAAACTTATTTAATGAATGTCCGCAATACAATTCACAGCATGAGAGAATTTGTGATGAATTCACAACTAGTGATTATCTCTACATGTGCAATTGTGAAGTATTGAAATTGTCCCTAGTCGATGAATTGATAAATACAGACACTATCAATTCTGTTGAGACTAGCATGGGTTATTCTTTAATCAGCTATTCTCACTGGCTGGTGACATTGAGATGTCCGGAGATTAACATGAATGCTAGTTAGGTTAACTATACATGCTGTCCGGAGATAAATCATCCTTTGACTTACTTGTCATATGAAACATATATATGCTTAACCATGATATTATTCTGTACATGATTTCATGTGCGATTCAAAAAAAAAAATTACCTTTGATTATTTTGGGTTTGGGGAAAGACCCTTGGTTGAGGGGGAGTTTGATGTTTAAACTTAATAACCATATCCTTTTCGATGATTGACAAAGGGGGAGAAAATGGCTGATTAAGTTTATGGTTATTATAGGGGGAGGATCATGATTCCCTTATGAGAATTGAATGGATTTCAATTGATTGATACCTAAACTTAAATCGGGTTGTCAAACAACAAAAAGGGGGAGATTGTTGATGCAGTCTGGCCCGGTTGTTGTTTTGGTGTTTGACAATGATTTAAGTTTGGTTGAGCGAATTTGGGTTAAAGTCCTGGTCGGGGACTGAGCATGAAACCCTGGTGAGTGAAGCCAGGTCCTAGCTTGTGAAGCTAGGTTGAAATCCCGGTGAGTGAAGCCGGGTTCTGGTGAGTGAAGCTAGGTGTTGGAAATCCCGGTGAGTGAAGCCGGGTCCTGGTGAGTGAAGCCAGGTGTTGGAAATCCCGGTGAGTGAAGCCGGGTCCTGGTGAGTGAAGCCAGGTGTTGGAAATCCCGGTGAGTGAAGCCGGGTCCTGGTGAGTGAAGCCAGGTATGGAAAAGTCCTAACTCGGAAGGTTGGGTGAAAAGTCCTAGCTTGGAGGGCTAGGTGGAAAGTCCTAACTTGGAGGGTTAGGTGAAAAGTCCCAACTGGAGGGTTAGGTGAAAAGTCCTGGCTTGGAGGGTCAGGTGCCTAGCTTGGAGGGCTAGGTTGGATGAGGGTCTAACTCGGAGGGGTTGGGTGAAAAGTCCTAGCTTGGAGGGCTAGGTGAAAAGTCCTAGCTTGGAGGGCTAGGTGAAAAGTCCTAACTTGGAGGGTTAGGTGCAAATTCCCAACTTGGAGAGTTAGATTGAAAAATCCTTAGCTTGGAGGGCTAAGGTGAATGAAATCCTAGCTTGGAAGGCTAGGTCTGCGTCCCTGGATCGGTCTGGTGACCGATCAGGGAGTTGACACGCTGCTCCTTCGTGGATCGGTCTGGTGACCGATCCAGCGATATCTGATCGGTCTGGTGACCGATCAGGGAGTGTGTGTTTCACTCACTGCACAGCTCCTGATCGGTCTGGTGACCGATCAGGGAGCGAACAGTGAGTTGAGTTCCCTTGCTAATCAGGTCCAGAACGGTCCGGTGACCGATCAGAGACTTAGGATTTGATTAAAGAATCACTGTTCACTCAAGCCTGATTGGTCTGGTGACCGATCAGGCAGGAGCCTGATTGGTCTGGGGACCAATCAGGAGTGTGCAGAAACTGCTGGATCGATCTGGTGACCGATCAGGCTCCTCCCTGATCGGTCTGGTGACCGATTAGGAGCAGAACTTTAATTCAAATAAGCTGTCAGAAGCTCTGATCGCGTCTGTTTTTACTGTCGATTCTCTGATACACTACTGATATGTTTTGATATGCATTGCTAAGCTTCTGTTGGAGTGTGCAGGCTTTACAGGGATGGATTCAAACACTCAAGGAGGGTCAAAGAGAGGCTTTCCGTTGAGCAGGTTTGGCAGTTTTCCATCGCAGGTTACAACGGGCGCTGCTGGCAACGGCTGGAAGCTGACCTACGGCTGGGGCTCGACTGAGGAGAGTTCAGTGAGTCCAGAGGAGGTCAGGGGTAGCTGGCTTGTTGCAGGTGAGCAGCTGGGAGCTGTGTGGAGCGTCTGTGGGTTGGCGATGGCAGCTAGGATAAGTGTGGGCTGGCGATGAAGAGAAGGGAGTTCTCTCTACTGCAGCAACATTTGATCCATCCTTAGCAATCACTCTGAGTCTTGAAGCTTCTGCAAACTTTGATCATCCTTTGAAGCTTGAGAGACTTGAGCACTAAGAAGGACTCGTGGCAAGGCGATCAACAAGCAAACAAGGAAGAGCTAAGTGAAGGCTCTTGCCGAGGTTGTGCTGGGGTGTTGTTTGTGCTTGTAAGCGTTTCTCTTCATCTGCTTGTGCTCTGTAAGTCTCTGATTGTCTCTGTGCTTTTCATTCTACATCATCTTGTTGAGACATTTTGTGGAGAGGTTACTCCACCGAGAAGGAGGATTTGATATCCGGATTTCCGGGGCTTGATCTGCCGACGATCAAGGGATCGCCCACCTTAAGGGCATGCCAAGGAGTAGGGGCAAGTTATCCCCGAACCTTGTATATCGAGGTGTTAGTGTCCATTTGGTCTGCTCTTCATTTCTGCAACTTGCATTTCTGTTTGTATTTGTCTTCCGCTGCTAATCACTCAAGTGCAGAGATCCTTAAGCTCAAAGAAATTGTGTCTAGCTATATTCACCCCCCCTCTATAGCCATCTCGTCTCCAACAAGTGGTATCAGAGCTTGGGGCTCTACTTCAACGGCTTAACATCCGAGAGCTAACAAAGATGGCTATGGGAAGAGAAGGGTTTAGCACCAACCGACCTCCACTCTTCGACGCACTGATTTTTCATATTGGAGGTCGAAGATGGAGTTTTACCTCAAAACCAACCTCAGCATGTGGTTTGCTGTCAAGGAAGGTTTTTCCACTCCTAAAGATGCTGAGGGAAAAGAGATGAACTTCTCAAGTTGGTCGGTAGATCAAATCCGGAAAGGTGAAGCCGATGCGAAAGCGGTGGTAACTTTGCAATGCGGGTTGACCAAGGACCAAATAATCAAGGTTGGTTCCTTCACAAGTGCTAAAGACTTATGGAGCAAGATCATTGAGCTCCATGAAGGCACTCAAGACACCCGGATTGCCAAGAAGGACCTTCTTCTCACCCAACTTCAAAATTTGTCCATGGAAGAGAATGAAACTGTAAGTACACTCCATGGATGATTCAAAAAAATCCTCAACGGTCTCCACTCCATTAATGAGAAGGTAGAGAACCAAGATCTTATAAGGTATGTCCTCAAAGCTTTTCCTAGGAATGCCTTGTGGTCATCCATGGTGGATGCTTACAAGGTGTCCAAGGATTTATCTTTTGTTAAGTTAGAAGATCTATTTTGTGAAATGGAACTACATGAGATCTCTAACAAAAGTTCAAAAGAGAAAGGTATTGCTTTAGTGGCAGATGACAACAAGAAGAAGAAGAAGGGGAAGAAGAAGGAGAAGGAAGTCTCTTCATCTTCATCCTCATCCGAGTCCGAGGAGGAGGGCAGCTGGTCTTCTTCCTCCGAGATGGCCAACTTTGTTAGAAGGATGATGAGGAAGAGCCGGCGCCTCAAGGGTAAAGGTAACCCAAGTGAAGTTAAATTTGATAAGTCTAATGTTACTTGTTATGAGTGTAGCAAGAAAGGACATTACAAGGATGAATGTCCGAAGTTAAAGAAGAAGAATGATAAATCAAAGAAGAAAAGGAAGGCCTTGAGGGCCACATGGGATGAATCGTCCTCTAGTTCATCCGAAGAAGAGAAGGAGGAGAAGTATACTCATCACCGTGCTCTCATGGCCATAGAGGATTCAAATGAAGTGGAGAGTAGAGATGAATCAAGCTCCTCAACCGCGCCTTAATCATCTTCGGATGATGAAGAGGTAATTTCTCCCGAGCTAGATAAGTGCTATAAAACCATTGCATGTGTAGCTAGATTGCTTAAAAAATCCAAGAACAAAGTTAAATTGTTGAAATTGGAAGTAGAAGAGTTGAAATCCTCTAGGGTGGAGGATATTAATGATTTTCATGAGAAATCCTCTAAGGATGAGGATCTTGATAATTTGCATGTTAAAAATCTTGAGGATGAAAATAAGGACTTAAAGAGCGAAGTTGAAAATCTCAAGAATGTTCTTGAGAAATTCTCATCTAGCTCCAAAACCTTAGACATGATACTCAATTCCCAAAGGGCGGTTTACAATAAGGCCGGTATAGGTTACCGACCTAAGGAACCAACCTTTGTATCATTAATGTCAAGAACCCAATTTAGATCATCAAATGATTCTAGGGTTCAAAAGGTTAGAAAGAAATTGACTAAGGCATGGGTGCCAAAGTCATTCATTGTAGATTCCTTAGGTCCCAAAATTTGGGTACCTAAAACCTCCATATTTAGAATTGTATAGCTTTAATTGAGGGGGAGCATCTATCAACATGGGTGGTTGATATTTGGTGCTCCAAACCCATGACCAACAAAAATTGTCATTCACATGATTGGTTATGGAATGTTCAAATTAAGTTCTTTGATCTTCATTGTCTTAGCTCTTATAACAATATGATCTCTTGGCTAGTAAGTTATGAAATCTCATTTGGGCAATAAGGAAACTTTTCATGTAATGAATGATAGTATATCCATGCTTCAAAATAAATCTACAAATTTTGGAAAAATTATATATATTGCATGAAGGGTTTAGATTCACACATTATGGTTGCAATTTGTGTTTTCATGCAAGTTATGGTTTATGAAATGTCTTATCTCAAGCCCAAGTATGCCATGAGTATCTTGTATGTGTTATAACACATGAATGCATGTTTAAGAACAAGATGAACATATAGTTTGGGCTGATCATTATAAAAATCTCACAAGGCATCACCATGAGTTTTAAAATTCACTGTTTAACCTTCTATGATCTAGTGATTCCCTTGTATCAAACTAAGGATTCTTGAATTGATCATAAGTTGATACAAGCATGTTTTGGAAACTTGATGATAATATGATACAAGCATGTTTTAGGAATTTGATCATTCTTTAATCATAATGTGACATAAGCATGTTTTAGGATTTTAATCATCCATTGAAATTGACACAAACCTAATTTTGGTTAAGAACAACATGATCACATAGTTTATGATGTTTTAAGTTCCATGACTTGCTTGTTTTTCCACTTGACTGATATTCAAGTTCATGTTTAGCAAAAACTGATCATGCATTGATGAATCTTGATTTAGTTAAGGGACATAAACCATGTTGTTTATTTATAATAAGGGAAACCCTTCTCTAGAATCAAACAAATTAAAACCAATTGAGTTAGGGTTTGGGAACAGCTAAGAACTGAAACAAACTTGATTTCAGAGTTTCTGAAATCGATTTCTGAAATCTGGAACTCAGAAAACATTCTGTGCTGAACCTGATCGGTCCACCGTCCGATCAGGGATCCCTCTGATCGGTCCGGTGATCGATCAGATCAACACTGATCAGTAAGTTCCATGATTGGGTCAAAACTCCTCGGTCCAATCTCCTCTCGTCGAATTGTATCAGTTTAATGATCATACTACAAACAAACATGATACAATCCGTTTACAATTGAAACATATTTGATCACCCATTGGTACAAACCTGGTACTAAGGGAGCACAAAATTGTTCAAGTGATACAAACCTGGTACTTAATAGTGATTTGATACAAACCTATGTTGGAATGTTCAAATTCATAATAAAGGGTTTGTTAAGTCATGACTCCTGTTCTTAATGTCGTGTTTCAGAAATTTTTCTGAAATGACGAATATCAATAGAGTCCTCTCTCCTATTATGGGATGCAAATTGTTAATGCAGTCTGATCAGGAACGTATCAAAGTTTTCGAAATTTTTCTGAAATCTGATCGCTCCCCAGACTAATCAGATATCCTTCTGTATCACGTAATCAACAGACCTGGTTGGTCACGGAGACCAATCAGGACTATGTGTCAGATACAGATGCATTCCTTACTTGTCATGTGAAGCATATACGTATTTGACCATGATATACTTCTGTATATGTCTTCACATGAAATTTCGAATGTTAATGCAGTCTCATCTTGAATGAATCAGAATTACAGAAATTTTTCTAAAAACTGATTGTTCATAGATACATCAGAAATTTTTCTGTATCGATCATCAGTCTGATGGAACTGCGATAATTATTGCCATATGATGCATATACATTGTTGCCATGATACATTTATGGTATATGCCTATCATATGCAATTCAAAAATCATCCTTTGACTTACTTGTCATATGAAACATATACATGCTTAACCATGATATTATTCTGTACATGATTTCATGTGCGATTCAAAAAAAAAATTACCTTTGATTATTTTGGGTTTGGGGAAAGACCCTTGGTTGAGGGGGAGTTTAATGTTTAAACTTAATAACCATACCCTTTTCGATGTTTGACAAAGGGGGAGAAAATGGCTGATTAAGTTTATGGTTATTATAGGGGGAGGATCATGATTCCCTTATGAGAATTGAATGGATTTCAATTGATTGATACCTAAACTTAAATCGGGTTGTCAAACAACAAAAAGGGGGAGATTGTTGATGCAGTCTGGCCCGGTTGTTGTTTTGGTGTTTGACAATGATTTAAGTTTGGTTGAGCGAATTTGGGTTAAAGTCCTGGTCGGGGACTGAGCATGAAACCCTGGTGAGTGAAGCCAGGTGTTGGAAATCCCGGTGAGTGAAGCCGGGTCCTGGTGAGTGAAGCCAGGTATGGAAAAGTCCTAACTCGGAAGGTTGGGTGAAAAGTCCTAGCTTGGAGGGCTAGGTGGAAAGTCCTAACTTGGAGGGTTAGGTGAAAAGTCCCAACTGGAGGGTTAGGTGAAAAGTCCTGGCTTGGAGGGTCAGGTGCCTAGCTTGGAGGGCTAGATTGGATGAGGGTCTAACTCGGAGGGGTTGGGTGAAAAGTCCTAGCTTGGAGGGCTAGGTGAAAAGTCCTAACTTGGAGGGCTAGGTGAAAAGTCCTAACTTGGAGGGTTAGGTGCAAATTCCCAACTTGGAGAGTTAGATTGAAAAATCCTTAGCTTGGAGGGCTAAGGTGAATGAAATCCTAGCTTGGAAGGCTAGGTCTGCGTCCCTGGATCGGTCTGGTGACCGATCAGGGAGTTGACACGTTGCTCCTTCGTGGATCGGTCTGGTGACCGATCCAGCGATATCTGATCGGTCTGGTGACCGATCAGGGAGTGTGTGTTTCACTCACTGCACAGCTCCTGATCGGTCTGGTGACCGATCAGGGAGCGAACAGTGAGTTGAGTTCCCTTGCTAATCAGGTCCAGAACGGTCCGGTGACCGATCAGAGACTTAGGATTTGATTAAAGAATCACTGTTCACTCAAGCCTGATTGGTCTGGTGACCGATCAGGCTGGAGCCTGATTGGTCTGGTGACCGATCAGGCAGGAGCCTGATTGGTCTGGGGACCAATCAGGAGTGTGCAGAAACTGCTGGATCGGTCTGGTGACCGATCAGGCTCCTCCCTGATCGGTCTGGTGACCGATCAGGAGCAGAACTTTAATTCAAATAAGCTGTCAGAAGCTCTGATCGCGTCTGTTTTTACTGTCGATTCTCTGATACACTACTGATATGTTTTGATATGCATTGCTAAGCTTCTGTTGGAGTGTGCAGGCTTTACAGGGATGGATTCAAACACTCAAGGAGGGTCAAAGAGAGGCTTTCCGTTGAGCAGGTTTGGCAGTTTTCCATCGCAGGTTACAACGGGCGCTGCTGGCAACGGCTGGAAGCTGACCTAGGGCTGGGGCTCGACTGAGGAGAGTTCAGTGAGTCCAGAGGAGGTCAGGGGTAGCTGGCTTGTTGCAGGTGAGCAGCTGGGAGCTGTGTGGAGCGTCTGTGGGTTGGCGATGGCAGCTAGGATAAGTGTGGGCTGGCGATGAAGAGAAGGGAGTTCTCTCTACTGCAGCAACATTTGATCCATCCTTAGCAATCACTCTGAGTCTTGAAGCTTCTGCAAACTTTGATCATCCTTTGAAGCTTGAGAGACTTGAGCACTAAGAAGGACTCGTGGCAAGGCGATCAACAAGCAAACAAGGAAGAGCTAAGTGAAGGCTCTTGCCGAGGTTGTGCTGGGGTGTTGTTTGTGCTTGTAAGCGTTTCTCTTCATCTGCTTGTGCTCTGTAAGTCTCTGATTGTCTCTGTGCTTTTCATTCTACATCATCTTGTTGAGACATTTTGTGGAGAGGTTACTCCACCGAGAAGGAGGATTTGATATCCGGATTTCCGGGGCTTGATCTGCCGACGATCAAGGGATCGCCCACCTTAAGGGCATGCCAAGGAGTAGGGGCAAGTTATCCCCGAACCTTGTATATCGAGGTGTTAGTGTCCATTTAGTCTGCTCTTCAATTCTGCAACTTGCATTTCTGTTTGTATTTGTCTTCCGCTGCTAATCACTCAAGTGCAGAGATCCTTAAGCTCAAAGAAATTGTGTCTAGATATATTCACCCCCCCTCTATAGCCATCTCGTCTCCAACACGATGTTCCTTTGACTTGCGGTGTTCAAGTTATCTTGGTCATGGAGACTTATACTTTGACATCTTAAGCAAGCATCTCCAAGGAGGTGTGGACCCAGGATGATTGGGTATAAGCCGAAGTGCCCGAAGATGTTTGAACAGCCTACAAAGGATTCACCACTCCTTGCGAGGAGATGTATACCCGAGGCCTATCGTCGGATTGTTACTCGAAGCCTCTGGCCAGAGCATGACATGTTCAGAGTATGGATCTCTTAAATACATGAGAGTAATTAGAATCCGTAGGACGAGAAAATGTTACTTGGGCTAGGTGTGACGTAGTCAGCCTAGTGGGGACTGACACACATAGACCATGTCCTGAACCAAGTGGGTATAAGATGGTGAAGGGAATGGGGCACGATTCATTATAGCCGCTGAAGGGTTTCAGAATTGTTTCTTTGCTTGGCCGGCCACAACAAAGGGAGAGAACCAAGTTTTTGTTTCAATTTATAAAATAAACCAAGTGTTGTTTGTTTTATAAAATTATGGATGATATAAATTTTTATATAATAAACCAAGGTTTGGTTTATTTTTCATGGAAATTAAAATGAACCATGGATTGGTTTATTTTATAAAATCAATCATGGATTGATTTACCATGATAGGAAATTTATTCCATAGGAGAGAAGTGACTTGATTGATTTTTTATCATGAATTAAAATATGATTTTAACCATGATATAAAATCAAACTTGGCATGATGGAATAAGTTATTCCATATTTGAGAGGCTTGATGGTTGAGAGGCTACTATATAAAGGACCCAAGGCAAGGCTTGGGTGATAATAAAAGAGATGAAGGCATAGGCTCTCTCCCTCTCTTTCTCTCCTTCTCTTCTCCCCTTCTTGCCGTGCGCCAACCAACCCCAAGAAGGAGCACTAGCCGGCCGCCCCTGCCCTTTCCCTGCCGACCACCACCTGCTGCCGGAGAAGGAAGCTCCGGCCATTTCTTTGCCGGAAGAAGGTGCTGCCGGAATTAGAGTTTGCCGCAAGGATCTTTTTGCCGCAAGCCTCTTCTTTTGCTTCGCTGGAATTTTGATTCCGGCCATCCTTTTGTGGTTAGTCTTCTGACTTCTCTCTTGGTTTTTCTTGTCGTGTTCTCTGAGAATCTAGTAGTTCTCGAGAACACGAAACTCGTGGCTTTGAGAAGTCATCCCGAAGATACTCGGCGTGGACGCGAATAGAGGCGGAGCTTCCAAGGGACGCTTACGGTTGGATCTCGTCCCTTCCTTTGAGTTACGCGAGGTAATACGTAAATTAGTTTATGTTTCTGCAAAATTTTAAATATATGATCATGTCTACACAAGATAAAATTGCATGCTTAGATGTGTGGTTAAATAATTTGAGAAATTATTTATGCTAAACCTTCCGTTGCACGTAATTAATTTTTAAAATTACGAACCCGCATCCATGTCAACATGCACCCGGTCCCAACAGTGGTATCAGAGCCGTGGTTTATGTTCGACATAATCATATAATTGTTTTCCGGAAAGCTTTATCATGATCTCAATTTTGGAAAATTTTCTATTATGGAAACTTTCCAATTATGGTAAAATTTTGATTTAGGAATTTCAAAGTTTGGAAATCCTCATGAAATTTCGCAAACTTTTGAAATATCTCTGTTTCTAAAATTTTATGATAATTGTGAAAACTTTCTATTTTTGGAAACTTTTCAATTTTGGAAATTTCCTATTTTGGAAATTTTCCAATTTTAGATAAACGTATGTTTTCTTTGTACCAGAAACTTACAATTATTCTGAAAACCTTTTAATTTTGAAAACTTTCCATTTATGGAAAGCTCGCAATTTTGGGCACTTTCTTTCAAGAAAGTCTAGACAAATTATGGGAATATTAATTGACATTTAAATTTATAATTGGAAATTAAATTATTTACAAAATTCTTTATTTTGTATTGAGCCTTGGGGAGCCGTCCAATTTAAAGTTAGTTGTTATAATTAAATTTCCTAAATTGAATTTAAACTGTCAAATGCTTATTTTGGATTGAGCCTCGGGGAGCCGTCCAAATTAAGTTATTGATATTAATTTTTCTTAAATAAAATATGTGATCAAATCTTGGAAATTTTTGAGGTGATTCTCAAACGATAATTTCCTTATTTGATTTATGAGGTGATGCTCTTACATATTATTGTCTCCAAAATTAATTAGGAAAATTGTTTCCTATAGAGTATATTTCCTTAAATAAGATTTTCATGAAAATAATATGTGGTTGAATTAAGGGAATCTGTCTCTTAATTTAATAAGATTTGATTTAGAGAAATCAAAGTCTTAAACATATTATTTCCGAAATTGATTATGATAATTCAGGAAATTGTTTCCCAAAACAATTCCTTGAATAAAGTATGAAATTAGAATTAGGAAATCCGGTTCCTAATTCAATTAATGAGACTTGATAAATTAAGTCACATACATACTTTATTAAGAAAATCGTTAGAACATGACATAATTATATGTCATGAATGTGTATAAAAGAAAAAGGATGAGACCCAAAACCCCTTACAAAATATTAAGACCAACACCTTCCATTAATATGGTTAGAACCGGAGTTTTGTTTCTCGTTTGGGTTGATAGACACATCCATGCCCGGCTTGAACCTCAACATGTTCAAACTATGGAATTAGTTTATGATTAATATAGTTGGAGTCAGAGGTCAATCCTTAGTTTTGGTTGTTGGACACATCCAAGCCTGACTAAACGGTCTCCAACCATGTTAAAACTATTTCTTGATTAATGGGTCAGCCTTAAGCTTGGAGCATCGATTTGTTGTGCCACAGCCAAGGTTGATGTAAAGAGAGGTGTAGTTGAGTGCTATCTATATTGTTGCATACTTGTTAATGAGTTAACAACCCAATGATTTATGCAAACATTCAATTAGTTGATAGCATAATCCGATAGTTACATATGTATAATATGTAATCGGTATAATTACCTACCTTCATAGCTAAGAATAACTTGATGGACTCTAGCCATGGTTGTTCTTATCTATGGTTGGATATCAACCTATTTGGAGATGTTCCTACGATCTCTCGAATTGATAAAAAGGGTTATTCAATTCGAAAAATAAATAGGATTTAATTAATGTATATTGATGCATTCTTTATCATTCTTATCACATAAGCTCAATTTGTATTTCTAGGATAATCACCTGATCATGTCTTCTCTGAACTTGCGTTCCATTTTGGACATCAATAAGCTGACTGGG
Organism: Boesenbergia rotunda; assembly: GCA_024364735.1. Taxonomy (NCBI): domain Eukaryota; kingdom Viridiplantae; phylum Streptophyta; class Magnoliopsida; order Zingiberales; family Zingiberaceae; genus Boesenbergia; species Boesenbergia rotunda. The sequence goes on along the minus strand of JAGFNQ010000272.1, from coordinate 707,626 downwards.
CCAAACTTCATGGACTGGCTTCGAAACCTGAGGATAGTCCTCAAGGCAGAAAAACTTGCTTATGTCCTTGAAGAACAACTTCCCAACTATCCTCCTGAAGATGCAACTCCAGACCAGTTAGTGGCATATCAGAAACATGTGACCGATTCTGAACTTGCAAGTTGCATCATGCTGCCGCTATGGTACCTGAGCTACAAAAGCAGCATGAGCATATGGATGGTCATACCATCGCCTTCCATCTTCATGAGCTGTTTGACGAGCAGGCGAGATCCGAAAGGTTTGAGGTCTCCAAATGTAGCGACCCGCCTTCTCTACCTTATACGGACCGTTACTTGTCTACTTCTTGACTCTAATGCACGACTAAAAATGCGGAACTTTCTTTTTTTTTTTGTTTAAATCTATCTAGGAATGATATCCTAACTTTAATAGTCATGCATGATACAATGGCACACTTCTTTCTCTAAAATTCGTAAAGAAAATACTTATTGGAACTTGCCCTGCCCAGTCGACCTAGCTGCCCCAGTCGACCTGGGGGGTGAGTCTCCAATAACATTACAAGCAATTCTAACCATTTAAACTCATCGCACAAGGTTCTATAACATTACTAAAGCATTATGGAGTGTGAATGCAACTTTTCTAAGCATATGTAAAGCAATAAAAACTTAATTCAAAAGGAGCCTAACAACCTCTTGGCACATGCATCAAATAGCTCCACCAAAGTATCGATATTCAAAACTACTCACGCTCATACTTATCCAATGCAATCATGAGGATATATATACTAAATAGAATGACATGTAATCTTTACTCGTGGTTTTAAGACATGCAGAATATCTAAAACGCAAATACTTGGATAAATTCTAGGTGATTTAACTTAAACTAAGAATCTGTAACAATGCACTTTAAGTCTTTTATTCATCTTGTCCCAAGGGCCTCTCCAAGGTCAGCCACCACACACATGTCACTCAGCACCGCCTCGTCGCCTTCCTTCAGAATTGCTTGCCTTTACCTTCACCTACAGTAAGAGGAAATGCAACTAATAAGCATAAAGCTTAGCAAGTACTATCTAGCTCACAAAATCCCGAAATGTGCAAGCATGCTTTTTAAACAAGGTGAAATCACATGAGATACTTTTATGCTTAAAAGAAACACTAAAACATGTATAACTCAAAACATGCATACTCAAGCATTAATAAGTCTTAACTCACTTTTTCCTTGGCTTAACTTGAAACTTTAGCAATTCTTTAACTTTAAATCTTTCTTTAACTTTTAGAAAACTTCCTTAAACTTTAGAAAAACTTTGCTAAAGCATATACTTGAAAATAATAACTCACTTGGATCCACTTAAGACGTAAGTACCATCTTATGCGCGTTCCCTAAAAGGTTGGGGTAGCGAGCCACCAATCCTAATAGAGCAGACCTTGGTCTACCAGGGCCAAGACCTTGGAATTGGACACCTGGATTTCTTTAACGACGCCCTCGGACGCCGGGTACTGGCCTTAGAAAATAAAATACTTACTTTTTTCTTATCTTTAAATGCCTTGGCATTTTATCGAACACCTTGTGTGCCCAAATCCCTAAGTCTTGACTTTTGGGGATTTCGTAAGGCCTTGGCCTTCTCTTTTCTTTTTCTTTATCTTTCTTTTCCTTTCTTATAGATTTCTTAGACCCTAAACTCACATAGGGTACTCTATCAAATATATATAGGCATATAATGAACTAAGATCACATGCAAAATCTTAAACTAAAAGTAAATATCTCTTTTAAAACTTTTAAGGGAAAATTCTTGCGGAAAACCGCCTCTTACTGCAGGTGAGCAGTACTTACCTTGATATCTTGGACTTACAACCAAGAACGGCGTCGGAGGTTCCGGAGAAACTCAGAGTCTCGGAGATTTCTTCGCGCTCACGCGTTCCTCTCGTCGCGGGGATTCCGAATATCGGAAAATCTCTCGGAGGAGAGCCTTGGTCGGCCACCGGAGGAAGGCCCTAAGGTTTGGTGTGGTTTCGCCCAAGAGAGGAGAGGAGAGGGGCGGCGTGAGAGGAGAGGAAGTTGCCGAACCAAAAATAAAAGAATCACTTAAGTTCTTCTATTTATACCAAGGGGTATTTCGGTCCAACTTATAACTTAACTTAATATCTCTCTATTTTCTTTCAGCACACCCCTGCTGGGGCTCCTGGTTAACCCGACCAACTTAAGTCGTTGGTCCCATGGGAGGTCTCGGGTTCAAAACTCGTCCAGGCAACTTTTTGCCGAAAACTCTATTTCTTTTAATAAAAATACTAAACGGACTCGGAAACTTCCATAAAAATATTCTAAAAATTCCTAAAAATATCTAGAATATTTCTAAAACATTTTTAAATAGTTCTAAGGACTTTAAGAACTTCAATATGGAAATTTCGGGGCGTTACAATCCCCCATACCTTATAAAAAGTTCGTCCTCGAACTTAAAATAATTCTGGATATTTTTCTCTCATGCTGTCTTCACGTTCCCAAGTAGCTTCCTCATGCTTTTGATTCTGCCAGATGACCTTCACTAGTGGCACTTCTTTATTTCTTAATCTTTTAACTGCTTTGTCCACTATCTGTGTCGGTCTACTCTCATAGCTAAGATCTCCTTGGATCTGTACTGACTGAGGCTGAATCACTTGGCTAGGATCGTGAATACACTTCTTTAGCATAGAGACATGAAATGTACTGTGGATAGCTGACATATCCTCTGGTAAGTCCAGTTCATATGCTACCTTACCAACCCTCTTTATGATCTTGTAGGGTCCTATGTAGCGAGGACTTAGCTTGCCCTTTTTGCCACATCTCATCACTCCCTTCATAGGAGCGACCTTGAGGAATACTAAATCTCCAACTTGGAATTCCAGTGGCCTACGGCGTGTGTCAGCATAACTTTTCTGTCTACTCTGGGCAGTCTCAATCCTCTGGCGGATCGTCTGGATAGCCTGAGTGATCTCATCTACAAGCTCAGTCTGGCTGCCTATTTCTGACTCCGTCTCTTTCTTTTCACCAGCTTCTTGCCAAGATATGGGTGATCTGCATTTTCTGCCATACAATACCTCATAAGGTGCCATCCTGATGGTGGCCTGATAGCTATTGTTGTAGGCAAACTCAGCTAAGCACAGAAATTTGCACCAACTACCTTTAAAGTCCAACGCACAAGCCCTGAGCATGTCTTCTAAAATCTGATTTACTCTCTCTGTTTGTCCATCTGTCTGGGGATGGAAAGCTGTGCTGAACTGAAGTCTGGTGCCTAGGGCGTCCTGAACACACCTCCAAAAATGGGAGATGAACCGCCCATCTCTGTCCGAAACGATCGACTTCGGAACTCCGTGAAGCCTGATCACTTCTTTCACGGACAGCTGTGCTAACTGCTCTACCGAATGCGATAACTTGATGGCTAGGAAGTGGGCAGACTTGGTCAATCTGTCCACTATCACCCATATTGCATCGTGTCCATGGGTGGTCCTTGGGAGTCCTGTGATAAAATCCATGGATATCTCTTCCCACTTCCACTCTGGAATGGGAAGAGGCTGCAGAACTCCTCCTGGTCTCTGGTGCTCTGCTTTGACTCTCTGGCAGGTCAAGCAGGTACTGATATATCTGGCCACGTCTCGCTTGAGTCCAGACCACCAGAACCTTTGCTTTAAATCTTGGTACATCTTGGTAGAACCAGGATGCATAGAGTACGGGGTACTGTGGGCTTCTTCTAAAATATTCTTTCTTAGTTCCTCATCATTGGGGACGCAAAGGCGGTCTCCAAGATAGAGGATGCCACTATCTGATACTCGAAACTCTGAATTTTCTGCCTCTTGGATCTCCTGCTTGATCTTCTGGATCTCTGGGTCTTGACTTTGCTTTCTTTGTATATCCACAAGCAGGGTTGACTCTAGAGTCAATGCAGAAAGTTGCCCAATTATTACCTCGACTCCAAAATCCTTTATTTCTTTCTGAAGTGGTAGAGACAGTGATGATAGGGACATCAGTGCTGCACAGGATTTTCTGCTCAGTGCATCTGCCACTTTATTAGCTTTACCTGGGTGGTAGAGGATTTCACAGTCATAATCTTTGACCAACTCTAGCCACCTGCGCTGCCTCATATTCAGATCCTTCTGAGTGAAGAAGTACTTCAAACTCTGATGGTCTGTGAAGATTCTGCACTGCACTCCATACAGGTAGTGTCTCCAGAGCTTCAGTGCAAAAACCACAGCTGCTAGCTCAAGGTCATGAGTAGGGTAATTCTTCTCATAGTCCTTGAGCTGTCTGGAGGCATATGATATTACTTTACCGTCTTGCATGAGGACAGCTCCAAGGCCCATCTTGGATGCATCACTGTAGATGTCAAAGGCCTTGTCACTCTCTGGAACAGTCAGGATGGGAGCACTAGTCAATCTTTTCTTCAGTTCTAGGAAGCTGTGCTCACATTTATCTGACCACTCAAACTTTTGATTCTTTCTGGTCAGGGCTGTGAGTGGAGAGGCTATTCTGGAAAAGTCCGCCACAAATTTTCTGTAATATCCTGCCAGGCCTAAGAAGCTTCTGATTTCACTGGCATTCTTGGGTCTACACCAGTTGCTGACTGCTTCTATCTTGGCTGGATCAACTTGAATGCCTTCTTTGGATACAATGTGACCTAGGAAGGTCACCTGATCTAGCCAAAACTCACACTTTGAGAATTTTGCATAGAGCTTCTCCTGCTGAAGGATCTGCAGCACTATCCTCAAGTGTGTAGCATGGTCCTCTGGAGTCTGTGAGTATATGAGAATATCATCAATAAATACAATGACGAATTTATCGAGATATTCCCTGAAGATGTGGTTCATCAGCTCCATGAAGACTGCTGGAGCATTGGTTACTCCAAAAGGCATCACTACAAATTCGTAGTGGCCGTATCTTGTCCTGAAGGCCGTCCTGGGGATGTCACTTTCTTTAACCTTTAGCTGATGATACCCAGAACGCAGATCTATCTTCGAGAACACTGTAGCCCCTTTGAGTTGATCAAATAAATCATCTATTCTAGGAAGGGGGTACTTGTTCTTGATGGTTACCTTGTTCAGAGCTCTGTAGTCTATGCACAGACGCATAGACCCATCCTTCTTCTTGACGAAAAGTACAGGAGCTCCCCAGGGTGAATGACTCGGGCGAATGAAGCCCTTGTCTAGTAGCTCCTGGAGTTGCTCTTGTAATTCCTTCAACTCTGCTGGAGACATACGATAGGGGGCCTTCGAGACCGGACCGGTACCTGGTATTAGCTCGATCTCGAATTCCACTTCTCTGTTGGGAGGTAGTCCAGGTAGTTTTTCTGGGAATACTTCTGGATACTCACAGACTACCCGTACATCCTCCTGCTTGCGCTCTTTCCTTTGCTTCTATGTCCACTATGCGTGCAAGAAAACCAGCACACCCTTGTTCTAGCATCTGGTGGGCTGCCAAGGCTGAGAGGAATTTCTGAGTCCTCCTCCTTGGGGCTCCTTGAAATTCGAACGGTGGTTCTCCTTCTGGACTGAAAACCACCTTCCTCCGGCGACAGTCCACTGAAGCGCTGTACTTACTGAGGAAATCCATGCCCAGTATGACGTCGAAGTCTTGCTTCGCAAGGACTATTAGATCGACATATAGCTCTCGGTCTGAAATCTTGATTGGCACAGCCCGGAGCCGCTGGGTGGATTCCATGATCTCCCCTGAAGGGAGAGTTGTCAGGAATCTAGACTCCCAACTCTCTGCAGGCACCTGTAACTTACTAGCAAAAGGTACTGATACGAAAGAATGGGTCGCCCTAGTGTCAAACAGTGTAGTAGCTAAATGCTGAAAAATAACTATTTGACCTGTTACGACCGTGGAGGCGCTGGCAGCTTCTTCCTTCATGAGGGAAAAGACTCTGGCATTGGTTGAAACTGGTGCTGCTTCCAACCTTCCCTGACTGATCTGAGGTCCCTCCAGTATAGTAGGCATGTAATGTAACTGAGGCTTGCCTCCATACTGTACGGACTGCTGAGGAAGTACCTTAAACTTGTTTGGGCAGTCTTTGGATCTGTGTCCCTCTTGTCCACATGAGTAGCATCCAGTTACACCCAAAAGGCATGCTCCTGGATGGGTCCTCCCACACTTAGGACAAGGTGGATACCTAGCTTGCTTGTTCTCTGGGTTTCCTTTTTGGCTGCCAGGCCACTGCTTCCTTTTGTGGTTCTTGTTCTTCCAGTTCTGGTTATTTGGCTGAGGCTTCTGGCCTCCTGTTGTCTTGTTCTCAATCAGGACTGGCTTCTGCTGTGTTTGTTGTGCCTTGATGCTATTCAGATAGTGCTCTGAGATTAGAGCACTACTGACCAACTCCTCGCTGGTCTGGGGTCGGTGCGTCCCGCTGTTCACGTTGAGTGCTATTTCAGGGTTCAGCATGCGGAGCATCAGTCTGACTCGCTCCTTCTCTGTGCTGACTAGCTTTGGGCAGAGGCGAGCTAGTCTGTTGAACTTCGCGACTGCTTCTCCCACTGGTAGGTTACCTTGTCTGAACTCCATGAAGTCCTCGTAGTGCTTGTTGGTAACCCGCATGTGGAAGAACTCCTCATAGAACTCTTGCTCGAAATCTGTCCAGCTCATCTGGTTGACTATCCTCTTACTCTTGACCCGCTCCCACCACATACGAGCATCTCCAGTTAGGCAGAAGGAGGCACATTTGACCTTCTCGACTTCTGGCCAGTCAAGAAGCTCCATTGTGCTCTCTAAAGTCTTGAACCAAGCCTGGGCATCCCAGGGCTCAGTCGTGCCTGAGAAGCTTTCAGGTTTCAGCCTCTGCCACTGGACGAGGTATGCTTCTTGTCTTCGGTTCACGGCAGGGGTCTCCTGTGTGACTGATGGAACTTCAGCCACCACTGGAGTTTCCACTCCTGCTGTGGGTGGTGTAGGGGGCACTGGGTGCTGATTTGCCATCAGTGTGGCGATGGTCTTCTGTTGCTCTGAAATCTGGGCTTGCAATTGAGCAATGACTGCCATCAGGTTTGGCTGTTCTGTGCCAGGCTCATTGTTATCTTGAACTGGAGTTCCGTTCCTTGCATTAGGAGCTCGGCCTCTTCTTGCCATCTAATAATGCATAAGGGAACAAGAAATCACTACTACATCTCTAGGTATAAACTTGTCTTCTTACTTAGTAACCTAATATCCATTCTAGGGATTAAACATGATTCCATGATACTAAGGTATTAAACATGCTTCCTTGTTCTATGCACATATGAGTAAGTACTTAAGCATTTCTCTATACTGCAATTAAATAAAGGAGCAATAGAAAAACTGAAACTTAAAACTTTCTTACTTGAAGACGGCAAGGTTGATGCTGATGTGTGTGTGATGCTGGAGAATGGGAACTGCTCTGATACCAACTGTAGCGACCCGCCTTCTCTACCTTATACGGACCGTTACTTGTCTACTTCTTGACTCTAATGCACGACTAAAAATGCGGAACTTTCTTTTTTTTTTGTTTAAATCTATCTAGGAATGATATCCTAACTTTAATAGTCATGCATGATACAATGACACACTTCCTTTCTCTAAAATTCGTAAAGAAAATACTTATTGGAACTTGCCCTGCCCAGTCGACCTAGCTGCCCCAGTCGACCTGTGGGGTGAGTCTCCAATACCATTACAAGCAATTCTAACCATTTAAACTCATCGCACAAGGTTCTATAACATTACTAAAGCATTATGGAGTGTGAATGCAACTTTTCTAAGCATATGTAAAGCAATAAAATCTTAATTCAAAAGGAGCCTAACAACCTCTTGGCACATGCATCAAATAGCTCCACCAAAGTATCGATATTCAAAACTACTCACGCTCATACTTATCCAATGCAATCATGAGGATATATATACTAAATAGAATGACATGTAATCTTTACTCGTGGTTTTAAGACATGCAGAATATCTAAAACGCAAATACTTGGATAAATTCTAGGTGATTTAACTTAAACTAAGAATCTGTAACAATGCACTTTAAGTCTTTTATTCATCTTGTCCCAAGGGCCTCTCCAAGGTCAGCCACCACACACACGTCACTCAGCACCGCCTCATCGCCTTCCTTCAGAATTGCTTGCCTTTACCTTCACCTACAGTAAGAGGAAATGCAACTAATAAGCATAAAGCTTAGCAAGTACTATCTAGCTCACAAAATCCGAAATGTGCAAGCATGCTTTTTAAACAAGGTGAAATCACATGAGATACTTTTATGCTTAAAAGAAACACTAAAACATGTATAACTCAAAACATGCATACTCAAGCATTAATAAGTCTTAACTCACTTTTTCCTTGGCTTAACTTGAAACTTTAGCAATTCTTTAACTTTAAATCTTTCTTTAACTTTTAGAAAACTTCCTTAAACTTTAGAAAAACTTTGCTAAAGCATATACTTGAAAATAATAACTCACTTGGATCCACTTAAGACGTAAGTACCATCTTATGCGCGTTCCCTAAAAGGTTGGGGTAGCGAGCCACCAATCCTAATAGAGCAGACCTTGGTCTACCAGGGCCAAGACCTTGGAATTGGACACCTGGATTTCTTTAACGACGCCCTCGGACGCCGGGTACTGGCCTTAGAAAATAAAATACTTACTTTTTTCTTATCTTTAAATGCCTTGGCATTTTATCGAACACCTTGTGTGCCCAAATCCCTAAGTCTTGACTTTTGGGGATTTCGTAAGGCCTTGGCCTTCTCTTTTCTTTTTCTTTATCTTTCTTTTCCTTTCTTATAGATTTCTTAGACCCTAAACTCACATAGGGTACTCTATCAAATATATATAGGCATATAATGAACTAAGATCACATGCAAAATCTTAAACTAAAAGTAAATATCTCTTTTAAAACTTTTAAGGGAAAATTCTTGCGGAAAACCGCCTCTTACTGCAGGTGAGCAGTACTTACCTTGATATCTTGGACTTACAACCAAGAACGGCGTCGGAGGTTCCGGAGAAACTCAGAGTCTCGGAGATTTCTTCGCGCTCACGCGTTCCTCTCGTCGCGGGGATTCCGAATATCGGAAAATCTCTCGGAGGAGAGCCTTGGCCGGCCACCGGAGGAAGGCCCTAAGGCTTGGTGTGGTTTCGCCCAAGAGAGGAGAGGAGAGGGGCGGCGTGAGGAGGAGAGGAAGTTGCCGAACCAAAAATAAAAGAATCACTTAAGTTCTTCTATTTATACCAAGGGGTATTTCGGTCCAACTTATAACTTAACTTAATATCTCTCTATTTTCTTTCAGCACACCCCTGCTGGGGCTCCTGGTTAACCCGACCAACTTAAGTCGTTGGTCCCATGGGAGGTCTCGGGTTCAAAACTCGTCCAGGCAACTTTTTGCCGAAAACTCTATTTCTTTTAATAAAAATACTAAACGGACTCGGAAACTTCCATAAAAATATTCTAAAAATTCCTAAAAATATCTAGAATATTTCTAAAACATTTTTAAATAGTTCTAAGGACTTTAAGAACTTCAATATGGAAATTTTGGGGCGTTACACCAAACTCCTCTTCACCTCTAAGATGCAAGAAGGCACTTCTGTCTCACAGTTTGTGTTGAAGATGTTGGGGTACATTGAGCGACTAGGCACACTCGGATTTGCAATGGATCACGAACTAAGTATTGACTTAATTCTGCATTGTTTGCCCAAGAGTTACTCACAGTTTGTGAGGAACTATCGGATGAACAAACTGGAGACTACCATTCCTGAGTTGCTTAACCTACTGAAGACTGTAGAGCCTTCTGTAAAGCAGGATCAGAAGATGGTACTGTTAGTTGGTTCCTCAAAGAAAGGCTCTAAGAGGAAGCCCAAAGAAAAAAATAAGGGAAGGAAGAAAAAGGCCAAAAAGATTGAAAAGACACTTGTCATCACTGTGGCAAGGAGGGCCACTGGCGAAGAAACTGCAAGGTTTATCTTGAGTCCTTGAAGAAGAAGGCATCCGATGCCCCATCCTCTTCAGGTATCTTCGTTATTGAATGTCACTCTATTTCCTTGGACACCTAGGTACTTGATACTGGGTGTAGCTCACATATATGTAATGACATATAGGGGCTAAGGAATAGAAGAAGACTTGTCAAGGGAGAAGCGAATTTGCGAGTTGGAAATGGAGCAAAGATTGCTGCTGTTGCCATCGGAACATATTTGCAAAAGCTCCCTACTGGACTTGTCTTAAAATTGGATAATTGTTATTTTGTTCCTTCGTTAATAAAGAACATTGTATCTATTTCATGCTTGAATGAAAAAGGTTATCATTTAACTTTTAGTAACAATTGCTATTACATAACTTTAAATGATGTTCTTTATGGGACCGGAACTTTATGCAATGGTATCTACACGTTAGATTTATCCGGTGACGTTTTCAATATTGAAGTTAGCAACAAACGTGCTCGAATAGATAATCAAATAGACTCCTATATGTGACATTATCGTCTTGGCCATGTAAGTAAGAAACGTATGACCAAATTACACCGATGTGGAATTCTGGAATCATTTGAACCCGGTTCATTTGATACATGCGAATCATGCTTAAAAGGCAAGATGAACAAATTACCCTTTTCTGGAAAAGGTAAACCAGTTGGAGAATTGCTTGGTCTAATGCATACTGATGTATGTGGACCAATGTCAACTCTTGCACAAGGAGGCTATAGCTACTTCATTACCTTTATCAATGATCACTCACGATTTGGGTATGTGTTCTTAATGAAACACAAATCTGAAGCTTTTGAGAAATTCAAAGAGTTCAGAAGTGAAGTAGAGAAACAGTTTGGCAAAAGTATTAAAATACTTCGATCCGATCGGGGTGGTGAATACTTAAGTCAAGAGTTTCAAGATTATCTTAGGGACAATGGGATATTGTCTCAATGGACTCCGCCATATACACCACAGCATAATGGTGTATCTGAGAGGCGTAACCGAACCTTGATGGACATGGTTAGATCTATGATGAATCATGCAACTCTTCCAAAATCCTTTTGGGGCTATGCGCTTAAGACAGTTGTTTACTTACTAAACAGAGTCCCGACCAAGGTAGTCTCTACTACTCCATATGAGACGTGGAATAGTAAGAAACCTCATTTATCTCACCTAAAGATATGAGGTTGTCCTGCTTATGTAAAGCGGACTGTATCAGACAAATTGGATGCTAAGTCTGATAAATGTCTATTTATTGGATACCCTAAGGAAACGAAAGGTTACCAATTCTATCATCCCTTGGAAGAAAAGGTGTTTGTTTCAAGGCATGCTGTATTTCTAGAAAAAGAATTTCTTTTACAAGAAAACAGTAGGAGTAGCATTGAACCTGAAGAAGTTTAAGAAACTCCAATAGACATTACAGAGACACCTAGTCTAGACCCATAACCAATAACTTATAATGATGAGCTATCAGTTGAACCTAAAACAACACCACTTCTTCGTAGGTCTGATAGGACATGCAATATTCCAGAGAGATACGGATTTCTCATAAGTGAATCGAACGACGTGTTACTCATTAACGATGACGAACCTATCAGTTATGAAGATGTTCTGAAAAATTCAGAAAGAGATAAATGGCTTGAAGCCATGAAGTCGGAAATGGATTCCATGTACAAAAATCAAGTATGGGACTTGGTTAACCCACCTGAAGGGATTAAGCCCATAGGGTGCAAGTGGGTTTTCAAGAAGAAAACCGACATAGAAGGTAATGTTGTTACCTTTAAGGCTAGATTAGTGGCAAAAGGATATCGTCAGAAACAAAGAATTGATTATGACGAAACCTATTAACCAGTAGCTATGTGACGGACCCAATATAGACTGTCACGAAAGTGGGTCTCAAATTTAGATATTTATAAATGCTGGAAACCCTTTTTGCAATCAAAATATGAAAACGTAGTAAAGGGGCCACAGGTCGTATTTTTCCTCGGGACTAGTTGATATTGTGTGATTCGAGCTTGTATTTATGTGTCGTTTGTGTTTTTGGGTTTCAAATAAGTAATTGGGTTTTGGGTTGTAATTCAGAGATGAAATCACAATGAAAATTAAAGAAACTCAACTCATGAACTAAGCAAAGTGAATGCAATTGATAGTGCGATCAGTGGGAAACCGAATTAACCAAGGGAACTTAACCAAATTTGGAACCCAATTCTGATACTGATTTGCAAACCGAATGTTAAACAAGTGAATCAAAACAAGCTTAAATTTTCAGTGGAAACTAATGCCAAAACTTGGACCAAATTGCAAAATCAAGGCTTAATAGTAATGCCAAAATAGAAATTGAATTCAGTAATGAGCTAGACCCGACACAAACTAATATCAAACTCTTCAACACACTCAAAACTTCATTCCACTTGAATCCCACACCTGCCGAAACTAAACTTGGTACTAGGTGTAAAATTTGAGACACACTTGAATCTACTTGCTAGAATTTAAAACTGTTGTGCCGAGAGGATTAAAACTTGCAAAAACAGTGAACTAGCAATTCAGTAGGAGAACTAAGTAATGCAGCTTAGAAAGGCAAGGTATCAGTAATTTGAAACTCAGAATCGAAGGAAGACATTCAGCATCCAAATGCATATTAGTTCAGCAACATCCTTAAGCAGAAATGAATACTGAATTGTATATCAAGAGTGCTGAGTGAGTGTGCCAAAATGCAAGTGTGGTCAAGTGCTAGAGGTAGCTGTAAAAAGAATAAGCTGGAAACTACAGAGATAGAATGACTAATTCAGAATCAAATGAGTGAAGACAAACTTAAATGCAATGATGCAGCAGAAATACAAATAAGCGCAAACTGAAACAAGTGAATGCAAGTTGAATTTGATGTCTCCAACTCTAAATTCAGACAAACCTAAAAGAGGCTAATGTTCATTGGCACGAAGCTCAGGAGCTACAGCTAAGAACTTGCAGAAATTAAATCTGAAACGCAAGAACAAAACTGATACACAAACAATAACATTGGCACGTAGCTAATGAGTTGATACGCAAGCAATAAAAGGGAAACGAACTGAAATTAAAGGTAACTAGACATTAACAAACATTCTAACTAAATAGGAAGCTGAATTGAAAGCTAACAACTAAGGAAACCATGCAGAAAATGAGATTAAAACAGCTGAAACAGAAATTGAAACTGAAATTGCAGAACAGAGCAAAAGGCTGATACGCAGCTGATATGCAAGAACTAAAATAGGAAATCAACTGAAATTGAAACCAAATGTTCACTAAACAAGTTCCTAAACTACTTAACTTGAAGATTGAAACCTAATTTAAGCTGTAACAATGCAGTAAACTAAGTTAGCTAATCTGAAACAAAGACAGAAACAAAACACTGCAGAATTAGAAAATTACAGCTAGAAACAATGAAATTAGCTACGGAAAACTAATCCTCAACCCTTCCCGAGCTCAAAACCACCTTGTTCGTCACGCAAGGGCAAGCCAAGAACCCCTTCGGCTCTGCAAATCACTGGAAACAGCGCTACGATTCAAATCCAGCTCACTCTGCACTTGGCTGGGGAAACTCAATCCAATCTCCTCGATTTCCATGGCTGGGAGTGCGATGATGATTTGAGAATCATTTGAGCTCACCTGAGAACCCCTACAAGCAGCTCAGATGGTCGGAAATGGCTTGTGGAAGCGAAACGAGTGATCGGACTGAAGAACTGCCGAAACCCTCAAACAGTCCTTGTTCCGGCACAATTTGAGCTGAAATCTCCAACAAAACTATCCTCCAATGATTCAGATGTTGATCCAAGGTCGAAGTTGAGGAGGTCACGCCTTTAAACTAAAGAAATTGCAGGAAAAATGAAGAACAGAAGAAGAAGAATGAAGAACTGCGAAGGAAACGGCGAAGACGTGACAAGGGAAGAGCTGCACAAATTTTCCTTAAGTAATTAGCATTGGACGACTCAGATTGATTTGAGGAAATCCAACGGCTGATCTTGCTCTGATCTGACCCAAACTTTGATGATGATGATCAGAGGTCAGGATCTGCCTTATGGTAGCTCGGATCCTCCAGATTTGCAACGGATGGTCCAGATCACCCTAATCTTTGAATGGACGATCTAAAGCCCTCCGAGCTTGATCCAACGGTTGATTGAGCTCTGATTGGGATGAAACCTTCAGATCTTGATCAGAGTGCTTGATCAACCCTAACCCTAGCTTGGATTGCTTTAGATGGTCCCGGATGGCTCAGATCTAGCCGCTTTTGAATCAGACGACCCAGATTTAATCCTAATCTTGATAACTCGATCCGGGTCACTTCCGACTCAAGTTTGACCCAATATGCCCTAGGTCCTTGAACCTTTCATGCCTACAAAAATAGATCAAAAATTTAGTGGCCAAATAATCCAAATATGTGCAAATTTGTAATTAAGTCCATAATAAGAGTAAGTTCTAAAATCTAGGGCAATTTCATAATTAAGCAATAAAAACATAGGTCAAACATGGATTTTAATAACTCAAATAATCAATAAAATGGTACTTATCACTATGCTTAAATCCATTCGGATGCTCCTGGCCATAGCAGCTCATTATGATTATGAGATATGACAAATGAATATGAAAACAGCTTTCCTTAATGGAAACCTGCTTGAGGATGTATACATGATACAATCTGAAGGTTTCACATCGGTTAATAAAACCAAAGTATATAAGCTTCGACGATCCATATATGGACTAAAGCAAGCATCCAGGAGCTGGAACATCCGTTTTGATGAGACAATCAAAGAGTTTGATTTCTCACAAAATCCTGACGAACCTTGTGTGTACAAGAAGGTTAGTGGGAGTGCAGTCGTATTCCTAGTGTTATATGTCGATGACATATTACTTATAGGAAATGATATATCAGTCTTAAAGTCAGTTAAAATTTGGTTGTCCAAAACTTTCTCCATGAAAGACCTTGGAGAAGCAACCTATATCCTTGGGATTAGAATCTATAGAGATATATCAAAACGGTTGCTTGGTCTTTCGCAGTCTACATATATAGACCGAGTGCTAGAAAGGTTTAGCATGTCGGAATCCAAGAAAGGTTACCTTCCCATCAGGCATGGGATCAACCTTTCGAAGTCTATGTGTCCGCGCACAGAAGACGAGAGGATTTGCATGAATAAGATTCCTTATGCATCCGCGATAGGATCTATCATGTATGCTATGTTATGTACAAGGCCCGATGTATCGTATGCTCTGAGCGTCACAAGCAGATACCAGTCTGATCCAGGAATGGATCATTGGGTGGCTGTCAAGACAATCCTCAAGTACTTAAGAAACACTTAGGATGTGTTCCTAATATATGGAGAAGGTGATATGGTAATACGTGGGTATACAGATGCCAGTTTCTAGACAGATAAGGATGACTCCAAATCTCAGTCCGGATACGTATTTATTTTGAATGGATGCGCAATAAGTTGGAAGAGTTCCAAGCAAGACACCGTAGCAGATTCTACCACGGAAGCGGAATATATTGCAGCTTCGGAAGCAGCAAAGGAAGCAGTCTGGATCAAAAAGTTTGTCTCAGAACTTGGTGTGGTTCCAACCATTGATGAAGCAATACCGGTTTACTGCGACAACAATGGAGCTATTGCACAAGCAAAGGAACCAAGGTCTCATCAGCGATCCAAACATGTGCTTCGCCGCTATAATCTGATTAGAGAGATTATAAGTAGGAATGATATACAAATTGAGAAAATTCCCACTGAAAGGAATTTAGCGGATCCTTTAACTAAGGCCTTGCCTCAAAGTAAGTTTGAGGGTCTTGTTAGAGCCTGTGGTATTGGGTACCGTAGTGATTGGCATTAGGCCAAGTGGGAGTTTGTTAGTGATATGAGAAAAGTGTCCTAAGGCAATCGCCTTATGATTGTAATCATTTATTCTAATAAATGAATATTCACTATTTGAGTATACATGTTTGTGTATTTGATTGAGATCTTAAACTCATTTACTGAATGTCCGCAATACAATTCACAGCATGAGAGAATTTGTGATTCCCTAGTCGATGAATTGATAAATACGGACACTATCAATTCTGTTGAGACTAGCATGGGTTATTCTCTAATCAGCTGATTCTCACTGGCTGATGACATTGAGATGTCCGGAGATAAACATGAATGCTAGTTAAGGGAACTAGTTCATTGGAGTGACTGGCTGTAAAACTTCATATGGTAGTCTACATATAGATATGTCAGTGAAGTTCTTACTGCAGCTTAAGTGCGATGTTCCTTTGACTTGCGGTGTTCAAGTCATCTTGGTCATGGAGACTTATACTTTGACATCTTAAGCAAGCATCTCCAAGGAGGTGTGGACCCAGGATGATTGGGTATAAGCCGAAGTGCCCGAAGATGTTTGAACAGTCTACAAAGGATTCACCACTCCTTACGAGGAGATGTATATCCGAGGCCTATCGTCGGATTGTTACTCGAAGCCTCTGGACAGAGCATGACATGTTCAGAGTATGAATCTCTTAAATACATGAGAGTAATTAGAATCTGTAGGACGAGAAAACGTTACTTGGGCTAGGTGTGACGTAGTCAGCTTAGTGGGGACTGACACACATAGACCATGTCCTGAACCAAGTGGGTATAAGATGGTGAAGGGAATGGGGCATGATTCATTATAGCCGCTGAAGGGTTTCAGAATTGTTTCTGAGGTCAACCGTTGATCTTTCGATTAATTGGGGATCATGATGTACTACTAGGTGCCACTCATGATCATTCTATAATTGATTAATTATAGGCAGCCAACATAAATCGAAAGCCTATTTAGTCACACGCACTATGAGTAATCCGAGGGATTTAAAATGAGTTGAAAATTGGATTTTCCAATCAAGAGAGATTAGGTTTGGTTGAGCCAAACGATAAGTCGAATCTGAATTTTTCATAGACGCATCGGAAGCGTAAAATGGCTAAGTCTTTTGAAGACTTAATAGATGAATTAAATAAGTTTAATTCATTGGGGCGTGGCTTGGATGGGCCGGCCAAAGAGGGCCTCCATCCTCTTTGCTTGGCCGGCCACAACAAAGGGAGAGAACCAAGTTTTTGTTTCAATTTATAAAATAAACCAAGTGTGGTTTGTTTTATAAAATTATGGATGATATAAATTTTTATATAATAAACCAAGGTTTGGTTTATTTTTCATGGAAATTAAAATGAACCATAGATTGGTTTATTTTATAAAATCAATCATGGATTGATTTACCATGATAAGGAAATTTATTCCATAGGAGAGAAGAGACTTGATTGATTTTTTATCATGAATTAAAATATAATTTTAACCATGATATAAAATCAAACTTGGTATGATGGAATAAGTTATTCCATATTTGAGAGGCTTGATAGTTGAGAGGCAACTATATAAAGTACCCAAGGCAAGGCTTGGGTGATAATAAAAGAGATGAAGGCATAGGCTCTCTCCCTCTCTTTCTCTCCTTCTCTTCTCCCCTTCTTCCGTGCGCCAACCAGCCCCAAGAAGGAGCACCAGCTGGCCCCCCTGGCCTTTCCCTGCTGACCACCACCTGCTGCCGGATAAGGAAGCTCTGGCCATCTCTTGGCCGGAGGAAGGTGCTGCCGGAATTAGAGTTTGCCGCAAGGATCTTTTTGCCGCAAGCCTCTTCTTTTGCTTCGCCAGAATTTTGATTCCGGCCATCCTTTTGTGGTTAGTCTTCCGACTTCTCTCTTGGTTTTTCTTGTCGTGTTCTCGGAGAATCTAGTAGTTCTCGAGAACACGAAACTTGTGGCTTTGCGAAGTCATCACGAAGATACTCGGCGTGGACGCGAATAGAGGCGGAGCTTCCAAGGGACGCTACGGTTAGATCTCGTCCCTTCCTTTGAGTTACGCGAGGTAATACGTAAATTAGTTTATGTTTCTGTAAAATTTTAAATATATGATCATGTCTACACAAGATAAAATTGCATGCTTAGATGTGTGGTTAAATAATTTGAGAAATTATTTATGCTAAACCTTCCGCTGCACATAATTAATTTTTAAAATTATGAACCCGCATCCATGTCAACATGCACCCGGTCCCAACAGATGTGTGTAGGCTAACTCTTTGGTTGCAGGCACGAGATTCCAACTATTATGGCTTAAATAATGTGTGTATGTGATTGGTTGTGCATGGTTGTAATATTTGAATCCTCGGGGTTGATGAAGCTAAATTAGTATTTAATTTTTGTAATTAAATACGACACCTGTTTAGCCGCACTTTTATTTACTTTCGATCTAGTTATATGTACACTCCTTTGTGGAGTATAGGATCGAAGGATGTAAATAAATAGCTTTTCATCTCAGCTCGGAGATCCCTTCAATGGTGGCTTGCGCATGGTGTAGGGAGGAGCAGATGATGTGACGACACGACTGGAGGCACATTGAAGACTAAAGCCATGATAGTTGGAAAAATTTAGAATTTTTCTTGTTTATTGCTTTTAGTTTATATGCTTGTCATGCGCGCATGAAAATTTCTCATTATAAATAACTAAGTGGGAGAGGGACCCTAAGGGTCCCGTGGCCTCCATTACTAATTTGACAAGTGATGTGAACAAGCTTGCGCGTCGGCTCTGAGTGCCTTCCTCCCCATCGGATGAGCTTGTTCTGCGGATCACTGGGTTAGACATGATTATAGAAAATTATTTAGGAGCGTATGATTTTTCCCATCGGACGACACATAATCCGAGATAAGTTTCTTAGTATCGTGTAATGGTAAACACTTAGATGCAAATTATGGTATCCTCCCCATCGGAGTCACTGCTATTATTTGTAGGGCTGAAGAGGACCAACTATTAATTTTATTTGTCAAAAAGTTAGGTTGACAAGATAATAATATTTCCTCTTACAAATGTAAAATTCGTATACATTCACACTATCGTGACATGTGAAGTTCTCGGTGTTTTGAGGTGTTGGTTGATTTCAAATTTATTGTTTTGAGGAATCAATATTTTTTGAAATCTAAAGTTATGATTGTTGGGTATGGCTTGGCGGGTTTCCTTAGCGAAAACTTGGTCATCCTTGAGAGACCTCTCCATGTCTACGGATTAAAAATTAATCCGAATGGAGACCCGTCTCCCAACGACCATCTCGTGCCGTATCGAACAATCCAAATTACAACTCAGCCAATCACAAATATCGAACCTTATAATTTGCTTGACCGTTCGACCGCGGAAGAAGGCGATGAGTGGATCGCCGACGTTTGTGTTTATGGTCGGGGTCCAATTATTTAATTATTGGCTATGATACAAAATCAAAACAATTAAATAATTAACATAAAATGACAAGGCAATTAAAACATGGCACACAATTAACAAAGGAGCTTGGGAAAGAATTATACCTTCCCGATCACCTCGCAGCCTTCTACCTTATGTCCCTCCCTTCCTAGACATCGTGTGGGCGACGTCTACTGAGAATCGAGATCACCAAGGCGAACAATCAATCACACCTTCTTCTTCTCTCCTAGCCGAACAAAACCCTAGCCTAGGGTTGTTGCCTCTGGCCTCTATCCTCCCTCTCCCTTGCGCTGCCGGCCAACAGTAGCCACCAAAAGCTCCACCGGCCAACTGCTAACCTCGAGAAGGTGGTGAAGAAGAAGATGAAAGGAAAAGAAAGCTTCCTTTCATCCCCAACCCAAGCCGAGAACTCCTCTCCTCCAATCCTTGCGGCACCGCCGGCCAAGAGCCTTGCGCCGCCTCCTTTCGGCCGCCGGAACTCCTTCCCTCACCAACGCACACCACAAAAGGGAGAAGACCGTCCTCCCTTTGTCTAGCGATGGCAGCTCACAGTATGTCTGAGGGAAGAAGAAGAGAAGAGAAGGTGAACCCCCTTCTCTTTGATCGTGACGTAAGAGAGAGAAAAGGAAGAGAGGAAACAATGCTTGGGGTTGGATTGATTAGCCTTGGTTTCTTGATCTCATAGGGTATTTATAGGGCTAAGGTAGGGACCAAGAGGAGGAGTTGGATCTTGGCCCACCAATGGATCTAAACCCAATCCATTAATTAAGATCCATTCCACTAAAGGATCTTAAATGAACTTCCTCACCAATCCCCATATTTTCATATGGGCTCCACATATTACGAGTCATCCATCCCCCCGTGTTTAAGATATCGAATGCCTGTTAATTAATTTAAATTACTGACAATTCAAATTAATTAACCTCTGGATCCTTGATTAGTACCACTCAACCTTATCATCATGCTGGATCAAATCCACCTGTAGGGTTTAGCATGATGAACCTTTTGAGCTCATCAAGGGGGCATCATCATCTTGACTCACTAGGTCACGAATTCCGTCAATAATCAACAACACACCATATTATTAATATTATCTCCAAACTTACCGAGCCTATCAATCTAACAGAATAGATCTCACCCATTGTTAAATCAAAGAAATAATAATTAATAATAATGCCCGTTATTATATCGGGATTAAGGGATCGTACTCCATAATAAAATCTGAGGTTCTATCCAATTATAAAGCTAGTACTAATTGGATAATCTCTGGTTTTGGTCCTGCTCAATGTACTCAAAGCACACTAGTGTAATTCTATGGTCAAGACCAACCAAACCTAATTACACTACAACCATCCCGATGGTTTGTCCAATTCCATCTCGTTTGTGAGCCTCTACTTATACTAGGCAAGGAACTAATAACATGATTTTCCGTGTGACACCACATACCATGTTTTCTATAATGCAAAGTAATGGACTTTTATGCATGTACTATATAAACAAGCACCTAGTGTTGTTGTGATTCTCTTTTCAAAAATTAGATAATCTCATATTTAAAAAGAGCAATGTCTTTTAGTATACACATCTAACAGTGATCGTTGTGATTCTTAGGATTTTCAAAATGGACTTCAACCCACTAGCTGTAATACTTAAGGAAAACAAGCTTACGAGCCCTAACTACATATATTAGAAACGAAACTTGGACATTGTCCTAACTGCTGAGGAGTACAAGTTTGTACTGTTTGAGTTCTATCTGGAAAAACCTAGGAGAATTTTAGTGAAGAGGAGAGGGAGAGTTATAAGAAGTGGGTCAAGGCAGATGAGATAGTGCGGTGTTACATTTTAGCTTCTATGTCAAATGTATTGCAACATCAGCATCAGGCTATGCCCACTGCTTATGACATGATGCTCAATCTCAAGGAACTTTTTAGACACCAGAATCGGGCCACTAGGCAAGAGACAATGAGGAACTTGATGACAACTACTATGATTGAGGGAACACCCATGAGGGATCATGTTCTCAAAATGATGGCTCATCTGAATGTGATTGAAGTCCTTGGAGCAGAGATTGATGGGGAAACCCAAGTCGATATTATTCTCCAGTATCTACCTAGGAGTTTTGAGCAGTTTGGCCTGAACTACAATATGAACAAATGGTCATATACGTTGGCGGAACTTCTGGCAGAACTCTAGGTAGCAGAGGGGCTTTTTCGTCAGAGTTCTCATGCCTTGGTTACTCAAAGGATTTCTACTTCTGTGCCGAAATGCCGGTAGGATCTCAGGCACCTCGGACTGGTGTGAAGAAGCCGAAAGGCAAGTGCTTCACATGAGAGCAAATTGGACACTGGAAGGCCGACTATCCCCGTCGTCAAGATAAAGGTATATCTTTTTCCTTAGTTGTTGAAACATGCTTAGCGGTGTTATCTACCGGTACCTGGTGTGTAGATACGGGAGCCACTGATCATGTCTGTAATTCTTTGCAGGGGTTCCAAGAAACCTGACGACTAGCTGAAGGAGAGATTACCGTCTACATGGGCAATGCTATGGAGGTGGCGGCAATTGCAGTGGTAGACGTTTATTTATCTTTTGAGAGAAATAAAATTTTGGTTTTGAGAAATTGCCTTAATGTACCTAGTTTTAGAAAGAACCTTGTTTCAGTTTCTAAAATAATAAAGGATGGGTATTCTATTGCTTTTAATGACCATGTTGTTATAAAAAGGAGTAGAGAGATTATCTGTTCAGGTAAATTGGTTGACAATTTGTATACTTTAGAACCAAAATCTCCCATGATACAAATAGAAGTTAATAGTGAAAGATCGATGTAGGCGTGCAGAGGGGGGGGGGTGAATGCACTTTCTTTGATCGTTTTGATCTTTGGTATCCACCCAGATGGGTGACTAATCCAAGGATCCACGCTACGAGCACCACCTTTCACTATCGAAAAGTCTCCTTGAGGTGGAGAAACCTTTACAACAAAAGCTTCCTCTTTACAGATGCAGAAATATGATGGAGGAAGCAAAGATCACTCTACAATTGGGCAGCACTTCGTTACTGTACGGAACTATACATACACGTGTAACGAGGAGCTCCTTTTATAAGTGAAAAGGACAGATTCGCAGTATGTCTAGTCTCGCACCAGTCGACTGCCCCATGTGTTGGGACCGGGTGCATGTTGACAAGGATACGAGTTCGTAAAATTTTAAATTTTTACGTGCAGCGGAAGAATTAGCATAAAATAATTTCTCAAATTATTTTAACCACGTATCTAGCATGCAACCTTATGATGTGTGGACATGATCATAAATTAAAACTTTGCGGAAAAGTAAACTAATTTACTTTGTACCTCGCGTAACTCGAAGAAAAGGGACGAGATCCAACCGTAGCGTCCCTTGGAAGCTTCGCCTCTATTCACGTCCACGCCGAGTTCTCTTCGGGATGACTTCGCAAAGCCACGAGTTTTGTGCCGACGAGAACTACTAGATTCTCTAAAGGCACAACTAGAAGATCAAGAGAGAAGAAAGGAAACTAACCACCAAGAGACGGAATCTAAATTCCGAGAAGGAAGGAGATGTGATCCGCTTCTTCTTCTCTGAGGTCGTCTTGGTGGATGAAGCTCACGCCCACCTTGGGAGTTGCGCCGGCCCTAGGGGAGGAGAGAGAGCCGGCCCTAGAGAGAGAGGGGCACCGGCCCTAGAGAGAGAGAGGCGTGTAGAGAGAGAGAGAGAGTAACTAATCTCTTGATTAATTGATTAGGAATTCAAGGCTTGCCTTTGGTTCCTTATATAGTTGCTTCTCCCTTGCCAAGTCTCTCTCTTAACGGAATTAATTTTCATAAGAAATTTATCTTATAATCTTTCTTATGAATAATTCCGTTATGCCTAGTTTTATTATAACTAACTTTATAATAAAACAAATACTTCTCTCCTTTAATTATGGAATAAATTTTATAAGAAATTTATAAACTTTCTTATTATGAAAAAATCAATTCATAATTGATTTTATAAAATTAAAATAAACCATTCCATGGATCATTTTAATTTCTATAAAAAGAATAAATTTCTATAAATTTATTTATATAAATTTCTTTATACAAATTTATTTATCCATAATTTATAAAACAAATCGCGCTAGATTTATTTTATTAATTAAACCAAATAAATTGGTTTATCCCCTTTAATGTGGCCGGCCAAACCAAAGGGGGTTGGCACCCTCTTTGGCCGGCCAAACCGAGCCGAACCGCCGCGAATTAAACTCATTTAATTCGCCCAATAAGCCTTCAAAAGACTTAGTCATTTTAAGTTTCCGTTGTGCCTCTGATTAACTCAGATTCGACTTATTTCTCTTGATCGGAAAATCTAATTTTCAACTCGTTTTAAATCCCTCGGATTACTCGTAGTGCGTGTGACTAAATAGGCTTTCGATTTATGTTGGCCGTCTATAATAAACCAATTATAGAACGATCATGAGTGGCACCTAGTAGTACATCATGACCCCCAATTAATCGAAAGATCAACGGTTTGACCTCAGAAGTAATTCCGAAACCCTTCAGCAGCTCTAATGAATCGTGCCCCATTCCCTTCACCATCTTATACCCACTTGGTTCAGGACATGGTCTATTTGTGTCAGTCCCCACTAGGCTGACTACGTCACACCTAGCCCAAGTAGTGTCTTTCTCGTCCTTTGGATTTCTAATTACTCTCATGTATTTAAGAGACTCGCAATCTAAACATGATATGCTCTGGCCAGAGGCTTTGAGTAACAATCCGAAGATAGGCCTGGGTATACATCTCCTCGCAAGGAGTGGTGAATCCTTTGTAGGCTGCTCAAACATCTTCGGGCACTTTGGCTTGTACCCAACCATCCTGGGTCCACACCTCCTTGGAGATGCTTGCTTAAGATGTTAAAGTATAAGTCTCCATGACCAAGATGACTTGAACACCCAAGTCAAAGGAACATCGCACTTAAGCTGCGTTAAGAACTTCATTGACATATCTATATGTAGATTACCATATGAAGTTTTACAGCTAGTCACTCCAATGAACTAGTTCCCTTAACTAGCATCCATGTTTATCTCCGAACATCCTAATGTCACCAGCCAGTGAGAATCAGCTGATTAGAGAATAACCCATGCTAATCTCAACAGAATTGATAGTGTCCATTTTTATCAATTCATCGACTAGGGATATTTTCAATACTTCACAATTGCACATGTAGAGATAATCACTAGTTGTGATCCCATCACAAATTCTCTTATGCTGTGAATTGTATTGCGGACATTCAGTAGATGAGTTTAAGATCCCAATCAAATACACAAACATGTATACTCAAATAGTGAATTATCATTTATTAAAATAAATGTTTACAACCATAAGGCGATTGCCTTAGGACACTTCTCTTATATCACTAACACCGTGGGCAGTCGACTGGCCCATCAATAAATGCTGGCCAACGGCTAGCAAACAGCTAGCCAACGGCTAGTTTCGGGGTATACCAGTCGACTGCCCCGTGGTCAGTCGACTGGTCCGAAGCTGCAAACTTTCTGTGGGTTTTGGCAGTTGACTGCCTCCAGGCCAGTCGACTGCCTCCAGGCCAGTCGACTGCCCTGCCTCCTAGCTCAGCTCCAGCCACTCCAAACCTTCTCCTTCGCGTGTGCCTTCAGGTCTGCTCTCTTGGCTCGCCCCTTGAATTCCTCTTCCTCTGGCTATCGTCCCTCGGATGTGCACGCAAGCCTTTCCTTGGCTTGCCTCCATGACACCCTTCACGTGTGCCCTTTGAAGTCCACTTCCCGGCTTACCCTTGGAGCTCTCTTCCCTCGGCTCTCGTCCCTCGGATTGGTCCACCAAGTGTGATTCTCCAAGTCCTACAAACTCAATCACACAAATCAAATACAACATAACACTCTAACTTTAAACCTATTCGCCCACACATCAAAACCATGATCTTCCAATCATTTAAGGGCCGATTACCTCAACAATTATCTCTTTCTTTCTCTCTACCTGTCTTCTCTCTCTACTTCTTTTACTTTAATATGGTATCAGAGCCATAGCTCCTCATACCTGACGTGTCGCTATTTTTATGCAACATCTTTCTTCTTCTTCATGTGATGCTTGCTATCACCATTTTTTTTTGAAAAAAAAACTTCCTCCTCTATTTTTTTTTGGCTCGTCATCCTCGTTCCTCGTTTTTATCACCCGCCAACTCATGACGGGAAAGTAGGGGAAAAGAGGAATAGTCTCCGTGCCTTTTGGCCCAAGCTACAACAATTTTTGGTTCTTTATTATTATTTTGATGTCGAATATTCAGAGATGTCAAATTTGTCTCCAATTTGGACACACTGGTATTCAATGTCCTAAAAGACTTGACAGAACCTTCATCGGTGGTCCTTCAGCTTTAAGAAGATGTCAAATTTGTCTCCAAATTGGACATACTGGTATTCAATGTCCTAAAAGACTCGACAGAACCTTTATCGGTGGCCCTTCAGCTTTAAGAGGACCCTTGGGTTCATTAGTGGTGGAAAACTTCCCAACCTGTGAATCTTGCTTGGAAGGTAAGATCGCCAAGAGGACTTTCAAGGCCAAGGGGTATAGGGCCAAAGATGTGTTATTCATTCTGATTTGTGTGGTCCTATGTCTATCCAGGTTAGAGGTGACTTTGAATTCTTCGTCTCTTTTATAGAAGATTATTTAAGGTATGGATACATTTACTTGATGCGCCGCAAGTCTGAATGCTTTGATAAGTTCAATGAATTCAAGGCTGATGTGGAGAAACATCAAGGTAAACGTATCAAGACACTACGATCAGATCGTGGTGGTGAGTACCTCTTGGGAGAGTTTATGACCTACATATCAGAGGCTGGGATTCAATCCCAATTGTCTATACTCGGTATGCCCCAACAAAATAATGTAGCAGAGCGAAGGAATAAGACTCTTATGGAGATGGTTAGATCGATGATGAGCTACTCTGAGTTGCCCGATTAGTTCTGGGGATATGCTCTGGAAATGACAATGTACTTACTAAACTTGGTACCATCTAAACAGAATTATGGATTGGGCGAGAGCCTAGTCTAGGACATATTTGGATTTGGGGTAGTCCAGCACATGTGCTGAAGGGAGATACTAATAAGTTGGAATATCGTACAGAAGTGCGCTTGTTCGTAGGATATCCTAGAGGAACGAAAGGTGGTTTATTCTATAGTCCTAAGGATCAGAGGGTGATTGTTAGCACGAAATCCTAAATCTTAGAGGAAGGCTGTGGGATGAACCACAAGCCCATGAGTAGAATTATTCTTGAGGAATTAAAAGGGGATGTTCCGACCTTAGTACCAACGGTACAAGAGGATATACCACAAGTCACTGCACTGCGTGTCACAGAAGATACACAGGTGGTACCTCGTCATAGTGGGAGGGTTGTTAGACAACTTGAGAGATTCATGTTCTTGGGAGAGTCGTCGAACTTGGTCCCTGGCGAACATGAACCTGACCCTTGGACCTATGATGAGGCACTCCAAGATAAAGATGCAGAATCTTGGCAAAGGGCAATGAATTTTGAGATAGAATCTATGGATTCTAATCATATCTGGGAACTAGTAGAACCACTCAATGGTGTAAAAGTCATTGGATGCAAGTGGATCTACAAGAGAAAGAGAGGATCAGACGAGAAGGTTGAGACCTTCAAAGCTAGGCTTGTTGCGAAAGGGTATACTTAGAAAGAGGGTATCGATTATGAGGAGACCTTTTCACCGGTAACCATGCTTAAGTCTATCCGGATTCTCTTATCTATTGCCGCTCATATGGATTATGAGGTATGGCAGATGGACGTCAAGACAACTTTCCTTAACGACAGTCTTGAGGAGACCATTTACGTGAAACAACCAGAGGGATTCATTGTGAAGGGCAAAGAGCATCTTGTGTGTAAGCTTAATCGGTCCATTTATGGATTGAACCAAGCTTCATGATCTTGGAACATCCGCTTTGATGAGGTAATCCAGTCATATGGATTTATTCAAAGTCCAGATGAGTCATGTGTATATAAGAGATGTGACGGAAATGTAGTGGTATTCCTTGTACTATACGTAGATGATATTTTGCTCATTGGCAACAATATCAAAGTATTATCAGACGTAAGGGTATGGTTGTCCAAACAGTTTGATATGAAGGACTTGGGAGAAGTAGGGCATATCCTTAGGATCAAGGTTATAAGGGATCGCCATAAAAGATGTTGTGCTTATCTCAAGCTTCATACATAAATACTGTCCTAGATCGTTTTAGCATGGAAAACTCCAAGAAAGGTTTTCTACCTTTCGGGCATGGAGTTCCTCTATCTAAGGAGATGTGTCCTAAAACATCAAAGAAGATAGTGGAGATGAAGGCGGTTCCTTATGTTTCAGCACTTGGAAGTATAAGATGTGTAAACTGAAAGACTTGCTTCTTTTATATATATGATCATCTTCATTTTGAAAAGAGAATCACAACTACACTAGGTGCTGGTTTATATTAGTACATGCATAAAAGTCCTTTACTTTGCATTGTAGATAACATGGTGTGTGGTATCACATGGAAGATCATGTTATCAGTTCCTTGCCTAGTATAAGTAGAGGCTCACAATCGAGATGGAATTGGACAAACGATCGGGATGGTTGTAGTGTAATTAGGTGTGGTTGGTCTTGACCATAGAATTACACTAGTGTACTTTGCGTGCATTGAGCAGGACCAAAACTAGAGGTTAACCAATTTGTACTGACTTGATAATTGGATAGGACCTCAGATTTTATTAAGGAGTATGATCCCTAAAACCCGATATAATAATGGGCACATATTATTAATTATTATTTCTTTGATTTAATAATGGGCAAGATCTATTCTGTTAGATCGATAAGCCTGGTAAGTTGGGAGATAATATTAATAATATGGTGTGCCGTTGATTATTGACAGAATCCATGTCCTGGTGAGTCGGGATGATGATGCCCCCTTGATGAGCTCAAAAGATTCATCATGTTAAACCCTGCAGGTGGATTTGATCCGACATGATGATAAGGTTGAGTGGTATTAATCAAGGATCTAGAAGTTAATTAATTTGAATTGTCAGTAATTTAAATTAATTAACGGGCATTCGATATCTTAAACACGGGGGGATAGACGACTCGTAATAAGTGGAGCCTATATGAAAATATGGGGGTTAGTGAGGAAGTTCAATTAAGATCCTTTAGTGGAATGGATCTTAATTAATGGATTGGTTTTAGATCCATTAGTGGGCCATGACCTAACTCCTCCTCTTGGTCCCTACCTTAGCCCTATATATACCCCATGAAGCCACCAAGAAACAAGTTAATTAAGCCTTCAATTATTCTTCTCTTTCTCTCCCTCTCTCTCTCTCCTAGGGCACCAAGTGGCCGGCGGGTGGGAAGGAAGAAGATGCTTATTCCTTTCACTTCTCTCTTTTCTCTCGACATAGTGGCACAAGGAAGGAAGGAGACCTCATCTCCTTCCTCTTGGCCGGACGTGAGAAAGGAGGAGGAAAAGAGCCCCGGCAGCGGCGCTTTGGGCTAGGGGTCGGCGGCGGCAACCTGATAATTACTATTTTGTTGATCAAATTAGGCTCTCAAATCCATGTTTTGATCCCTTTTTACATGCTTAATCTTGTATTTACACTAGGTTCCATAAATTATTGCTATTTTTAGCTTTGGATGAAAATCTTTTTATACTTGAGATATTTTGGCATTAAAATTTGAATCTAATTTTGTAGGCTTTGAATGATCATGGACCTAGATCAGATTGGATCGAGTTTAAGTCAGAATTGGATTCGGATCAAGATGATCAAGCATTGGAAGAATGTTGGCCGTCTAATCAAGAAACGGTGAGATCTGAGCCATCTATCAGCTTCTGATCAATCCGAGCCCAAGATAGAGTTAATCAAGACCATAGATCAAGATTTGAAGGTTTGGTCCAAATCAGAAGCCATCTGACCGTTGGATCAAGCTTAAGAGTAGTCTAAACCATCCATTCAAGAGGCAGGGAGATCTGAGCCATCTGTTGCAGATCTGATCGATCCAAGCTGAGGAGAAGCAGATCCTGACCATTGATGGAGATCTGGAAGGTTTGGACTCAATCCGAGGTGATATGACCGTTGGATGAAGCAAGGATGATCACAGCTGTTTAAATTTAAATGGGATAAGTTAAATCAGGAATTCCCTCTCCCAGCTCGGAGTCATCGCAGAGTCGCGAGTTTGCATCTGTTCTTCGAGTTTTTCTTTAGTTTTCTTCTTCGATCGTGCGCGGTCACATCAGATCCGTTTCTTCTCAAGGTTTTGAATCATCGAGGTAGAATTTCCGTTTAGTTTGCTAATCAAGATTGGTCTCTGGAAAGCATCAGGTGAGGGTTTCGCCGAAGCTGCTGTTCTTGCCGATCGATCCTTGTTGATCGCTGGTTTCCGTCATCCAGAGCTGTTGAAGTAATTAGAGGGGTTCTCTGAAGGCTTCTGAGAGTTTCTGAGCTCGATCGCCACCCAGCCAATTGAGAAGGAAGAGATCGGGGACAGATTTCAACTTCTGATCGTTCTCTGTGATCGGACAGAGACTCTTCTGATCGGTCTCCAGTCCGATTAGAAGGAGTCCCTGATCGGTCCCGTGACCGATCAAGTAGACCATTACGCTCCAATCCATTGCAAACTGATCAAGGGAGTTTTTCTTCGCTGGTTTTTGAGATAGAGGGTTTCTAGCTTAGCTTTTGTGTGACGGCAAGAGGAAATCTTGACAAGGAATTGATTTGATGTTCAATTTAGGATAATTTTGGCTCTGAACACTTAATTCTTCAAGTTGTTTCGGTTTGTATCAATCTACACTTCAGTTGAGTTTCTTTAGCTTACTTTGCTTTAGTTTTTACTATACTGCAATTAGTTCCTTGCATTCAAGTTTAGATCTTAAATTTCAATTCCATCATTTTGAATTTAATTGCTCAGTTGACAAATAGGTTAAGTGTAGTTTCCGTAATTTCCTAATTCGTTTCTGCTTTAGCTGAGTTCATTCTGTTTCATACTATTATTTCATTCATATTCGCAAAAACCCCCATCTTATTTGAAAACCCAAACCATAAAACGACAAAATTCAAGCTTGAGCTGAGCATTTACAACTAGTCCTTGGAAAAATACGACTTGAGGCCCCTATACTACACTTAACTTTGTTAGCTAAGGGTTTTCAACTTATAAATATCTAAATTTAAGGCTCATTGTGACACTTGATTGTGGGCTAATCCATCAAATTTGAGCCCAAGATAGAGTTAATCAAGACCATAGATCAAGATCTGAAGGTTTGGTCCAAATCAGTAGCCATCTGACCGTTGGATCAAGCATAAGAGGAGTCTAAACCATCCATTCAAGAGGCAGGGAGATCTGAGCCATCCGTTGCAGATCTGATCGATCCAAGCTGAGGAGAAGCAAATCCTGACCATTGATGGAGATCTGGAAGGTTTGGACTCAATTCGAGGTGATCTGACCGTTGGATGAAGTAAGGATGATCACAGCCGTTCAAATTTAAATGAGATAAATTAAATCAGGAATTCCCTCTCCCAGCTCGGAGTCATCGCAGATTCGCGAGTTTTCATCTGTTCTTCGTTTTCTTCTCCAATCGCGCGCGGCCAACATCATATCCAAATTTTGTTTTGAGTTTTCGAATCATCGAGGTAATTTTCTTGTTTAGTTTGCTAATAAATTTTGTTTTGGAAGGCTCAGGTGAGGGTTTTGCGGAAGCTTTGTCCCTGCCCATCGACTCTTTCGTTTGATCGCCGATCTTTATCGACCGAGCTGTAGGAGCGTTCGGAGGGTTTCTCCGAAATGATCTGAAGGTTTCTGAGCTCGATCGCTGCTCAACGTGTCAAGAAGAGGAGCTTGGTGGGAGTTTTTCAGCTACTGATCGATCGCTATGATCGGACAGAGAAGCTTCTGATCGGTCTCCAATCCGATCAGAAGGAGTCCTGATCGGTCCTGTGATCGATCAGGAAGATCAATATGCGCCAAAGCCATTGCAAACTGATCAGGGGAGTTTCTCTTCGCTGGTTTTCGAGCTAGAGGGTCTCTAGTTGGACTTTTGAGTGACGGCAAGAGGAAAACTTGGCAAGGGACCGATCTGGTGTTTCATTTATGCAAATTTCATTTCTGATAACTTATTTCTCTTAGTTGCTTCAATTTGTATCCATTTACATTCTCGGTAATTTTCATTTAGTTTGCTTAGATATAATTTTCACAATTCTGCAGTCAGTTACAGATTTCCTGCATTTGATATTAGTTTTTGAATTGCAATCCTATAGTTTTACATTGAACTGCTTAGTTTTCAAATAGATTAAGTATAGTTTCCACAATTTCCTAATTCATTTCTGCTTCAGCTAAGTTCATTCTGTTTCATACTGTTATTTCATTCATATTCGCAAAAACCCTCATCTTATTTGAAAACCCAAAATATAAACGACGAATTCAAGCTTGAGTTAAACATCCTTAACTAGTCCATGGAAAAATATGACTTGAGGCCTCTATACTACACTTAGATTTGTGAGCTAAGAGTTTTCAACTTATAAATTCAAATTTGAGGCTCATTCGTGACACTTGATTGTGGGCCCATCAAATTTTTGGCGCCGTTGCCGGGGAAAACACTAGTTGAGTTTGTTTGATTTGAGATTGTGCTTAGTTTCATATTTTCTGAATCCATCAAATTTTTGACGTCGTTGCCGAGGAACTACACTAGTTGAGTTTGGTTGATTTGAGCTTGTGCTTAATTTCATATTTTCTGAGTCTATTTCATTTGCTTTATCTTTCTATATACATTTGCTGCCATTTTTGTTTGGTTTGTGACCAGGACTGCAGGTGGTGATATTGTGGAGTTGAATCCTGAGATTTAGAGAACATTCAAAGCTAGAAAAAAAATTCAAGGAAGAGTTTCAAAAGCGATTGAAAATATTCCTACTCATTCGGGATGGAGAGTTTCGGAAGCCAATACCAACAAAGTACTAACCCCTATTCATCTACCTACAATCCGGGTTGGGAGGATCATCCGAATCTAAGTTATGGGAATTCATTTTATCAACAACCACCCTTCCAACAAGTTCAACAGCAAAATCAGCTTTCTTGTCATAATTTACAGCAGCCAAACCAAGATTTTCAGTAGCATTTCCAGAATTTCCAGCAGCCTTATCAGCAATTTGAACAAAGTAATCAACAATTTCAGCCCCAACTTCAACAATTTCAGCAAGGATTTCAATCAATTCAAAATTTCCAGCAATCTTTTCAACCTTCACAATCAATTCAGAGTGTATATTAGCAACAATTCCAGCCTTCAAATCAAAATTTTCAGTTTCAAAATCAGAGTTTTTAGCCCCCAACAATTTCAGCCTTTTAACCAACAATTTCAGCCTCAAAATTAGAATTTTTCAGAGCAATAATTTCTAGCAACATCCACCTAGTTATCAACCCAATTTTCAGCAATTTTAACAACCCATTCAACCATTTAATCAGCCCCAACAACTTCATTTTCAGAATTCACAGCCTACTCAAGGATTTCAGCAACCTAATGTCTCATTTCAAGACCAACAAGAGTCTCATACTAATCAAGGAGGCTTTGGGGACTCTAGTGGATTTAATGCACAACAACAAATGCTTGAGGAGGTGATGCAACAAATTCTACAACAACAACAAATTTTGTTACAACAACAAGAATGATTCCACCCTTCAAAACATTGAAAGACATATTGGACAACTAGCGAGTGGAATGAATCAATTACAAACCCAAGGATCGAGTCAATTACCATTTCAAGCAACTCCTAATCCTAATGGAAATGTTAGTGCAATAACTTTGAGGAGTGGGGAAGTTACTTTAAGTCCAAATGTTCAAAGGGTTGATTTTTCTGAAAAAATTACAGCAACTTATTTTCCATCTCAGAACAACCCCAAAATGGATTTTACAACCGTTGAATGTGACCCTAGTTCAAGCCTAAGTCCAACAAGGAGAAATTAGTGAAATTAATGCACCTACAGCAGCTATACGTACTCAAATTCCTGCTCAAGGTCCACTTCCAAAAAATTCAGCTCAAGAGGAGGAACCGAGGGTCCCTTTACCCTTCCCACAGCACCCCAGAGAGGATCATTCTATCACGAGCATGGGTATTTTAGATGAGTTAGTTGATGCAGATTTATTTGCTGATAGAGTTTCATTTGGTATCCACAGAGGATATTTTAGCTCAGATGAGGCTGAGGATGCATTAGCTATAGTGGCCAAAGATTTGAAGATTTTATCTGATTCACTCGTAGTTGGAGATGATTCTATAGGTGTAGGGGATTGCACCGAGCCCCAGGGATCACCTATATTGATTGACATGTCAGAAGATTCAGAGGATAGGTATGAAAGTGTAGGGACTTGCATGGTGGGAGCAGGGACCCAAGAATCACCTCTTTTAGTTGTATCCACCAGAACCTGAGCCTGAGGTGGAGCCTTTACTTGACCAGGAGGAGGCCATAATTATATTCACCCTTGTAGAACCTTCAGATATTTTTCAGCATGACAAGGTAAGTATTTCTCCTAATTTTTTATGAAAACTCATAGAGGTACCTAAGGTTTATTTTATTGGATGTGATGCATTTCTTGATACATTCTATGTAGAGACCGATTGTATTTTATCTTTTTCTTACCCTGCATGCGTGCGGGAGGTATTCCCTTCTCATGGTTTTGCAGGGTATGATAACTATCATTTTGTCACTTGAATTAGGCTCTCAAATCTATGTTTTTGATCCCTTTTCATATGCTTAAGTTTGCATTTACATTAGGTTTCATGAAATCTTTATATTTTGTCTTTGGATACAATTCTTTCTATATTTGAGATATTTTGACATTAATTTTGAATCTAATTTTATAGGCTTCAATTAACCATGGACCTAAATCAAGATTGGATCAGAACATGAGTTCAGAATTGGCTTGATCAAAGGGATCAAGAGCTGGGTCAATGTGAGCCGTCCGATCAAGAAACGACTAGATCTGAGCCATCGGTCAACTTCAGATAAATCCGAGTTCATGATAGAGTCAATCATGACCACAGATCAAGATCTGAAATTTTCATCCAAATCAGAAGTAATCTGACCGTCGGATCAAGCTCAAGATGATCTAGACCATTCATTCAAGAGAAGGGAAGATCTGAACCATCCGCCGCAGATCTGATTGATCTGAGCTAAGGAGAAGTAGATTTGAGCCATTGATCAAGATTTGTGAGGTTTGGTTCAGATCGGACTTGATCCGACCGTTGGATGAGTCCGAAATAATCATAGCCGTCCAAAATTTAAAAGGAGATTTAAATCAGGAATCCCCTCTCCGCTGCTGGGTGGTCATGATTTCGAGTGTTCTTCCAGTTCTTCGCAATTTTTTTTCATCGTTTTCATCGCAATTTCCTTTGGGGATTGGCGGCCACTTCAGATCTAGTATCATCCCAAGATTTCGGAGCATCGAGATCAAATTCTCGCGAAGTTTGCAAGTCAATTTCAGATCGGAAAGCTCGGGTGAGGGTTTCATCGCCGAGCTGCTTCATCCGATCACTTCCTGAGTCATTCGTGAATATTCATCAATCGGAACACATCAGAGGGGTTCTCTGAGATGTTCTGAGTTCCTGAATAACAAGCGCACTCAGAGGGGTTCTCTGAAGGAAGAAATCGGAGGAGTTTCCTGATCATGCATCAAACTAAGCAGATGGATCGCGTGAATTGAATTTTGTTTAGTTTGCCAAGCTAGAGGGTTTCTAGCTGCATCTTGTGTGACGACAAGACGGAATCATTGGTGAAAAACTTGATCTGAGCCTTAGATTTAGTTTCTGAATTCTTTCCTTTCGCTGTTCCTTTCTATTTCAGTTAGTTTCAGTCATTTTTCAGTCACTGATCGGTCTAAATGACCGATCTAGTCAGCTACTAATCAGTGTCCAGTCCGATCAGGCGTGTATTTGACCGGTCTGACGATCGATCAGGAAGCCTTGGTTACGATTTAGCATTGTTTTAAGCTTGACCTGTTTCAGCCCTTGTCAGTTTGTTGTTTAGCTACAAGCTAAGTGCATTCAATTCAATTTGCTTAGTTACAGCTTCCTTGCACTCAATTTTAATCTTGAATTTCAATTCCATAACTTCATTTGAATTGCTTGTCTTTGCTAAGTTAGGTTTTACAAGTCAATAGTTTAATTTCTGCTTAAGCCATTTTCATGTCAGACTATACTATCATTCTTATTTGCAAAACAAAACCCCCGTTCCAATTCGAAAACCCCAAAACATTTAACGACAACAACTTCAAGCTTGATTCAAACACTCACAACTAGTCCTTGGAAAAATACGACCTGTGGCCCATATTCTACATTTAATCTTGCTAGCAAGGGTTTTCAGTTATAAATTTCTAAATTTGAGGCTCACTTGTGACACTAGTATTGGGGAACCATCACATTTTTGGCGCCGTTGCCGGGGACCTACTAGTTGAGTTTGTTTGATTTAGCTTGCGTGCTTATTTTCATATCTTGTGATCCATTTTACTTGTTTCATTTTTTCTGCATACATTTGCTGTGATTTTTTGTTTGTTGTATGACCAGATCTGCAGGTGGTATTCTTAAAGAGTTTGATCCTGAAATTGAGAGGTCCTTCAGAGCTAGGAGGAATCAAATCAGTGTTTCAGAGGCTTTTGACAATATTCCTATTCAGTCTATTTCCACTCATTCAGTTGATTCTATGGCAGACCACCAGAAAACCATGAAAGAATTAGCAGCACCTGATGATGCTTTTTAATACTCCTGCATTTCTTATCCAGAGCTCACTGGAGACTTTGAGTTAAGATCAGGACTCATCCACTTATTGCCCAAATTTCAAGGACAGTCTGGAGAGGATCCCAACAGACACTTACATGAATTTCACGTAGTCTGCTCCACCATGAAGTCTCAGGGGATTTCAGAAGAAGATATTAAGCTGAGAGCATTTCCATTTTCCCTGACTGGAGCAGCTAAGGATTGATTCTACTATTTACCTACTGGGCATGTATCTAGTTGGATTTCTATGAAGTAGGCATTCTTAGAGAAGTATTTTCCAGCCTCCAGAACAGCAATCATCAGGAAGAGTATTTGCGGCATACAGCAAGTAGTGGGAGAGACTCTGTATGATTATTGAGAAAGGCTTAACAAGCTATGCTCTAGTTTCCCACATTACCAGATCAGTGAGCAACTACTTATTCAGTACTTCTATGAGGGTCTACTCCAGATGGATAGGATTATGATAGACGCTGCTGTTAGTGATATGAGAGAAGTGTCCTAAGGCAATCGCCTTATGATGTAAACATTTATATTAATAAATGATAATTCACTAT
Organism: Boesenbergia rotunda; assembly: GCA_024364735.1. Classification (NCBI taxonomy): domain Eukaryota; kingdom Viridiplantae; phylum Streptophyta; class Magnoliopsida; order Zingiberales; family Zingiberaceae; genus Boesenbergia; species Boesenbergia rotunda. The sequence continues at coordinate 671,101 of JAGFNQ010000272.1, read as the reverse complement.
TTGAATATACATGTTTTGTGTATTTGATTGGGATCTTAAACTCATCTACTGAATGTCCGCAATACAACTCACAGCATAAGAGAATTTGTGATGGGATCACAACTAGTGATTATCTCTAATGTGCAATTGTGAAGTATTGAAATTATCCCTAGTCGATGAATTGATAAAGACGGACGCTATCAATTCTGTTGAGACTAGCATGGGTTATTCTCTAATCAGCTGATTCTCACTGGCTGGTGACATTGGGATGTCTGGAGATAAACATGGATGCTAGTTAAGGGAACTAGTTCATTGGAGTGACTAGCTGTAAGACTTCATATGGGAATCTACATGTAGATATGTCAATGAAGTTCTTACTGCAGCTTAAGTGCGATGTTCCTTTGACTTGCGGTGTTCAAGTCATCTTGGTCATGAAGACTTATACTTTAACATCTTAAGTAAGCATCTCCAAGGAGGTGTGGACCCAGGATGATTGGGTATAAGCTGAAGTGCCCGAAGATGTTTGAACAGCCTACAAAGGATTCACCACTCCTTGCGAGGAGATGTATACCCAGGCCCATCGTCGGATTGTTACTCAAAACCTCTGGCCAGAGTAGATCATGTTTAGAGTGCGAGTCTCTTAAATACATGAGAGTAATTAGAAATCCAATGGACGAGAAAGACACTACTTGGGCTAGGTGTGACGTAGTCAGCCTAGTGGGGACTGACACCATAGACCGTGTCCTGAACCAAGTGGGTATAAGGTGGTGAAGGGAATGGGGCACGATTTAGTAGAGCTGCTGAAGGGTTTCAGAATAATTTCTTCTGAGGTCAAACCGTTGATCTTTCGATTAATTGGGGGTCATGATGTACTACTAGGTGCCACTCATGACCGTTCTATAATTGGTTAATTATAGACGGCCAACATAAATCGAAAGCCAATTTAGTCACACGCACTACGAGTAATCCGAGGGATTTAAAACGAGTTGAAAATTGATTTTCCGATCAAGAGAAATAAGTCGAATCTGAGTTAATCAGAGGCACAATGGAAGCTAAAAATGGCTAAGTCTTTTGAAGGCTTTTTGGGCGAATTAAATGAGTTTAATTCGCGTTGGTTCGGCTCGGTTTGGGCCCGCCAAAGAGGGTGCCAACCCTCCTTGGTTGGCCGGCCATTAAAAGGGAGAAAAACCAATTTAATTGGTTTAATTAATAAAATAAATCTAGTGTGATTTATTTTATAAATTATGGATAAATAAATTTGTATAAAGAAATTTATAAAAATAAATTTGTAGAAATTTATGCTTTTATGGAAGTTAAAATAATCCATGAATTGGTTTATTTTAATTTTATAAAATCAATTATGAATTGATTTTTCCATAATAAGAAAGTTTATAAATTCCTTATAAAATTTATTCCATAATTTAAAGAGAAGAAGAATTTGTTTTATTATAAATTAGTTATAATAAGACTCGGCTTAAACGGAATAATTAATAAGAGAATTTATAAGATAAATTTCTTATAACTAATTCCGTTAATTCGTTAAGAGGGAGACTTAGCAAAGGAGTTGCTACTATATAAGGGAACCAAAGGCAAGCCCTTATTACGAATTACTAATTGAGATTAGTAACTTCCTCTCTCCCTCTCTCTTATTCTCTTCTCCCTCTCCTTTCCCTTAGGGCCGGCGCCCTTCTTAGAGAATTAGGGCCGGCTCCCACCTTCCTTGCTAGGGCCGGCGCACCCTATCAACACCAAGCAAGGTTGCCGTGAGCTTCAAGAAGAAGGAGAAACGAAACAAGAAGAAGAAGAAGCGGATAGCGACTCCTCTCTTCCCGGAATTCGATTCCGTTTTCTTGGTGGTTAGTTTCCCTTTCCTCTCTTGATCTTTCTTGTTGTGCCTATAGAGAATCTAGTAGTTCTCGTCGGCACAAAACTCGTGACTTTGCAAAGTCATCCCGAAGAGAACTCGGCGTGGACGCGAATAGAGGCGGAGCTTCCAAGGGACGCTACGGTTGGATCTCGTCCCTTACTTCGAGTTATGAAAGGTACTTAGTAAATTAGTTTACTTTTCCGCAAAGTTTTAATTTATGAATATGTCAACACATCATAAGGTTGCATGCTAGATACGTGGTTAAAATAATTTAGGAAATTATTTTATGCTAATTCTTCCGCTGCACGTAAAAAATTTAAAATTTTACGAACCCGTATCCTTGTCGACATGCACCCGGTCCCAACAGTGGTATCAGAGCCGGTTAGTGTTCGACATAATCATAAAATTATTTTGCGGAAAACTTTGTCATAATCTCAATTTTGGAAAAAATTTTCAATTATGGAAACTTTCCAATTATAATAAATTTTAGATTTAGGAATTTCTAAGTTTGGAAATCCTCATGAAATTTCGTAAACTTTTAAAATATCCTAGTTTCTAAAAATTTTATAATAATTGCGAAAACTTCCCATCTTTGGAAACTTTCCAATTTTGGAAATTTTTCTAATTTTAGAAATTTTCTAATTTTGGAAATATGTAAGTTTTCTTTGTACCAGAAACTTACAATTATTCCGAAAATCAATTTATGAAATCTCGCAATTTTGGGCACTTTCTTTTAAGAAAGTCTAGACAAATTCATGGACAGTTAATTGACAATTAAATTTGAATTGGTCTTTAAATTGACAACAAAATTCTTTATTTTGGATTGAGCCTCGGGGAGCCGTCCAATTTAAAGCTAGTTGTTGTAATTTAATTTCCCAATTTTTAATTGAAATTGTCATGTTTGATTTGGATTGAGCCTCGGGGAGCCGTCCAATTGGATTTACAACAAATTATTTTTCTTTGGGTATCTGAGCCTCGGGGAGCCACCCTTAGAAAACGATTTGTTGTAATTAATTAAATCCATGAATAAAATATGTTTTAAGAGGTGATGCTCTTACATATTGTTGTCTCCAAAATTAATTAGGAAAATGGTTTCCTATAGAGTTTCTTAATTGAGATTTTCATGAAAATAATATGTGGTTGAATTAAGGGAATTGTCTCTTAATTTAATAAGTTTTGATTTAGAGAAATCAAAGTCTTGAACATATTATTTCCGAAATTGATTATGACAATTTAGGAAATTGTTTCCCAAAACAATTCCTTTAATAAAGTATGAAATTAGAATGAGGAAATCCGGTTCCTAATTCAATTCATGAGACTTGATAAATTAAGTCACATACATACTTTATTAAGGAAATCGTTAGTCATGACATAATCATATGTCATGAATGTGCTTAGAAAAGATGAGACCCAAAACCCCTTACAAAATATTAAGGCTAACACCTTCCATTAATATGGTTAGAACCGGAGTTTTGTTTCTCGTTTGGGTTGATGGACACATCCATGCCCGACTTGAACCTCAACATGTTCAAACCATGGAATTAGTTTATGAATAATATAGTTGAAGTCAGAGGTCAATCCTTAGTTTTGGTTGTTGGACACATCCAAGCCTGACTAAACGGTTGAATGAGCTCCAACCATATTAAAACTATTTCTTGATTAATGGGTCAGCCTTAAGCTTGGAGCATCGATTTGTTGTGCCACAGCCAAGGTCGATGCAAAGAGAGGTGCAATTGGGTGTTATGTATATGATGCATACTTGTTAATGAGTTAACAACCCAATGACTTATGCAAACATTCAATTAGTTGATAGCATAATGTGATAGTTACATATATGTGATATGTAATCGGTATAATTACCTACCTTCATAGCTAAGAATGACTTGATGGCCACAGCCATGGTTGTTCTTATCTATGGTTGGATATCAACCTATTTGGAGATGTTCCTACGATCTCCCGAATTGATAAAAAGGGTTATTCAATTTGAAAAATAAATAGGATTTTATTAATGTATGTTGATACATTCTTTAATCAATCTTCTCACATAAACTCAATTTGTATTTCTAGGTTAATCACTCGATCATGTCTTCTCTGAATTTGCGTTCCATTTTGGACACCAACAAACTGACTGGGCCAAACTTCATGGACTGGCTTCGAAACCTGAGGATAGTCCTCAAGGCAGAGAAGCTTGCTTATGTCCTTGAAAATCAACTTCCCAACCATCCTCCAGAGAATGCAACTCTAGACCAATTGTTGGCCTATCAGAAACATGTGACCGATTCTGAAATGGCGGGTTGCATCATGCTAGCATCTATGGTACCTGAGCTGCAAAAGCAGCATGAGCATATGGATGCTTATACCATCATCTTCCATCTTCATGAGTTATTTGAAGAGCAGGCGAGATCCGAAAGGTTCGAGGTCTCCAGACTCCTCTTCACCTCAAAGATGCAGGAAGGCACTTCTGCCTCACAATTCGTGTTAAAGATGTTGGGGTACATTGAGCGACTGGGCACACTCGGCTTTGCAATGGATCATAAACTAAGTATTGACTTAATTCTGAATTGTCTGCCCAAAAGTTATTCACAATTTGTGATGAACTATCGGATGAACAAGCTGGAGACTACCATTCCTGAGTTAATCAACATGCTGAAGGCTGTTGAGCCCGCTGTAAAGCAGGATCAAAAGGCGGTACTGTTAGTTGGTTCCTCGAAGAAAGGTTCTAAGAGGAAGGCCAAAGAACAGAACAAAGGGAAGAAGAAAAGGCCAAGAAGACTGAAAAGAAACCAAAAGGAACTTGCCATCATTGTGGCAAGGAGGGTCACTGGCGAAGAAACTGCAAGGCTTATCTTGAGTCCTTGAAGAATAAGGCATCCGATGCCCGTTCCTCTTCAGGTATCTTCGTTATTGAATGTCACTCTATTTCCTCAAATACCTGGGTACTTGATACTGGGTGTAGCTCACATATATGTAATGACATACAGGGGCTAAGGAATAGAAGAAGACTTGTCAAAGGAGAAGCAAATATGCGAGTTGGAAATGGAGCAAAGATTGCTGCTGTTGCCATCGGAACCTATTTGCTAAAGCTCCCCACTGGACGTGTCTTAGAATTGGATAATTGTTATTTTGTTCCTTCATTAATAAAGAACATTGTATCTATTTCATGTTTGAATGAAAAAGGTTATCATTTAACTTTTAGTAACAATTGTTGTTACATAACTTTAAATGGCGTTCTTTGTGGGAATGGAACTTTGTGCAATGGCATCTACACGTTAGATTTATCCAATGACGTTTTCAATATCGAAGTTAGCAACAAACGTGCTCGAATAGATAATCGAATAGACTCCTACACTTGGCATTGTCGTCTTGGCCATGTAAGTAAGAAACGCATGACCGAATTACACCGATGTGGAATTTTGGAATCATTTGAACCCGGTTCATTTGATACATGCGAATCATGCTTAAAAGGCAAGATGACCAAATTACCCTTTTCCGGAAAAGGTAATCCAGTGGGAGAATTGCTTGGTCTCATACATACTGATGTATGTGGACCAATGTCAACTCTTGCACAAGGAGGCTATAGCTACTTCATCACCTTTATCGATGATCACTCACGATTCGGGTATGTGTTCTTGATGAAACACAAATCTGAAGCTTTTGAGAAATTCAAAGAGTTCAGAAATGAAGTAGAGAAACAGCTTGGCAAAAGTATTAAGATACTTCGATCCAATCGGGGTGGTGAATACTTAAGTCAAGAGTTTCAAGATTATCTTAGGGACAATGGGATACTGTCCCAATGGACTCCGCCGTATACACCACAGCATAATGGTGTATCTGAGAGGCGCAACCGAACCTTGATGGACATGGTTAGGTCGATGATGAATCATGCAACTCTTCCAAAATCCTTTTGGGGCTATGCACTTAAGACAGCTGTTTACTTGCTAAACAGAGTCCCGACCAAGGTAGTCTCTACTACTCCATATGAGACATGGAATAGTAAGAAACCCCACTTAACTCATCTTAAGATATGGGGTTGTCCCGCTTATGTGAAGCGGACTGTATCAGACAAATTGGATGCTAAGTCTGATAAATGTCTATTTATTGGATACCCTAAGGAAACGAAGGGTTACCAATTCTATCATCCCTTGAACAAAAGGTGTTTGTTTCAAGGCATGCTGTATTTCTAGAAAAAGAATTTCTTTTACAAGAAAACAGTGGGAGTGGCATTGAACTTGATGAAGTTCAAGAAACTCCAATAGACATTACAGAGACACCTAGTCTAGACCCACAACCAATACCTCATAATGATGAGCTATCAGTTGAACCTAAAACAACACCACCTCTTCGTAGGTCTGATAGGACACGCAATATTCCAGAGAGATACGGATTTCTCATAAGTGAATCGAACGACGTGTTACTCATAAGCGATGACGAACCTATCAGTTATGAAGATGTTCTGAAAAGTTCAGAAAGGGACAAATGGCTTGAAGCCATGAAGTCGGAAATGGATTCCATGTATGAAAACCAAGTATGGGACTTGGTTAACCCACCTGAAGGGATTAAGCCCATAGGGTGCAAGTGGGTTTTCAAGAAGAAAACCGACATGGAAGGTAATGTTGTTACCTTTAAGGCTAGATTAGTGGCAAAAGGATATCGTCAGAAACAAGGAATTGATTATGACGAAACCTATTCGCCAGTAGCTATGCTTAAATCCATTCGGATGCTCCTAGCCATAGCAGCTCATTATGATTATGAGATATGACAAATGGATGTGAAAACGGCTTTCCTTAATGGAAACCTGCTTGAGGATGTATACATGATACAACCTGAAGGTTTCACATCGGTTGATAAAACCAAAGTATGCAAGCTTCGAAGATCCATATATGGACTAAAGCAAGCATCAAGGAGCTGGAACATCCGTTTTGATGAGACAATCAAAGAGTTTGATTTCTCACAAAATCCTGACGAACCTTGTGTGTACAAGAAGGTTAGTGGGAGTGCAGTCGTATTCCTAGTATTATATGTCGATGACATCTTACTTATAGGAAACGATATATCAGTTTTACAGACAGTTAAAATTTGGTTGTCCAAAACTTTCTCCATGAAAGACCTGGGAGAAGCAACCTATATCCTTGGGATTAGAATCTATAGAGATAGATCAAAACGGTTGCTTGGTCTTTCGCAGTCTACATATATAGACCGAGTGCTAAAAAGGTTTAGCATGTCGGAATCCAAGAAAGGTTACCTTCCCATCAGGCATGGGATCAACCTTTCAAAGTCTATGTGTCCGCGCACAGAAGACGAGAGGATTTGCATGAATAAGATTCCCTATGCATCCGCAATAGGATCTATCATGTATGCTATGTTATGTACAAGGCCCGATGTATCGTATGCTTTGAGCGTCACAAGCAGATACCAGTCGGATCCGGGAATGGATCATTGGGCGGCTGTAAAGACAATCCTTAAGTACTTAAGAAGAACTAAGGATGTGTTCCTAATATATGGAGAAGGAGATATGGTAATACGTGGGTATACAGATGCCAGTTTCCAGACAGATAAGGATGACTCCAAATTGCAGTCTGGATACGTATTTACTTTGAATGGAGGCGCAGTAAGTTGGAAAAGTTCCAAACAAGACACCGTAGCGGATTCTACCACGGAAGCGGAATATATCGCAGCTTCGGAAGCAGCAAAGGAAGCAGTTTGGATCAAGAAGTTTGTCTCAGAACTTGGTGTGGTTCCAACCATTGATAAAGCAGTGTCGGTTTACTGCGACAACAATGGAGCTATTGCACAAGCGAAGGAACCAAGGTCTCATCAGCGATCCAAACACGTGCTTCGACGCTATCATCTGATCAGAGAGATTATAAGTAGGAATGACATACAAATTGAGAGAGTTCCCACTGAAAGGAATATAGCGGATCCTTTAACTAAGGCCTTGCCTCACAGCAAGTTTGAGGGTCATGTTAGAGCCTGTGGTATTGGATACCGTAGCGATTGGCATTAGGCCAAGTGGGAGTTTGTTAGTGATATGAGAGAAGTGTCCTAAGGCAATCGCCTTATGATGTAAACATTTATATTAATAAATGATAATTCACTATTTGAGTATACATGTTTTGTGTATTTGATTGGGATCTTAAACTCATCTACTGAATGTCCGCAATACAACTCACAGCATAAGAGAATTTGTGATGGGATCACAACTAGTGATTATCTCTAATGTGCAATTGTGAAGTATTGAAATTATCCCTAGTCGATGAATTGATAAAGACGGACGCTATCAATTCTGTTGAGACTAGCATGGGTTATTCCCTAATCAGCTGATTCTCACTGGCTGGTGACATTGGGATGTCTGGAGATAAACATGGATGCTAGTTAAGGGAACTAGTTCATTGGAGTGACTAGCTGTAAGACTTCATATGGGAATCTACATGTAGATATGTCAATGAAGTTCTTACTGAAGCTTAAGTGCGATGTTCCTTTGACTTGCGGTGTTCAAGTCATCTTGGTCATGGAGACTTATACTTTAACATCTTAAGTAAGCATCTCCAAGGAGGTGTGGACCCAGGATGATTGGGTATAAGCTGAAGTGCCCGAAGATGTTTGAACAGCCTACAAAGGATTCACCACTCCTTGCGAGGAGATGTATACCCAGGCCAATCGTCGGATTGTTACTCAAAACCTCTGACCAGAGTAGATCATGTTTAGAGTGCGAGTCTCTTAAATACATGAGAGTAATTAGAAATCCAATGGACGAGAAAGACACTACTTGGGCTAGGTGTGACGTAGTCAGCCTAGTGGGGACTGACACCATAGACCGTGTCCTGAACCAAGTGGGTATAAGGTGGTGAAGGGAATGGGGCACGATTTAGTAGAGCTGCTGAAGGGTTTCAGAATAATTTCTTCTGAGGTCAAACCGTTGATCTTTCGATTAATTGGGGGTCATGATGTATTACTAGGTGCCACTCATGACCGTTCTATAATTGGTTAATTATAGACGGCCAACATAAATCGAAAGCCTATTTAGTCACACGCACTACGAGTAATCCGAGGGATTTAAAACGAGTTGAAAATTGGATTTTCCGATCAAGAGAAATAAGTCGAATCTGAGTTAATCAGAGGCGCAATGGAAGCTAAAAATGGCTAAGTCTTTTGAAGGCTTTTTGGGCGAATTAAATGAGTTTAATTCGCGTTGGTTCGGCTCGGTTTGGGCCCGCCAAAGAGGGTGCCAACCCTCCTTGGTTGGCCGGCCATTAAAAGGGAGAAAAACCAATTTAATTGGTTTAATTAATAAAATAAATCTAGTGTGATTTATTTTATAAATTATGGATAAATAAATTTGTATAAAGAAATTTATATAAATAAATTTGTAGAAATTTTTCTTTTATGGAAGTTAAAATAATCCATGAATTGGTTTATTTTAATTTTATAAAATCAATTATGAATTGATTTTTCCATAATAAGAAAGTTTATAAATTCCTTATAAAATTTATTCCATAATTTAAAGAGAAGAAGAATTTGTTTTATTATAAATTAGTTATAATAAGACTCGGCTTAAACGGAATAATTAATAAGAGAATTTATAAGATAAATTTCTTATAACTAATTCCGTTAATTCCGTTAAGAGGGAGACTTAGCAAAGGAGTTGCTACTATATAAGGGAACCAAAGGCAAGCCCTTATTACGAATTACTAATTGAGATTAGTAACTTCCTCTCTCCCTCTCTCTTATTCTCTTCTCCCTCTCCTTTCCCTTAGGGCCGGCGCCCTTCTTGGAGAATTAGGGCCGGCTCCCACCTTCCTTGCTAGGGCCGGCGCACCCTATCAACACCAAGCAAGGTTGCCGTGAGCTTCAAGAAGAAGGAGAAACGAAACAAGAAGAAGAAGAAGCGGATAGCGACTCCTCTCTTCCCGGAATTCGATTCCGTTTTCTTGGTGGTTAGTTTCCCTTTCCTCTCTTGATCTTTCTTGTTGTGCCTATAGAGAATCTAGTAGTTCTCGTCGGCACAAAACTCGTGACTTTGCGAAGTCATCCCGAAGAGAACTCGGCGTGGACGCGAATAGAGGCGGAGCTTCCAAGGGACGCTACGGTTGGATCTCGTCCCTTACTTCGAGTTACGAAAGGTACTTAGTAAATTAGTTTACTTTTCCGTAAAGTTTTAATTTATGAATATGTCAACACATCATAAGGTTGCATGCTAGATACGTGGTTAAAATAATTTAGGAAATTATTTTATGCTAATTCTTCCGCTGCACGTAAAAAATTTAAAATTTTACGAACCCGTATCCTTGTCGACATGCACCCGGTCCCAACAGCTGCGGCTGGAGGAGTCCTAGTAAACAAAACACCGGATCAAGCTAGGGAGTTGATTTCAAACATGGCAGAGAATTCACAACAGTTTAGGAGTAGAGCTTTGTCCACCAGAGGAGTAAATGAAGTTCAGATGGTCTCTAATGAGCAAAAGGAAATCAAGGATTCTTTGATGGAGCTTACCTCCCTAGTGAAGCAAATGACTCTAAACAATGTGAGCCAAAATCAGAATTTTACAGTACCTCCACCTTCAAGCCAAGTGATGAGGTTATGTAGTATTTGCTCAAGCCAAGACCACAATTCGGATTTATGTCCTAACCTCCAACAAGATGAGACACTAGCGGCATTGACTAGAGGACAATTTTAAGCCAAAAATAATCCCTACTCATCTACTTACAATCTGGTTTGGAGGGATCATCCAAATTTGAAATATGACAACTCTTTTTTTCAACAAAACCCATCACAACAACCCTATCAGCAGCTCCAACCGAATTTCCAACAAAATCAGCAAGGGCAGCAACAATTTCAGCCATTTCAACAACCAATTCAGCAATTTCAGCAACCCTATCAACAAAATCAGCCACCTTTTCAAGGAAATCAGCAAGGGTTCCAAGGTAATCCGAATTTTCAGTAAGGATATCAGTTTTCTCAGCAAGGTTTTCATCCATTCAATCAATGTTTTCAGCCCTCAAACCAGAATTTCCAGCCCACTCAATTTCAGCCCTCACCACAACAATTTCAACATCAACCTCAGAATTTTCAGAGCTACAACTCTCAACAATTTCAACCAAGTTCCCAGCCTAATTTTCAGCAATTTGCACAACCATTTCAAACCTATAATCAGCCCTAACAACCCTACTTTCAAGGTTCACAGCAAGTTCAACAATTTCAGCAACCTACTTCTTCATTTCAAGGCCAATCAAAGAACCATGCTAACCAAGGAGGCTATGGAGGTTCTAGTGGGGTGAATGCTCAACAACAAAGGCTAGAGGAGATGTTACAACAACTTTTGCAACAACAAGGCCAACAAAGAAATGATCCCACCTTACAAAACATTGAGAGGCAAATTGGACAATTGGCTAGTGGGATGAATCAAATGCAAGCCCAAGGATCAAATCAACTACCTTCTCAAGCTACTCCCAATCCAAAGGGAAATGTTAGTGCCATCACTTTGAGGAGTGGGAAGGTTGCTTCAACTCCAAATGATCCAAGGGCTGAATTTTCAGAAAATAGGGCAGCACCTACATTTTCAGCCCCAAATAGCCCTGAAACGTCTCCAAATTTTGTTGGTTTCAACCCTAGTCCAAGCATAACTCCTTCCTTAAATGATCCTGTGATTTTGGTGGAAAATGAAGGAGAAATCAGTGGTAAAAGTGAACCAACATCAGCTACGTCAGTTGGAAATTCAGTTCATAATTCAGCTCCACAAATTTCGGCTCAAGAGGAGGAATTGAGGGTTCCTTTGCCCTTCCCACAACGCAAATCTCAAGCCAAAAAGCAAGTGGATGAGGAGAAGGCTAAGGAATACAATGAGCTTGTGAAGTTGTTTAGTAAGGTGGAGATTAATGTACCCTTGTTGACCATGATAAAACAAATTCCTAAGTATGCCAAATTCCTCAAAGATTTATGTGTTCACAAGAAGAAATTGAAGGAGAATGAGTTGGTCAGCTTAGGGAAAAATGTTTCAGCACTTATCCATTCCATCCCTCAGAAGTGTGAAGATCCAGGGGGTTTTACTGTGTCTTGTGAGATAGGGAGGACTATGTTTCATGATGCCATGTTGGACTTAGGAGCCTCCATAAATGTGATGCCCAGATCAGTCTTCCAGATGCTTGGTATTGATCCTCTACAGCCTATTGGAGTGGTGATTCAATTAGCAGACAGGAGTCAGACCCACCCAGCCGGTATTATTGAAGATGTGTTGGTAAAGGTGAAGGAGCTGTTCTTTCCTGCAGATTTCTACATTTTGGACATGGAGGGGGACTACTTAGCATATAGATCTCCACTCATTTTAGGGAGGCCATTTTTGAAGACTGCGAGTACAAAAATTGATGTTTATGCTGGCACACTGTCCATGGAAATAGGAGACACAATAGTCCAATTCAGCATTTTCGATGCCATGAAGCACCCTAGAGAGGATCATTCTATTATGAGCATTGGTATTCTAGAAGAGTTGGATGATGCAGATATATTGGCTGAGGGAGCTCCATTCGTTACTTTTAGAGGAGATGTCAGTTTAGAGGAGGCTGAGGATGTATTTGCTATTGAGGAGGATGATTCAGAGGTTATTTCAGATCTACTTCCAGCTAGAGAGGATTTTCTAGGTGTAGGGGATTGTACTGAGCCCCAGGGATCACCTACTTTGATTGATATTTCAGAGGACTCAGAAGAGAGGTGTGAGCGTGTAGGGGATTGCACTGAGCCCCAAGGATCACCCATACCTTCTGAGCAGGCCCAGATTGAGCTTAAGCCACTACCAGATCATTTGAAATATGTTTATCTTGGAGAGGAGAAAAATTTTCCTGTCATTATTGCTCAGCACTTGGAATCAGAGCAAGAAGAAAAATTATTGCAAGTCCTGAGGCAGCACAAGAAACTCATTGGGTGGACTTTATCAGATATACCAGGTATTAGCCCAGCTATTAGCATGCACATGATATTTTTGGTGGAAAATGTTAAACCAGTTAGGCAGCCACAGAGGAGACTTAATCCACTAATTTTGGATGTTGTAAAGAAAGAGGCGACTCGACTTCTACAAGTAGGTATCATTTATCCTACTTCTGATAGCCAGTGAGTTAGTCTCTGTAATGACCCGAAAAATCTTCTCAATATTTTCTTTAAAATATTGATCATGTCTAAATAGTTTTGAAGGAGCCTAGAGATACTAGTACAAACCTTAGTCTAGTTGTCCATAATTTTCCTATTTAAATTGAGAAGCTAAGTACTAATGTGCTTTTCTAGTACCATGGTTATTAGTGGATTTTAGGAAAAATTTAATATAAATATAAATGGGTTTTAATTAGGAATATTAGCATGATCATGGGTGAATTTTAGGGGAATTTTCGGAAATAAGGAAAAATAAAATAAAAATAAAAACAAAGTGCATGCACCAAGGATTGAACCTTGGACCTATGATACCACCATGCATGTACTAACCAATTCACCTAGCAAGGGAGTGCTAGTAAAGGATGAAGTGGATTTTGGTTAAGGCTTAGGGAAAAGGAAGAGGAGGCACCATGTCTCTTCACTTGCCCCTCTTCATTGTGTATAAATGAGAGGAATGGTAACTTAACAACTAAGAAAGTCATTCCCTCTTCTCTTCATCCACCAAGCCTCACCTTTCCTTCTTCTTCCCCTCTCCTAGCCGAAACCCACAAGACCCCCTCTCCCTTGGAAAAGTTTCACAAAGGAACTTGATCTTGAAGATCCAAGACCTTCTACAAGGATACAAGGGCTAAGGAGAGACCTAGGGTCAAGGAGCTTTCTTTTGGCTTCTCCATTCAAGGTGATAATCAAAGACAAACCAAGGTAAGACCCCCTCACCTGTGGTATGATTGTTCTTTGATGCTTAACAAAGATTTAGACTTTTGTTTAAGATTTAAAGTTGAGGAAACCATGAAGGGGAGCCACTAGGGTTTCGGCCAAGGGTGGTGGATGGGTTTAGGGATGATGTAAACTCTCTTTTGTGCATTTAAATGTTTTATTATGATATGTAAGACATAGATCATGATGTAGGAAAAGTTTTTGGCACCCTAAAGACCCCTAGGGTTCGGCCATGTCAACATAGGATGAGGTTTTACCTTTCAAGCATGCTATTATGTTTCCTATGATTTAATGGATCTCAATGGTGTATGATAGGAATTTTTCCATATGTTTGTGACCCATTAGGGTTTTGGCCAAGGACAAATAAGGGGGCTAGGGAATAGGGATGGCTTCAATTATGGGGTCAAATGACTTACTATTACATTTTATGAATGTATGAGTTTTTCATTTCCTATAGACCTTGGCATGTTGCTTGAATGATGGGGTCTTTTCCCTTATTGAACTTTCAGCCAAGGGTATAAGTTAGGGCTTGGGTTGGGTTAAGTTTCAAAAGAGACTTGTTTATGGGTCACTAAGATGTATGTATATGATTAAGTATGTTGTAGGAACATGTATGTGACCTAAAACCTAACTTCATGTAATATGTGTCCTGACCTTGTATATTAGGTCATGTGCTATGATGATTCACATATGTTTAGACCACGTGCCATGAACCTAGGAAATGTATCATGTATGAAATGATCTAGGCATGTCTTCCTAGGTACCATGACCATGCATGTTTTATGAAGGATATGTATGTATGCCATGTTTTATGAATGATATGTATGTATGCCATGTTTTATGAACAATATGTATGTAAGCCATGTTTTATGAATGATAAGTATGTAGGCCATGCTTTATAAACGATATGTACGTATGCAATGTTTAAGAATGAAGATGATGAACGAAAATGATAACCATGGCCCTAAGACAAAATGATGTAAGCATGACATACCTTATGAATGAAGATAATGAATGATGATGAATGTTCATGCCTTTAAGGCATCATGATGTTAAGTATGAATGATGAAACATTAAGTATGTCTATGTCATGCTAAGGGATGGGCACCTTAAGAACGCCCCGGTTCTGGACTACCGAAGCTGTCCACGGTTCTGGAACTACCGCAGCTGTTCCTATTCCTATGTCATGTTTCATGAAACAATATTTTGTTTATGCCATGAATGTTCTATGAATGATGAAGCATGTTAAGTAATTTATTTTAAGAATGGGCTTGTACCGGACCAAAGTAAGGGTCCAAGGGATGGGCACCTTAAGAACGCCTCGGTTCTGGACTATCGAAGCTGTCCACGATTCTGGGACTACCGTAGCTGTCCAACAGGGATGGGCACCTTAAGAACGCCCCGGTTGTTCGAACTACCGTAGTTGTTCCTACCCTAGTAGGTCGGGGCTCGCTACCTCGTATTTACTTAGGGATGCGCGCTTATGATGTATGTATGTGGTACAAGCCGGGGACCCCAATGATGTTATGATTATGTTTAAGTATTGAAAATTATGATTCCAAACTAAGCATCCTTATGATATATGCATTTGACGCATGCATTCATCCATGTTATGCATTATGCTATGATAAGTATGTTTGTGCAAAGTATGTGTATGCAAAGTATGTTAATGCAAGTATGTTTATGCAAATGATTATATTTATGTTCATGTTAAGAATGATGTCATGATTATATTTATGTTCCTGTTATGAATGATGCCATGATTATATTTATGTTCATGTTAAGAATGATGCCATGATTATATTTATGTTCATGTTAAGAAGATGCCATGATTATATCTATGTTCATGTTAAGAATGATGCCATGATTATATTTATGTTCAGAATGATGCCATGATTATAATTATGTTTATGATAAGAAGTATGCAATGATGAATAGGATTTAAGCATTATGTTTATGTTATGCGACGTATGAATTTTTTTGTGAGTAGGAAAGGGTCTTACTAAGCCTATGTGCTTATAGTCTTATTGTCTCATACCGCAGATCAAGCAAACAGAGGTTACTAGGTGAAGCAGCAGGAGGAGCCAAAAGTGTGTGTGTGATAGTGACATGGCAGAGGAAAGAGGAACAAGACTCTTCTATTATGTTTTGTGTTTTAAAACGCCTTTTTAGATTCTATGCTACACTTATGATAAGTTACTTGCTACTTATGATGCTCATGGATAAAGTACGGAATGCTATGCTTTGATATGCTAAGTTACAATGCTACCATATTCATGAATGATAAGTTAAGGCATACATATATGTTCAGGTAATAGTTGCATGGTAAAATGCATGTGTAAGAAGAAAAAAATTGATTCGGTTGCATTAAGATATTCCTATGCCGTATGTATGTGTATGTATGTTAGCGTAACGCCGTCTCTCTCGCCACACCGTAAGGTGTGGGAAAAAGATGGGCTTTACAAGTTGGTATCAGAGCAGTTTGCCATCTCACTACACACATATCAAGCCTCCTTCCTGCAGCTTCCAAGTAAGTACCTCTATGCATACCTTATTTTCCTTTATGATTCTAGAATATGCAAGTATGGATGATATCTTATGATTCTAGAATATGCAAGTATGGACGATATCTTATGATTTTAGAATATACAAGTATGGATGATGCCTTATGATGGAAAGTACTTTAGGATATAAATGATGCCTTATGATGGAAAGTACTTTAGGTTATGTAACTATGAACGATACTTTATCTTATTTTTATAAAATCAAATACTTTAGAATTTGATATGCGGGTAGGAATAACAATAACTTATATTAGCCTTACTTGTCTTTTATATGTGAGTGATAGTGAGCGAGAGTGATCTGTGGAGATTTAACTTAAGTAGCTATAGTCATGTGAAATGAATATAATAAATGATTGAGTGGTGGTGAAACGGAGTAAATTGAAAAAGAAGAGCTAGTAGATGTAAGAGGAGGAATGTGTAAGTAATGAGGAGATTATCTGTATAAGTGTCATGACTGTCTGGAATTAAGAAGAGTTGTGAACCAAAGCAAGTTTGTACTGTTGATGAAAGACGTATATTAATATTTAGCGATGAGCCTAGAGTAAAGAGAGGATAGTGCTTTATTAATGGAGACTTATTAGCTATAGTATTAAGAGAGTAGAGTATTTAGTGTAGGTATTCTAAGAGATTATAGTAGTTATGGAATGAAGACTTAGTGATGTATATCTATTAGGAACAGATAAGGTGTTAAGTTATTTGACTTTTAAACAGATATATATAGTAGTAGCAATGGAGTAATATTCTTGATATAAGAAAGAGAGAGGGTAAGAAATAGATATGCAAAAGAAAGAGTGATAGAGATCAACGAATAGGACCTTAGCTATAACTCTGTATGAAGGAACTAGATGTTAATGTTATCAAAGGCAAGAATGTAGTAAGAACTCTAGGTCAAGCAAACTTACTAGGTGAAACGATCTAATAAAGTATAGATTTTGGAAAAAGATTGATATAGGAATATTTATAAATTCTTGTTAGAAAATAAATAATGAGAGAGAGTTTTGTAAAGAATAGTATTAGCTTTATGAAATTTGGTAAAGAATATATTAGATACTCGTTGCTTAAAAGTAAGGTTATAGAGAAGTAAGATACGGAGATCATAAGAATGTGATTTTTGTGATTAGAGTGGAGGAAGCATGACTTGTAAAGGAGAAAAGGTATTTGGATATGTGAAAGAAGACTATGGAAAGATAGAATAAGCGAAAGTAGGGATGACCATGTAATAGAAAAATTTTGTAATGTGGAGAATGTGGTACATGTATATTGTGCGAGAAGTAATAAGAATATTTCTAGAGTTAGGAAATGGTGATCCGAGTCTTCAGAGAATCAAGCAGAGGATTCTGGAAGGAAAGGGCGATAGATTTGGTATCGCCGACGGGGGAGTGTTATACCTTGGGGATCGTCTATGTATCCCTAATGATTCGGAGCTGCGGAGAGAAATATTAGCAGAAGCTCACGGAACCCCTTATTCGATGCACCCGGGATCCACCAAAATGTATCAAGACCTGAAGGAGAAATTCTGGTGGTCCGGTATGAAGAGAGATGTGGCTCAGCATGTTAGTACTTGCCTGACTTGTCAACGAGTGAAGGCAGAACACCAGCGACCCGGAGGAGTTCTGCAGCCACTTCCGATTCCGGAGTGGAAATGGGAAGATATCTCTATGGACTAGGACTTCCCAGGACTACAAACGGATATGATGCGATTTGGGTAATTGTGGACAAGCTGACAAAGTCTGCTCACTTCCTAGCAATCAAGATGACGTATTCGATTGAGCAACTAGCTCAATTATATGTTAAGGAGATAATCAGACTTCATGGAGTTCCCAAGACCATCATCTCAGATAGGGATGGTCGCTTTACCTCGCATTTTTGGGAGTGTGTTCAGAAGTCTCTCGGCACTAAACTACGATTCAGCACCGCCTTTCACCCTCAGACTGACGGGCAAACTGAACGAGTGAATCAGGTACTGGAGGACATGTTGCGAGCTTGTGCCTTGGATTTCAAAGGGAGCTGGTGCTGATATCTATGTTTAGCGTAATTCGCTTACAATTATAGCTACCAAGCTACTATCGGAATGACACCTTATGAAGCCTTGTATGGGAGGAGATGTAGGTCTCCGATCTGTTGGTACGAATGTGGTGAAAAGAAGGAAATGGGACTCACAACGGATGTCATCGACAGCACCACCTGGGCTATACAGAACATTCGACAACGGATAGAAATTGCTCAGAGCCGGCAGAAGAGTTATGCAGATGTCCGGCGTAGACCGCTGGAATTTAATGTTGGAGATTTGGTGTTCCTCAAAGTGGCTCCTATGAAAGGGGTGACGAGATTTGGGAAGAGAGGAAAACTGAGTCCGCGATATGTGGGACCGTACCTGATCCTGAAAAGAGTTGGCAAGGTGGCATATGAACTGGAGCTGCCTCAGGAGATGTCAGCTATTCATAACGTGTTCCATGTGTCAATGCTTAAGAAGTGTACTCCAAATATGGATCAAGTGATCGAGCCACAGACAGTACAAGTTCAGGAGGACCTGAGTTATGAAAGCCGACCCATCCGGATCTTGGATCGGGAAGTCAAGAAGCTAAGGAACAAGGAGGTACCCTTAGTCAAGATTCTATGGCAAAGTCAAAGGTTCGAGGAAGCTACCTGGGAACGCGAGGACGAGATGAGATGCAAGTACCCGGAGCTATTCTAAGTTCGAGGATGAACTTTCACGAGGTATGAGGGATTGTAACGACCCGGAAAATCTTCTCAATATTTTCTTTAAAATATTGATCATGTCTAAATAGTTTTGAAGGAGCCTAGAGATACTAGTACGAACCTTAGTCTAGTTGTCCATAATTTTCCCATTTAAATTGAGAAGCTAAGTACTAATGGGCTTTTCTAGTACCATGATTATTAGTGGATTTTAGGAAAAATTTAATATAAATATAAATGAGTTTTAATTAGGAATATTAGCATGATCATGGGTGAATTTTAGGGGAATTTTCGGAAATAAGGAAAAATAAAATAAAAATAAAATAAAAATAAAAACAAAGTGCATGCACCAAGGATTGAACCTTGGACCTATGGTACCACCATGCATGTACTAACCAATTCACCTAGCAAGGGAGTGCTAGTAGAGGATGAAGTGGATTTTGGTTAAGGCTTAGGGAAAAGGAAGAGGAGGCACCATGTCTCTTCACTTGCCCCTCTTCATTGTGTATAAATGAGAGGAATGGTAACTTAACAACTAAGAAAGTCATTCCCTCTTCTCTTCATCCACCAAGCCTCACCTTTCCTTCTTCTTCCCCTCTCCTAGACGAAACCCACAAGACCCCCTCTCCCTTGGAAAAGTTTCACAATGGAACTTGATCTTGAAGATCCAAGACCTTCTACAAGGATACAAGGGCTAAGGAGAGGCCTAGGGTCAAGGAGTTTTCTTTTGGCTTCTCCATTCAAGGTGATAATCAAAGACAAACCAAGGTAAGACCCCTCACCTGTGGTATGATTGTTCTTTGATGCTTAACAAAGATTTAGACTTTTGTTTAAGATTTAAAGTTGAGGAAACCATGAAGGGGAGCCACTAGGGTTTCGGCCAAGGGTGGTGGATGGGTTTAGGGATGATGTAAACTCTCTTTTGTGCATTTAAATGTTTTATAATGATATGTAAGACATAGATCATGATGTAGGGAAAGTTTTTGGCACCTTAAAGTCCCCTAGGGTTCGGCCATGTCAACATAGGATGAGGTTTTACCTTTCAAGCATGCTATTATGTTTCCTATGATTTAATGGATCTCAATGGTGTATGATAGGAATTTTTCCATATGTTTGTGACCCATTAGGGTTTCGGCCAAGGACAAATAAGGGGGCTAGGGAATAGGGATGGCTTCAATTATGGGGTCAAATGACTTACTATTACATTGTATGAATGTATGGGTTTTTCATTTCCTATGGACCTTTGCATGTTGCTTGAATGATGGGGTCTTTTCCCTTATTGAACTTTCGGCCAAGGGTATAAGTTAGGGCTTGGGTTGGGTTAAGTTTCAAAAGAGACTTGTTTATGGGTCACTAAGATGTATGTATATGATTAAGTATGTTGTCGGAACATGTATGTGACCTAAAACCTAACTTCATGTAATATGTGTCTTGACCTTGTATATTAGGTCATGTGCTATGATGATTCACATATGTTTAGACCACGTGCCATGAACCTAGGAAATGTATCATATACGAAATGATCTAGGCATGTCTTCCTAGGTACCATGACCATGCATGTTTTATGAAGGATATGTATGTATGCCATGTTTTATGAATGATATGTATGTATGCCATGTTTTATGAACAATATGTATGTAAGCCATGTTTTATGAATGATAAGTATGTAGGCCATGCTTTATGAATGATATGTACGTATGACATGTTTAAGAATGAAGATGATGAACGAAAATGATAACCATGGCCCTAAGACAAAATGATATAAGCATGACATACCTTATGAATGAAGATAATGAATGATGATGAATGTTCATGCCTTTAAGGCATCATGATGTTAAGTATGAATGATGAAACTTTAAGTATGTCTATGTCATGCTAAGGGATGGGCACCTTAAGAACGCCCCGGTTCTGGACTACTGAAGTTGTCCACGGTTCTGGAACTACCGCAGCTGTTCCTATTCCTATGTCATGTTTCATGAAACAATATTTTGTTTATGCCATGAATGTTCTATGAATGATGAAGCATGTTAA
Source organism: Boesenbergia rotunda (assembly GCA_024364735.1). Lineage (NCBI taxonomy): Eukaryota > Viridiplantae > Streptophyta > Magnoliopsida > Zingiberales > Zingiberaceae > Boesenbergia > Boesenbergia rotunda. The sequence goes on along the minus strand of JAGFNQ010000272.1, from coordinate 650,113 downwards.
GTAATTTATTTTAAGAATGGGCTTGTACCGGACCAATGTAAGGGTCCAAGGGATGGCACCTTAAGAACGCCTCGGTTCTGGACTACCGAAGCTGTCCACGGTTCTGGGACTATCGTAGCTGTCCACGGTTCTGGGACTACCGTAGCTGTCCAACAGGGATGGGCACCTTAAGAACGCCCCGGTTGTTGGAACTACCGTAGCTATTCCTACCCTAGTAGGTCGGGGCTCGCTACCTCGTATTTACTTAGGGATGCGTGCTTATGATGTATGTATGTGGTACAAGCCGGGGACCCCAATGATGTTATGATTATGTTTAAGTATTTAAAAGTATGATTCCAAACTAAGCATCCTTATGATATATGCATTTGACGCATGCATTCATCCATATTATGCATTATGCTATGATAAGTATGTTTGTGCAAAGTATGTGTATGCAAAGTATGTTAATGCAAGTATGTTTATGCAAATGATTATATTTATGTTCATGTTAAGAATGATGTCATGATTATATTTATGTTCCTGTTAAGAATGATGCCATGATTATATTTATGTTCATTTTAAGAATGATACCATGATTATATTTATGTTCATGTTAAGAATGATGCCATGATTATATCTATGTTCATGTTAAGAATGATGTCATGATTATCTTTATGTTCAGAATGATGCCATGATTATAATTATGTTTATGATAAGAAGTATGCGATGATGAGTAGGATTTAAGCATTATGTTTATGTTATGCGACGTATGGATTTTTTTTGAGTAGGAAAGGGTCTTACTAAGCCTATGTGCTTATAGTCTTATTGGCTCATACCGTAGATCAAGCAAACAGAGGTTACTAGGTGAAGCAGCAGGAGGAGCCAAAAGTGTGTGTGTGATAGTGACATGGCAGAGGAAAGAGGAACAAGACGCTTCTATTATGTTTTGTGTTTTAAAACGCCTTTTTAGATTCTATGCTACACTTATGATAAGTTACTTGCTACTTATGATGCTCATGGATAAAGTACGGAATGCTATGCTTTGATATGCTAAGTTACAATGCTACCATATTCATGAATGATAAGTTAAGGCATACATATATGTTCAGGTAATAGTTGCATGGTAAAACGCATGTGTAAGAAGAAAAAAATTAATTCCGCTGCATTAAGATATTCCTATGCCGTATGTATGTGTATGTATGTTAGGGTAACGCCGTCTCTCTCGCCACACAGTAAGGTGTGGGAAAAAGACGGGCGTTACAGTCTCATCCATGTGGTGCCTAAGAAATCTGGAGTTACAGTGGTGGAAAATAAAAGCAATGAGCTAGTGCCTACCAGAGTTAAAAATTCATGGAGAGTATGTATTGACTACAGGAAGTTAAACCAAGTCACGAGGAAGGATCACTTTCCCTTGCCATTTATTGATCAGATGTTGAGAGGTTGGCAGGGAAGTCTCACTACTGCTTCTTGGATGGGTACTCAGGTTATTTCCAGATTTGTATCGACCCGGAGGATCAGGAGAAGACCACCTTCACTTATCCTTTCGGCACTTTTGCATATAGACGGATGCCATTCGGACTCTGCAATGCTCCAGGAACTTTTCAGAGGTGCATGGTAAGTATTTTTGGTGAGTTATTAGAGCACTGTATGGAGATTTTCATGGATGATTTTTCTATCTTTGGCACTTCATTTGATTCTTGTTTAGAAAACTTGTCTAGGGTTTTACATAGATGCATTGAAACCAATCTTGTTCTTAATTTTGAAAAATGTCATTTCATGGTGGAGCATGGTATTGTATTAGGTCACATAGTTGTTGGTGCAGAAAGCACCAGATCGAACCTTGTTTTGATATTGGCAAAGGATTCAAAGTTAAGGGTTATTTGTTGTCTAACAATGCTGCTTGAGAGTGTAGGAAACAAAGTCCTAGCGAAGGGCTGCTAGGCACCTGACGATGGGCTGTCAGGAAACCAAGTCCTGGCGAAGGGTTGCTGGGGCGAAAACCAAGTCCTAGCGAAGTGATGCTAGGCACCTGACGATGGGCTGTCAAGAAACCAAGTCCTGGCGAAGGGTTGCTAGGCAAAAACCAAGTCCTGGCGAAGGGCTGCTAGGCAAAAACCAAGTCCTGGCGAAGGGCTGCTAGGCGAAAACCAAGTCCTGGCGAAGGGCTGCTAGGCAAAAACCAAGACCTGGCGAAGGGCTGCCGGGCAAAAGTCCAACTGGAGGATCCAGTTGGCACCAGGTAAATTCTCCCGAGAGGAGTAGGTGAGGACGCGTTCCCCTTGAGGGAACATTAGGCGTCGGTTCGACCTAGGGCTCCATTTTGGAGACCAAAGTCAGAACCAAGACAGCTAAGGCTGTATAAAATTATTGTTTTGTTGTGTTTTGGACTAACCCTTGATGCAGGACCAAAGGGACGTGTGTCTGCAACTCAGAGAGCCTCAAAGGAGTGAGGCAACAGCTGAGTAAGGCGCCCTAAGTGTCCAGGGCGCCCTCAAGGTGAACCAGAACCAAACGAAGCAAATGGGCTTCAGTTGCTTACTGGGCAAGGCGCCCTCAGCAGCGAAGGCGCCTTCGTCAGTGAAGGCGCCTTCAGCAGCCAAGGCGCCTCCAGCTCTCTCTGCGAAGCCTCAGCTCTATCCACAGCCGAGTCTTCTGCGCGGAAAAAGTCAACCAAGGCGCCCTCTGCGACCAGGGCGCCCCAGAGGTCAAACCTCATCCCTATTCTGGTGCGATAAGGCTTGACCGAGCGAAGCACGGATCGGGAGACACGTGGCAGGGCGCCCTCGATGACCAGGGCGCCCCTAGGTGCTATAAATAGCACCCCTCGACACCGAGCTTCAACACCGCTTTCATTCAACGCTTCCAAACGCTCTGACGACTACGCTCTGCTCCAGGAACTTCCCAACTCAAGTCCGTAGCGTCATCGACCTCCCGCTGCACCGAAACTCGATCTACAACCGGGAGTTGGTAAAACAGAGTGTAACTCTCTATTTACAGTCATTTTTGTAATCTTACTCTGTAACCGTTTTGCGCATTATAGAATTGCCCAAAGTAAACGGTCAACGACCGTGGGCCTTGGAGTAGGAGTCGACCCAGGCTCCGAACCAAGTAAACTACTGGTGTTTGCGTTGTTTGATTTTATTCCGCTGCGTAACTGCTCTTTCTTTTAAATCCGAACATTTTCCGATATTCACCCCCCCTCTATCGGTCTTTCTCGATCCAACAATAGTCTCTAGGAGAGGTATTAAGGTAGACCCTGCTAAAATTAGTGTTATATCTTCTTTATCTTACCTCGTATGTGTATGGGATGTTCGAGCTTTTCTTGGTCATGCAGGGTTCTACAGGAGATTTATTAGAGACTTCAGTGAGATAGCTCGACCCTTGACAAGACTTTTGCAAAAAGTGGTTGAATTTTGTTTTGATGACAAATGCAGAGAAGCTTTTCCTAAACTAAGGGAGGCTCTTACTTCAGCTCCTATTATAAGACCCCCTGATTGGAATTTACCATTTGAACTAATATGTGATGCATCTAACTTTGCTGTAGGAGCTGTTCTTGCACAGAGGGTGGATGGAGCTGTAGCGACCCGCCTTCTCCTACCTTAGTCGGATCGTTACTTTTCTCTACTTCTCAACTTTTATGCACGACTAAAAATTACGGAAATCTTTTTTTTCTTTTTAATCTATCTAAGAATGATATTCTAATTTAAGTAGTCATGCATGATACCGTATCACACTTTCCTTCTCAAAACTCGTAGTTGATACTTATTGATCAAGCCTCACCCAACTTAAACTGCCCGTACCAGTCGACTAGTGACGTAGCAGTCGACTGGTACGCCTGTAATCAGAATTACAGGTTTTCGGCTCTTACTTCTTAAGTCCACCATTCATTCAGTTTCGAGCCATATCAAACTACGACACCATTTCTATACTCTATGTCAGTTTCCTAAACAATTTAGCCAATCAAACGAATCCATAAACTTGAATTTAGGACTTTTATGGAAGAAAATAAACTAAACAAGTTTATATAAACTTTAACAATAGAGTTTGTACCAATCTTGACTCCTATGCACTCATAACGCCAAATACATGTTCCACAACCTTGCTAATGCATTATGAAATGTGATTGCAACTTTTCTAAACATTTTTAAGCAATAAAAACTTGATTCAAAGGGAAATTGATACTATCTTGGCACAAACACCTTTTTCTCTAACAAAGTATCAATATCTCTAACTACTTACACTTCTACTCATCCAATGCAATCATAAGGATATGTATGCTAAATGAAATGACATGGAATCTTTACTCTAAGAAATTGAGCATGTAAAACTATCCAAAACTCAAATACTCTATAATCTCCATAAGCAAGAACTTGAAATTTGAATAAACTTAAACATTGCAATTCAAATAACTAAATTGTCTCGTCTCAAAGATCTCCCATAATCAGCCACCACACACACTCTACTCAGCACCTCCTCGTCGTCTTCCTTCAAAATTGCTTGCCTTTATCTGCAATAAGAGGAAATGCAACTAGTAAGCAAAAAGCTTAGTAAGTACTATCTAGCTCACAAAAACTCGAAATATGCAAACATGCTTCTAGATCAAACTGAACATCATATGAGATACTAATATGCTTGAAAGAAAACTACGAACATGTATAGCTCAAACATGCATACTCAAGCAATAATAAATCTCAATTTACTTTTCTTGGCTCAACTTGAAACTTTAGCTATTCTTTAACTTTTGAAAACTTTCTGAAACTTTAGAAAACTTTGCTAAAGCATATACTTAAAAATAATAATCACTTGGATCCACTGAAGACGTAAGTACCATCTCATGCGCGTTCCCTAAAAGGTTAGGGTAGCGAGCCACCAATCCTAATAGAGCAGACCTTGGTCTACCAGGGCCAAGACCTTGGAATTGGACACCTGGATTTCTTTAACGACGCCCTTGGACGCCGGGTACTGGTCTTAGAAAATAAAATAACTTTTCTTTCTTTTCTTTCTTATCTGTAAATGCCTTGGCATTTTCTCGAGCACCTTACGTGCTAAAATCCCTAAGTCTTGACTTTTGGGGATTTCTTAAGGCCTTGGCCTTTTCTTTTCTTATCTTTATCTTCTCTTTTCTTTTCTCATAACTTTCTTAGCCCCTAATCTCACATAGGGTGCTTTATCAAACTTATACAAGCATATAATGAACTAAGATCACATGCAAAAATCTTAACAAGAAGTAAATATCTCTTTTAAAAACTTTTAAGGGAAATTCTTGCGGAAAAACCGCCTCTTACTGCAGGTGAGCAGTACTTACATTGATATCTTGGACTTACAACCAAGATTGACGTCTAGGACTCGGAAGAAACTTGAGATCTCGGAGAATTCTTCGCACCTACGCGTTCTCTCGTCGCGGGGATTCCAAATATTAGAAAATCTCTTGGAGAAGAGCCTTGACCGGCCCCCTAGAGCTTGGTGTAGTTTCGCCCAGAAGAGGAGGGGTCGGCGTGAGGGTTTGGAGAGGAGAGAAAATAAAACTTCTCTCTTTAATTACCTATTTATACTTATGGGGCGGATTAACCTAACTACACCTTAAATATAGGTCTCTCCATCCTTTGCTGTGCTTGATACCCTAGCCCAGCTGGTCGCGCGCGCTCTTGGTCTCGGGGTGGTCGCGGGTTCGAACGCCCGGCTGCCCATTAAGTGGTTTTTCCTTTTTTTTCTTTCTCTCTTTTTTTTTAAAATACCAAACGAACTCGGAAAATTCCATAAAAATATTCTAAAAATTCCTAAAAATATCTAGAATATTTCTAAACCATTTTTAAATAATTCTAAGGACTTTAAGAACTAAAAATGGGAATTTTGGGGCGTTATAATCCCCCATACCTTATGAAAAGTTCGTCCTCGAACTTAGAATAATTCTGGATATCTCTCTCTCATGCTGTCCTCACGTTCCTAAGTAGCCTCTTCATGCTTTTGATTCTGCCAAATGACCTTCACTAGTGGCACTTCTTTGTTTCTTAATCTTTTAACTGCTTTGTCCACTATCTGTGTCGGTCTGCTCTCATAACTAAGATCCTCTTGGATCTGTACTGACTGAGGCTGAATCACTTGGCTAGGGTCGTGAATACACTTCTTTAGCATAGAGACATGAAAGGTACTGTGGATAGCTGACATATCCTCTGGTAGGTCCAGCTCATATGCTACCTTACCAACCCTCTTTATGATCTTGTAGGGTCCTATGTAGCGAGGACTTAGCTTGCCCTTCTTGCCAAATCTCACCACTCCCTTCATGGGAGTGACCTTGAGAAATACTGAATCTCCGACTTGGAATTCAAGTGGCCTACGACGTGTGTCAGCATAACTTTTCTGTCTACTCTGGGCAGTCTCAATCCTCTGGCGGATCGTCTGGATAGCCTGAGTGGTCTCATCTATAAGCTCAGTCTGGCTGCTTAGTCCTGACTCCATCTCTTTCTTCTCACCCGCTTCTTGCCAACATATGGGTGATCTGCATTTCCTGCCATACAATGCCTCATAAGGTGCCATCCTGATGGTGGCCTGATAGCTATTGTTGTAGGCAAACTCAGCTAAGCATAGAAATTTGCACCAACTACCTTTAAAGTCCAATGCACAAGCCCTGAGCATGTCTTCTAAAATCTGATTTACTCTCTCTGTTTGTCCATCTGTCTGGGGATGGAAAGCTGTGCTGAACTGAAGTCTGGTGCCTAGGGCGTCCTGAACACACTTCCAAAAATGGGAGGTGAATCGCCCATCTCTGTCAGACACGATCGACTTCGGAACTCCGTGAAGCCTGATCACTTCTTTCACGTACAGTGTGCTAACTGCTCTACCGAATGCGATAACTTGATGGCTAGGAAGTGGGCGGACTTGGTCAATCTGTCCACTATCACCCATATCGCATCGTGTCCATGGGTGGTCCTTGGAAGACCTGTGATAAAGTCCATGGATATTTCTTCCCACTTCCACTCTGGAATGGGAAGAGGCTGTAGAACTCCTCCTGGTCTCTGGTGCTCGGCTTTGACCTCTGGTAGGTCAAGCAGGTACTGATATATCTGGCCACGTCTCGCTTGAGTCCAGACCACCAGAACCTTTGCTTAAATCTTGGTACATCTTGGTAGAACCAGGATGCATAGAGTACGGGGTACTGTGGGCTTCTTCTAAAATATTCTTTCTTAGTTCCTCATTATTGGGGACGCAAAGGCGGTCTCCAAGATGGAGGATGCCACTATCTGATACTCGAAACTCTGAATTTCTGCCTCTTGGATCCCCTGCTTGATCTTCTGGATTTCTGGGTCTTGACTTTGCTTTCTTTGTATATCCACAACAGGGTTGACTCTAGGGTCAATGCAGAAAGTTGTCCAATTATTACCTCGACTCCAAAATCCTTTATTTCTTTCTGAAGTGGTAGAGACAGTGATGATAGGGACATCAGTGCTGCACAGGATTTTCTGCTCAGTGCATCTGCCACTTTATTAGCTTTACCTGGGTGGTAGAGGATTTCACAGTCATAATCTTTGACCAACTCTAGCCACCTGCGCTGCCTCATATTCAGATCTTTCTGAGTGAAGAAGTACTTCAAACTCTGATGGTCTGTGAAGATTCTGCACTGCACTCCATACAGGTAGTGTCTCCAAAGCTTCAGTGCGAAAACCACAGCTGCTAGCTCAAGGTCGTGTGTAGGGTAATTCTTCTCATAGTCCTTGAGCTGTCTGGAGGCATATGCTATTACTTTACCATCTTGCATGAGGACAGCTCCAAGGCCCATCTTGGATGCATCACTGTAGATGTCAAAGGCCTTGTCACTCTCTGGAACAGTCAGGATGGGAGCACTGGTCAATCTCTTCTTCAGCTCTAGAAAACTGTGCTCGCATTTATCTGACCATTCAAACTTCTTGTTCTTTCTGGTCAAGGCTGTGAGTGGAGAGGCTATCCTGGAAAAATCTCCACAAATTTTCTGTAATATCCTGCCAGGCCTAAGAAGCTTCTGATCTCACTGGCATTCTTGGGTCTACACCAGTTGCTGACTGCTTCTATCTTGGCTGGATCAACTTGATGCCTTCTTTGGATACAATGTGACCTAGGAAGGTCACCTGATCTAGCCAAAAACTCACACTTTGAGAATTTTGCATAGAGCTTCTCCTGCTGAAGGATCTGCAGCACTATCCTCAAGTGTGTAGCATGGTCCTCTGGAGTCTGTGAGTATATGAGAATATCATCAATAAATACAATGACGAATTTATCGAGATACTCCCTGAAGATGTGGTTCATCAGCTCCATGAAGACTGCTGGAGCATTGGTTACTCCAAAAGGCATCACTACAAATTCGTAGTGGCCGTATCTTGTCCTGAAGGCCGTCCTGGGGATGTCACTTTCTTTAACCTTTAGCTGATGATACCCAGAACGCAGGTCTATCTTCGAGAACACTGTAGCCCTTTGAGTTGATCAAATAAATCATCTATTCTAGGAAGGGGGTACTTGTTCTTGATGGTCACCTTGTTCAGAGCTCTGTAGTCTATGCACAGACGCATAGACCCATCCTTCTTCTTGACGAAAAGTACAGGAGCTCCCCAGGGTGAATGACTCGGCGAATGAAGCCCTTGTCTAGTAGCTCCTGGAGTTGCTCTTGTAATTCCTTCAACTCTGCTGGAGACATACGATATGGGGCCTTCGAGACCGGACCCGGTACCGGGCACTAGCTCGATCTCGAATTCCACTTCTCGGTTGGGAGGTAGTCCAGGTAATTCTTCTGGAACACTTCTGGATATTCGCAGACTACCGTACCTCCTCCTGCTTGAGTTCTTCCTTTGCTTCTGATTCCACTATGTGTGCAAGAAAACCAGCACACCCTTGCTCTAGCATCTGGTGGGCTGCCAAGGCTGAGAGAAATTTCTGAGTCTTCCTCCTTGAGGCTCCTTGAAATTCGAATGGTGGTTCTCTTCTGGGCTGAAAACCACCTTCCTTCTACGGCAGTCCACTGAAGCGCTGTACTTACTGAGGAAATCCATGCCAGTATGATGTCGAAGTCCTGCATCGCAAGGACTATCAGATCGACATATAGCTCTCGGTCTG
>JAGFNQ010000272.1:608370-628871 GCA_024364735.1 Boesenbergia rotunda | reverse complement strand
GGCACATCTTGCTTCTCTTTTCTCCCATCTTCATTGTTATGGATCTGCTCCAGTGATCTCCAACCTTGGCTAGTTGAAGGTGAGTCGGATTCCCATCTCAAGCCTGGTTGATGTTCTTTCAATCTTAACAAGAGTGGCGATAGATTTGGGTCGATCTTCCTTGTGATTCACAACTTTACCTAAGGCTTGGAGATTTGAGTGCATGGCAGAGTTTCCACCTTCGATTTGTAGTAGGAGGGTATTGATATCTTCCCGGGCGCCACTAGTTTTTTTTTGGATCATGAGCGACACATAACAGCAAGTAAGAAATTCTTGGTTGATCTTGGTTGAGTGAAACATGGATTGTATCTGATCGGATCTATGGATTTTTATATCATGTTCTGTGGATGATTGGTTTGAGTTTCCCTGTCGAGGGTTTTTCCTTGAATGTAGTTTTGATAGTTGTTTATTTTGGATTTGGTTTTACCATGGAATCACTATTGAATTTCTCCCAATCTTGAATTGTTGTTGATCTATAGTTTATAGCATAAGTTCTGATTTCTCTAGTCAATTCCAAGCTATGAAATCTTTGTTGTTATTTATTTATATGGATGTTTCCGTATTGGTTGAGTTCTTGTTGTGGATATAATTTTTGAGCTTGTAGTCTCTTCTCCTACCATGAGTTCATTTTGCTGGGTATTCTATTGTTGGAAGCCATTAGGGAAGAATGGTGATTAATGGTGATGAATGTTGCGATTGCTCTATGGGAGATGGAATGCTGCTTTTGGGAAGTTGAATCTTGATTTAGAGATCTTCCTTGGCCGTAAGCATTGGGTAGGATCCTTCTACATGTTTGGGAATTTTATGGATTATTTTGTAACTTAATTATGGATGCTTAATTGTGAGTTCATTGGGATTAATTTCGATATTGGTGTGGAATTAAGGGTTAGCTTGATTATGGGAGGTAGCGTTGTGAACCGAATTTGTGTAGGATCGATGCCGTCGATAGAGGGGGGGGGGGTGAATATCGACTCATGAAATCATTCAGAAACTTTTGACGTTCGTTCGTTCTAGTCAGAGAGTTAGTAGCACAACGGAAAAGTAAAGAACGAAAAATAAACAGAGACTCGCGAGATTTATTTACTTGGTTCCCGACCCCCCCCCCCCCCCGGGTTAGTACGTCCAAGGCCTATGTACTCGACGTGAGTCCACTATTGGTCTCCTTGCCAGAATTTCTCGAGGCGGAGAATACTCATCTTACAGTTCAAGTTTACAACCAAAAGAATAAGTAAATTATGTGCGTAAAATAAAAGCAAACCAAAAATACAGTTGAAGACTTGGCCAATTCGGAAGTCCGAAGTGCAGCGCACTTCCTCCTGGAGCCTCCTTGGTCGCAGAGCTTTGTCTCTAACGCTTTTTCTTTGCTCAGAATGCTTAGAATGATGTTCCAAGTGTTGTTCTGAGTTGAGGGGTCGAAGCCCCTTTTATAGTATCATCTAGGGCGCCCTAGAGGCCTTTCGGGCGCCTCAGTACGGTCAAAAGTTCATCCGTACTTGCGAACTCCACGCAGGGATAAAGCAAGCTATCCAGGGTGCCTTGCACCATCTAGGGCGCCTGGAACCATCCAGGACGGCTGGGATGAACCTTAAGGGTGCCCTGAAGCATGGGGGCATCTGTATTAACACGGGTGCCCTGGATGCTTCTCCCAGGTGTCTTTTTCCCTTCGTTTGCTCTTCTATCTTACCTCCAACTCCATGTACCTGCAAGACAATCAAACACAAGACAAATATACAGATAATCATAGCCTTAAAGATTGGTGCTGACTTTGGATTTCACTCGAAACCCTAGGTTGAACCGACGCCCAATGTTCCTTTCCCGGGGAATGCGTCTTCGCCTACTCCTCTTAGGAGAAGTTACCTTTTGCCAACCGGCTCCTCCAGTTGGACTTTTGCCCGATCTTCCAGATCAGGACTTCAGTGCCCAGTCCACGACCAGGACTTATTTCCCAACCCTCGATTAGATCTTAGGTGCCCAACCCTTGGCCAAGACTTAGTGCCCAATTTCACGAACCAGGACTTCGTGCCCAACCCTCGGTCAGGTCTTAGGTGTCCAGCCTTCGGCTAGGACTTAATGCCCAATTCCTCGAACCAGGACTTTGTGCCTAAGTTAACTAGGACTTTCCTTCCCTTGATAAAGACTTCTTTTTGCTAGTAATATTAATCCTGACTAAATTTCTCTTCTGTCAAACATCAAGTCCTGTTTGACTCACTCCTTGATCTAATTGATCAACCCTGGGTTTTCTGCTAAACATCAGATCCTGCTTAGCTAACCCTTGTTCTAGGTGATCAACCCTTAGTATATCGACCAGATTAAATCTAGATTTGATCATCCTGCCAAACATCAGGTCCTGTTTGGCTAACCCATGGTCACCTTAACCAACCTTGGGTTCTGGTTTATTCTGCCAAACATCAGATCGTGTTTGGCTAACCCTTTGTCAACCTGATCAACCCTGGGTTAACCCTACCAAACATAAGGTCCTGTTTGGTTCAACCCTTGATCACTTTGACTAACCCTTACCTTGTCTAACACACTTGTTACTAACTTAAGTATATTGTTAAACATCGAAACACTTAGAGGAAGACATCATTGATGCATCTTGGACCTACAATTTGGACTTGGGTTAAGTAAGGATTTATCCTAATTAGGATTAACCTAATTAACTTTCAATATGTAGGTTTGTAAATTGGAAGTTAATCATTATAATTAGGGTGATCCTAGTTAGGTCGTGTTATACTTAGCTATTTGGCGTTCGTATAAGTAGCTAAGTTATACCTTAGATGCAGAATATTGATTTGAGTTGATACAGATACTTGAATGTGAGGAGGTTCTCTTCGAGACTCAACCTTCACTTTGGAGGCGGGTGCTTTTGACTTATCTCTGTTAGATATAGTCAAACTTTTATGCATAGTTACATATGGATAGCAGTAGGAATACATGTTATTTTTTTTCTTGCACGATTTCATTTGATACTTGTTATTTGATTAGGTTTACTGCTTTACTATTCCGTAATACTGCATGTATTGGATTACAGACGACACACTTTATACTTCACACTAGAATTAGGATATGGTGCATGATTATTACCTAGACTACTACTTTTCATATTGATAATAGTAGGATTAGATAGTAGGTGATGCATGAGATAGTGACATGCATCATCTTTGCACGTAACATATGTACGCGACTCATGTCTCCCTGGAGATTGAGGTAGGTCGTTTGACATGCTACTAGTGTAGGGGCATACGTAGGCGACCCTTGGTTCCCTGGAGGTTGAGATGGGTAGTCAGACTTGCCAGATTGCCCTGTCGTGTAGTCCCAGTTCCACTCTTTTTTTTTAAATAGGTACATATATATAAATTCGCATCATGAGTTTAAGGCCTCAATCTGCGCATCAAGTACTGGACTTCCAATACAACCATCATCAACCCAAACCACATCATATCCCCTTTCTATTGGGCGAAAATCTCTCTTCCCACCTCTCTACCGGCCCCTACATATAGCCTACAATGTTCCTACAACATCACACCACCAAGTAGGGGCTACATTTCCTAAGATTTACAAGAAAATTACATGATACAACAACAAAACAGTAGCGGACAGCATGAAAACAACTTCACAATCAGCATCAAAATAGTAGCAAACAGCAGTAATTCGAAGCAGCCAACCGCCAATATAATAGCAACAACTCACACCTCAAATAGCACCAAACAGTAGCAAGGAGCAGCATCAAATAGCGACCAATAACAGTAACGGACAGCAGCCACTTTTACACCAAACAGTGGCTAAAACCGGCCCAATTCATCCTGCGCTAGTTTATCCCATGTTGTATACTATCTTGGTGAGAGATCCACAAAGCGATGAACATGAATTTGTACCTTACGAAATGTTTCATTCACATTTGTAGGCACTCCTTCGAACTTGCATTTGTTCCGAGAGGCCCATATATAGTAGATTGTACTTGAGATGCCAAGAAATCTAGCCTTTGTTCTCCGGTTCTTACCTTTGCATCTTTGCCGCACTCCATTGAGTAGTTCCTCTGTTGTTTGGATTATAGGTCACGACGCTGCAACAGGTCCCCTACTCTATCCGGAGATTGTGAAGGGTTGAGACCCTACCCATTTCGTTAGAGTTTGATGTCAGAGACCCTGCCCATTTCATTATAGGTCACGACCCTGCCCATTTCGTTAGAGATCGATGTCAGAGGCCCTGCCCATTTCGATTTCGCTTTATATGCGTTGCTGGCCATCTGGGTGGAGGGATGACACGGTCAGAGCCCTACCCACTCATTTTTGCATAGATGCGACGGTGGCCGACTAGCGTGGAGGGGTGACCCATGCTGCATCATGTGCATACTATGCATTGTTGCATTTGTGTATTCTTGCTGTATTTGATTACTGTATTTTTTTGACATGCATATTCAGGAGGTATATGTATGTAGGATCCGATGATCCTGTATTGCTCTTATAATACGAGCCTTTACGATACTTCATTAGCTTGTATTGCACGAGTTTCGGGGATCCTGGGTATTCTCGTATGCCACAGTTTGGGCCGCAGAGGGGCATTAGGATATACTGGCCTGGATACTCTCGAGATTAGACCAACACACGTATGTATTGTTCTTTTAGTGATCCAATTATGTATTTCCTATTATTGCACTTTAGTTTGTAGCAGTTTGTGACTTACTAGTAGCTTAGCTTTCTATGCATACTACTTTGTATTGAGTTCTTGAACTCACCTCGTTAGCCCTGTTTTTTCTTTCAGGATGATCATTTAGAGTGTCAGACATTCTATCCCAGTTTTTCCATGTCGAGGCGACTTGTTTTATTTTAATTTTATTAGATGTTGGTACATTTCTTTTGATTTTTGTTTTTCACATTTGTATTCTTGCTTGTCATGATGCCTTGCACAACGATGTGGTTTGTACATTTGTATGCCATGGAGGCTTACGTCTTTGTTTGTTTGTCGTAAGTCATACCGGTATGCAACTTTCCTTGGTGACGTCGTCTTCATGTCATTCTTGTTCACTTATTCCAGCCCTATCGGTTGTGGTACATGTGGTTGTGAGAGTTCCTATGTTAAGGATTCAAGTTGTCTGCCGTTACGAGGGAGAAGCAGTCCAGTTTGTATCAGCTGAGCGGTTGCTCGGGGTGTGACAGTGACAATGGTCAAAATTGGATATGACAACAATTTTTACCCATTGTTGATGATGATTTTTGTTGTAGTGATGATCTACAATTGATTGGGACATGGAAGTAGACCAAGCAGATAAGGTTATCGGGCCACCTAGCTCTATATTTCTATTTGCTCAAGGTTTTATATCATTTGACCACCACTTTCCTACAGCCCAGGTGGCCATCCATGCATCCCAGATCTCAATTGATACATACACGACTTTGTTCCCTTTCTTTCTCATATAGTATAGAAGGTCATTGCACTGTTTTGCACAATATATATTCCAAGTGGCTATAAATTGTTCCTCGTAGCCTTCCTCGCAGGTATATTTTTCTGCAATTATATGTTTAAAATTTCGAATATTAAAGGATAAATATATTGTACAATATCAAACATAAAAAATTAATTACTAAAAATTCATTATAATAGAATTCCTTCATCTCCTGGTTTATATGCCTCCATGTATTACTAGAAGCGCAGACTCTTTCTTTAAATTTTTCACTGATGTATGTTACTACTTGATGCCTATCTAAAGTAAAATTGCATGAAAAAAATATTAAGGTATGAGAAATATATTATAAATAAAGTCATATACGAACTTAAATTACTAATATCAAAAAATGCTTAGGACTCTCCAATAACTCTCAGTACACTATATGGCTACAGAGTGTTGCTGTCTGCTCTGTCATGATAATATCCACAAAATAATATTACAACACATCATAATAATGTTTACTAATATATATGGTAATATTTGTACAAAATAAGATGAAAACATAACTTACTTGATTAACAATAATTCTAATATTTAATCATCATTAACCTATGACTAATCAACATTAAAAGTTTCTATGTCCTCATAGCTAGACTCTATTAGTTTAACAAGATTCTCACTGCTAGACATCCTGTTAGTGATATGAGAAGAGTGTCCTAAGGCAATCGCCTTATGATTGTAATCATTTATTTTAATAAATGAATATTCACTATTTGAGTATACATGTTTATGTATTTGATTGAGATCTTAAACTCATTTACTGAATGTCCGCAATACAATTCACAGCATGAGAGAATTTGTGATGAATTCACAACTAGTGATTATCTCTACATGTGCAATTGTGAAGTATTGAAATTGTCCCTAGCCGATGAATTGATAAATACGGACACTGTCAATTCTATTGAGACTAGCATGGGTTATTCTCTAATCAGCTGATTCTCACTGGCTGGTGACATTGGGATGCCCGGAGATAAACAAGAATGCTAGTTAAGAGAACTAGTTCATTGGAGTGACTGGCTGTAAAACTTCATATGGTAGTCTACATATAGATATGTCAATGAAGTTCTTACTGCAGCTTAAGTGCGATGTTCCTTTGACTTGCGGTGTTCAAGTCATCTTGGTCATAGAGGCTTATACTTTAACATCCTAAGCAAGCATCTCCAAGGAGGTGTAGACCCAGGATGATTGGGTATAAGCTGAAGTACTCGAAGATGTTTGAACAGCCTACAAAGGATTCACCACTCCTTGCGAGGAGATGTATACCCAAGGCCTATCGTCGGATTGTTACTCGAAGCCTCTGGCCAGAGCATGACATGTTCAGAGTATGAATCTCTTAAATACATGAGAGTAATTAGAATCCGTAGGACGAGAAAACGTTACTTGGGCTAGGTGTGACGTAGTCAGCCTAGTGGGGACTGACACACATAGACCATGTCCTAAACCAAGTGGGTATAAGATGGTGAAGGGAATGGGGCACGATTCATTATAGCTGCTGAAGGGTTTCACAATAGTTTCTGAGGTCAACCGTTGATCTTTCGATTAATTGGGGGTCATGATGTACTACTAGGTGTCACTCATGATCGTTCTATAATTGGTTAATTATAGACGGCCAATATAAATCGAAAGCCTATTTAGTCACACGTACTACGAGTAATCTGAGGGATTTAAAATGAGTTGAAAATTGGATTTTTCAATCAAGAGAGATTAGGTTTGGTTAAGCCAAACGATAAGTCGAATCTGAATTTTTCAGAGACGCATCGGAAGCGTAAAATGGCTAAGTCTTTGGAAGACTTAATAGATGAATTAAATAAGTTTAATTCATTGGGGTATGACTTGGATGGGCCGGCCAAAGAGGGTCTCCATCCTCTTTGCTTGGTCGGCCACAACAAAGGGAGAGAACCAAGTTTTTGGCTCAATTTATAAAATAAATCAAGTGTGGTTTGTTTTATAAAATTATGGATGATATAAATTTTTATATAATAAACCAAGGTTTGGTTTATTTTTCATGGAAATTAAAATGAACTATGGATTGGTTTATTTTATTTTATAAAATCAATCATGGATTGATTTACCATGATAAGAAAATTTATTCCATAAGAAAAAAGAGACTTGGTTGATTTTTATCATGAATTAAAAAATGATAAAACTTGGCATGATGGAATAAGTCATAGAAAATTTATTCCATATGAAAAAAGAGACTTGGCTGTTGAGAGACCACTATATAAAGGACCCAAGGCAAGGCTTGAAAATCAATTGAAGTATTCTTGCCTGGGCTCTCTCCCTCTCCTCCCTTCTTCCACTTGGCCGGCCACAAGGCTCTTCTCCCTTCTTCTTGCCATGAGCACAAGGAGAAGCACCGAGGCGACGAAGTTCTTCCGTTGGGACGATCTTCCTCTCCAGCCATCATCACCTTGGGATTGGGTGCAAGTCATCTTCCACCTTCTCACCGAAATTGTGATTCCGGCCAACCTTGGTAGTGAGTTTTTCCGATGTGATTACTTTTCTCTTAGTTTTTCTTGTCGCGTTCTCGGAGAATCTAGTAGTTCTCGAGAGCACGAAACTCGTGGCTTTGTGAAGTCATCCCGAAGATACTCGGCGTGGACGCGAACAGAGGCAGAGCTTCCGAGGGACGCTTAGGGTTGGATCTCGTCCCTTCCTTCGAGTTACGTGAGGTAATAAGTTAATTAGTTTACGTTTCTGTAAAATTTTAAATATATGATTATGTCTACACAAGATAAAGTTGCATGCTTAGATGTGTGGTTAAATAATTTATGAAATTATTTATGCTAAACCTTCCGCTACACGTAATTAATTTTAAAATTACGAACCAGCATCCATGTCAACATGCACCCGGTCCCAACAGTGGTATCTGAGCCGGTTAGTGTTCGACATAATCATATAATTATTTTGCGAAAATTTTTGTCATGATCTCAATTTTGGAAATTTCCTATTTTGGAAATTTTCTAATTTTGGAAATATGTAAGTTTTCTTTGTACAAGAAACTTACAATTATTCTGAAAACCTTTTATTTTTCGAAACTTTTCATTTATAGAAAGCTCGCAATTTTGGCCACTTTCTTTCAAGAAAGTCTAGACAAATTATGGGAATATTAATTGGCATTTAAATTCATAATTGGAAATTAAATTATTTATAAAATTCTTTATTTTGGATTGAGCCTAAGGGAGCCGTCCAATTTAAAGTTAGTTGTTATAATTAAATTTCCTAAATTGAATTTAAGCTGTTAAATGTTTAATTTAGATTGAGCCTCGGGGAGCCTTCCAAATTATATTATCAATAAATTTTTATTTTGGATTGAGCCTCGGGGAGCCGTCCAAATTAAGTTATTGATATTAATTTTCTATAAATAAAATATGTGATCAAATTTTGGAAAATTTTGAGGTGATTCTCAAACGATAATTTTCTTATTTGATTTTTGAGGTGATGCTCTTACATATTATTGTCTCCAAAATTAATTAGAAAAATTGTTTCCTATAGAGTATATTTCCTTAAATAAGATTTTCATGAAAATAATATGTGGTTGAATTAAGGGAATCTGTCACTTAATTTAATAAGATTTGATTTAGAGAAATCAAAGTCTTAAACATATTATTTCCGAAATTGATTATGATAACTTAGGAAATTGTTTCCCAAAACAATTCCTTGAATAAAGTATGAAATTAGAATCAGGAAATCCGATTCCTAATTCAATTAATGAGACTTGATAAATTAAGTCACATACATACTTTTTTAAGGAAATCGTTAGTACATGACATAATTATATATCATGAATGTGCTTAAAAGAAAAAGATGAGACCCAAAACCCCTTACAAAATATTAAGGTCAACACCTTCCATTAATATGGTTAGAACCGGAGTTTTATTTCTCGTTTGGGTTGATGGACACATCCATGCCCGGCTTGAACCTCAACATGTTCAAACCATGGAATTAGTTTATGATTAATATAGTTAGAGTCAGAGGTCAATCCTTAGTTTTGGTTGTTGGACACATCCAAGCCTGACAAAACGGTTGAATGAGCTCCAACCATATTAAAACTATTTCTTGATTAATGGGTCAGCTTTAAGCTTGGAGCATCGATTTGTTGTGCCACAGCCAAGGTCGATGTAAAGAGAGGTGCAGTTGGGTGCTATGTATATTGTTGCATACTTGTTAATGAGTTAACAACCCAATGATATATGCAAACATTCAATTAGTTGATAGCATAATGTGATAGTTACTGTAACACCCAATAATTTTCGTGAATTATTAGAAGTTTTTCTAAATTTTCTAGCATTTTTTCGAATTATAATAAAAAGAAAAAAAAAGGGTCAAGCGGAGGTTTGATCCCGCAACCACAAGGCAAAGCAAGCCCTTAAGGGCGTCCGGATAACCAGAAGGGCGGGGGTATCAAGCACAAAAAGGGATGAAGCCAATTAATGTTATAGGTAAGTTAGGCTTTTTCATGAAGAGGTATTTAAACTTCCGCTTAAGTTGTGTTAAGACCCGATTAGGTTTTTGGAGGCTGCGCGAACAGGGGGTTTGGGGGCTGTGAAAACAAGGGAGAAAACAAGGGTTTTCTTCCTCCTTTTTCTTCCTCTTGAGTGGAGAACCTAGGGCTTCTTCCCTAGAGCCAAGGAGTGGAGTTTCCTCGCAAGGAAGAGAAGAGGAGTCCTATGCTAGGCTTTTCGAGATACTTAGTGAGTTTTCCTCAAGGAAAGGGTAAGTAAATCACTCACCTGCAATAGAAGTAGTTTCGTATGTAGTTTCTCGTTGTAGAACCATGATTTTGTGATCTAAGTGCATGCTTTGAGAATATTTTTTTATTGTGTGATTTAAGTTTCTAAAGAATACATGTTTTTATCATAGAACTTGAATTTGAGTAAGTTTTGTATGTGTGACCTAAGCATGATAAGACCAAGTTCTTGAAAAGTCCCAAAAATGAGTTTTGGCTTAAGGGCACACAAGGTGCTCGATGAAAGTTCCAAGTAAGAAAGGTAAAGTTTTGTAGTGCAAAAAGTTATGCAAAAAGAAAGATAGCTTGATAAGTATAAGCTTTATGAGTAAGAAAATATTTTACTTTTGTAAAGTGACATGTACCGTGCAAAAGAGAGGCCCACAGAAAGTTAGAAAGAAGCTCTAATAGGGTGCGGTGGCTAGCTACCCCGAAACCTATTAGGGATGCGCGCATTGGTACATTGATACCAGGTACAGTGTCAAGGCCTGAGAAAGTTGATTATTATTTTGAAGTATATGAGTATATGTAAGTGTTTCAATTTCCTTAAGTGCATGTTTTTGGTTATGTATGTTGACATGGTTATGTTATAAGCATGTTAAAGAGAAAGCGCAAAGAAGTTAGTGTTTTAAAGTATGGAAATGTATCATTAGTAAGTTTCAAAAGAAATCATGAGCATGTTAAGTTTGCAAGTGTTTTGATGCTAGTAAATGTTTTCAAGCATGATTGAGCATGATAAGTGTATGAAAGTTCCCATGTGCAAATATTTCCATGTGCATGTATTTTGAAGCAAGCATTCTTTGAAAAGAGCATGCTTATCATTTATCGTATGAATTTGTGAGCTAGGATTTACTTACTAAGCAATTCGCTTATTAGTTGCATTTCCTTCTATTGCAGACAAAGGTAAAGAAAAAGCATAAGCTAAGGAGGCGAACAGGACTTGCATTGATGTTCAGTGGCGGCGGCCGTGGGAGAGATTCTTGGGCTAAATCTTGTAGAACCTTGTGGTTGTGTTTTGGGATTGGTAAAGCGTAAGGATTTTGTTGAAACCTTGCATAGAGACCAAGTTGAGTACAAACTCTACAATAGATGTCATATGTTTTGATAGTTTCGTAAATTCCACAAAGATCCTAATTGCAAGTAAATGGATTTGTTTTGGGTTGCTAAGATGTTCATAAAACTAGTATAGAGTATAGATTTGGAGTTATTTCTTTATTTGCTTTGGAAGAGTATGAATTATGGACCCTTGAAAGGAGTTCCCAGGTCTGTAAATGCAGGTTTCAGGCGTGCCAGTCGACTGGTTCAGAACCAGTCGACTGCCCTATCGAACAGAAAGTTTCTGTTCGATGCACCAGTCGACTGCCATGAGGCCAGTCGACTGGTGCCGGGCACAGAAAGTTTCTGTGGCCGATACCAGTCGACTGGCCTTCTAGCAGTCGACTGGTGCTAATGAAAAGAATGTGTTGTAGGGCAGATGGTTAGTGCTTCAGTTTTACAACTAACTAGGGGTCAAATCCTTGCAAAGCAAATAAAATGAAAGTTGTTTTTTTAAAGAAAAAAGAAAAAAAATTCAGAGCAAATAAGGGAAGTCAAGTAGTTGTAACCTAAGGCTAAGGATAAGGTAAAGTTAAGGTTAAGTAAAAGTGGCATCCGCTTTAAGGGAGAGAAGTTAAGGGGTCGTCACAGAGTGGTATCAGAGCAAAAGGTTCCACCCCTCCGCCACACTGACATCAAGCATCAATCCTGCCGCATGCCAAGTAAGAAGTTCATATTTTATAGTTTTTGTATACTTTTCATTATTTACTACTAGTATCAGTAAGTGGAAGATGATAAGGAAGTATGTTAGTATTATTATATGCTATTATGTGCATGATCAGTATATGCTATATGAGTAAGATGACATGATATGACATATCATGATATGAGTATGATGATATGAGAATGATGATAGTGAAGTAATGTAATGCCCTTAGTGAAGTAATGTCATTATTTTCTTTATGAGATAATAGTAAGAGAATGACAAGTTGACATCCTAGAAAGGCTCAAAACGAGGAGCGAGCTTCTAGAGGGTAAAAGGCAGAGTCAGTACCACCACCAAATCTCTTGGAGGTGGTGGCGCAGTTACAGAAATAGTTAATAGAACAACAGCAAGTTATTACCACCTTAATGGCTAACCAGCAGGCTGCTCCCATTACTCCGCCGGTGGAGAATATAGTAGCACCAGTTGTGACCGACGATCAATCGGTTACATCTGTAGTCCCGGCAAGGGGGGTACGACAAGAAGTATACCTCATCTAGTGGCAGATATTGAATCCAGGGAACTTCTCATGCACAACCAAACTATGGGATGCTCAAGCATGGTTCAAGTCTTTAGAAAGCATAGTAGGGCTACTGGACTGGCTTGAAGTAGAGAAGATAAAGTATGCATTTTTCTGCCTTACGGGAGATGCTAGAATATAGTGGGAGAGAGTCAAGGCCAAGAGAAATGTCAGCCAGATGACATGGGCCGACTTCGATACTGAGTTCTTCGAAGAATACTTTCACATGCGAGTAACCAACAAGCACTATGATGAATTCATGGAGTCCAGACAAGGAGAACTATCCGTGGATGAAGCAGTGAAAATGTTTAAGCGATTAGCTCATCTGTGCCCAGAGCTAGTTAGCATTGAAAATGAATGAGTCAGGCTAATGTTGAAAATGTGAAGGCCTGAGATAGCGTTAAATGTGGCCAGCGGTGTTAAGAGGCTGCAACCCTCCGAAGAACTGATAAGTAGTGCTTTGATCACTGAGCACTACTTAAACAGTACAAAGGCCACCAGAAATGTTGCACGATGAAGTTCTTAACAACCTTACCTTCGGGAGAGGTCATGGCATCTACTCAGTGGCTACGAGCTGTATTAATTCAAATTTCCAACCGAGAGCTCTATAGTGATTTAGTAGTCCTTGAGATGAAGGATTTTGATCATTTTAGGGATGGATTTCTTGAGCAAGTATAGTGCGTCTAATGAATGCCGCAAAAGAAAAGTCAAGTTCACACCAGAAACACAACCTCCATTTGAGTTTATTGGAGACCCAAAGAGAAAGGCAAAAAGGTTCTTATCTACCTTACAAGCTCAGAGAATGTTAGATAATGGATGTTCTGGTTATTAGCGCATATATTAGATGCAAGGCAAAGAGAAGAGTTAAAGTAAAAAGAGGTACGAGTAGTCTGTGACTATTCGGAGGTGTTTCCTGAAGAGTTACCCGGACTCCCTGATAGGCCCGAAATAGACTAGATTAAATTGTCACGAAAGTGTGGGCTCATCAGATTTAAATATAAATGAAGCTGGAAACCCTTTTTGCAATCAAAAATATGAGAACGTAGTAAAGGGGCCACAGGTCGTATTTTTCCTGGGGACTAGTTGACGTTGTGTGATTCGTGCTTGTATTTATGTCTCGTTTATGAATTTGGGTTTCGAATGTGATTGGGTTTCAATTATAAATGAAAACTTAATGAGAGGCAAAAAAACTTAACTCAATGAAACTTAACAAGTGGTAGCAAGTTATAACTCAACCCATGGCGATGAAATTAACTGAACATGAACTCAATAGCTCACTAAAAGAGTTGTTCAATTACAGGAATTAAAGCTCAAAACCATGAATCACTAGCTGAATTTTCACTTAAAACAGATTCCATAAATGGTGCCAACTTGATACGCAATGGAGCAACCTTTGTGCCAAAAGAAAACTAATGCTAAGTGCTTAAACTGTGAACTGGAAATTCAGATTCGCTGATCAATTCATATTAAGAAGGCAAGAGATTAGTGAAGTGTTCTGAATGAATGAGTAAAGGAATTAGAATTGGAAGCAGAAATTTGGAACAAATGCAGGACTTAAGCTGGAATTTCAGAAACACATATAACAACCTGCACAAGAATTAAGTCTTGCGCAGAGATGCATCATAAGTGTGCAGAAATGTAGAACAGTTCAAATACATAACAAATAAACAAGACAAGTGAGATCAAATGCTAGAAGCTAGCTGTAAAAGAATTGAATGAAAAACTACGGAAAAGAGCTGCCCAATTCAGAATCAATTCAGTGAAGGCAAGCATCAGATGCAAAGGTGCGGCAGAAATGCAAGTAAATGCTAGCTGGAAACAAGTAGATGCAAGCTGGATTCGAGACACTAATCTAAGTTCAGACAAACTTAAAATAAAGCTAATGTTCACTTGGCACGAAACTCTGAAACATGAAACTGAAAATTCTGCAAAACGGGATGATACAAACTGGAAAAAATCTGATACGCAACAATTAAACATCAATGAACTGAAACTAGAAGCTATTGTCCACTAGACTAACTCACTAGCTAATTTACTTGCCAAATTGAGACTTAACTACTACAAAAACCATTCCAAACGAAAACTAAGCAGCTGAATCTAATGACAGAAACTAAACAGATTCGGCAGAAATGAAATTTAAGCTACAAACACAATGGAACTAGTTAGCTAAACTACTCCTCAATCTTCCCTAAGCTCAAAATCTTCATGGTTGTCAATCAAGAGCTGGCTTCGAACCCCTAGGCTCAGCAAATCAGAGGAAATCAACTTCAATCGATCACTCTGCCCAAACTGCATCAGCTGGAAGAAATTTGATCCAAACTCTTCGATCTCAGCTTCATGAGTTGCGATGGTGATTTGGAGAAGAACTGAGCTCACTTGAGAACCCCTACAAGTGGCTCAGGTGGTCGGAAATGGGTTGTAGCTGAGAATTCAGTGCTCGAACCACAGATGATGCCGAAACCCTCAAACACCTCTGTTCGGATGAAATTTGAGCTGAAATCTCGATCAAAACAGTCTTCCAAGGATTCAGATGATGATCAAATGGAGAAATTGAGCGGTCACGCCTTCAAAACTGAGAAAAATGCAAAGGAAACGAAGAAAACGAAGAAGATGCCTGTAACGCCCGCTTTTTTTTTCTTTTGACCACCATAAAGCGGCGTTACGTTAACATACTTAGGGCATGTAGACATCATAATGCAGCGGAAAACTTTAAACTTACACCTACATGCACTTTCTACCATTCCTAACATCATAACATACTTAGCATCATGTCATATTTTAGCATCATGTCATACTTAGCATCATACCATACTTTAGCATTCTGTCATACTTTAGCATCATGTCATAGAGTCATAGTCATATTCAAGTACTTATTAGTAAAGGTAAAGTTCTATCATAAGACAAGCAAACATATGGTCTCTTGGCCAAGTCACTATCACACACATTCTGCAATGCCCTCCTGCTGCTTCCTTACTGTTCCTTTGCGTGATCTGCAGTATAAGAAAATAAAACTATAAGCACACAGGCTTAGTAAGACTCTTTCCTACTCACTAAAACTATCCGTCACTTAATCATAAACATATGAAACATTAGCACACTTAGCGCTTTACTTAGAACATCATCCTTAACATCACTTGGCATTCATTGGACATGTCATGGACATAGCTTCATCCCATTCATAGCATGGCATAACATAACCGTAAACATTCGGCTATGGCATAATACTTGACATCACATAAACATCGTAAACATTCATAGCATGGCATAGTACTTGATATAGACATAAACATCGTAAACATTCATGGCATGACATAATACTCGACATAGACATAAATAAAATCACGGCATAAATCTAATTACAATCATGGCATCCCCTACTAGCATGAGCATGAACAACATAATGGCATTCTAACGTAACATTACATAATTAAACCATGACATCCTAAACTAACATAATCATCAATGAACTCATGGCATCCTAACTTAGCATACACATAATTAAATCATGGCATTCTAAATTAGCATAAAATCATGGCATCCTAAACTAGCATGAATATAGATAAAATCATGGCATCCTAAACTATCATAAACACAATTAAAGCATGGCATTCTAAACTAGCATCAAATCATGGCATACACATAAATAACATCATGGCATAAACGTAAATAATATCATGGCATAAGCTTAAATAATATCATGGCATAAACATAAATAAAATCATGGCATAAACATAAATAAAATCATGGCATAAACATAAATAAAATCATGGCATAAACATAAATAAAATCATGGCATGAACATACCTTCATAACATACTTTTCGTAAACATACTTTTCATAACATAATGCATAACATGAATGGATGCATGTGGCAGTCGTGCATATATATATATATATATATATATATATAAGGATGCTTAATCTTGAAAATATGCTTTTAACATAATCATAACTTTCATTGGGCCCTGGCTTGTACCACATTCATTCATCATATGCGTGCATCCCTAAGTAAATACGAGGTAGCTAATCTCGACCTACTAGGG
This sequence comes from Boesenbergia rotunda, assembly GCA_024364735.1. NCBI lineage: Eukaryota > Viridiplantae > Streptophyta > Magnoliopsida > Zingiberales > Zingiberaceae > Boesenbergia > Boesenbergia rotunda. Next base: position 612,296 of record JAGFNQ010000272.1, on the reverse strand, counting down.
TAAGGACAACTTCATCGGTAGTCCCGAACCGTAAGGACAACATCATCGGTAGTCCCGAACCGTGGACAGCATCATCGGTAGTCCAGAACCGTGGACCTTACTTAGGTCCGGTACAAGCCCATAAAATAAAATAAATGCTTTCATATGCTTCTTCATTCATCATCATTCATAGCATATTCATTCGTTCATCATTCTTTCATCATCATTATGTCTTAAAGGTATCATCATGCATAGCATATTCATTCATTCATCCTACTTAACCCTCATTCATCATTTCCATTCTTAGACATGGCATAGGTACACATCATTCATGTAGCATGGCATTTACACATAAGCATGGCAAACATTCATATCATTCGTAAGACATGGCATACATACATATCATTCATACATCATGGCATACATACATATCATTCCTAAATCATGGCACATGTCTAAACATTCTATATTTCAAGACATATAAGCTAAAGGTTTAGTTAACATGGTATTCTTCCACCTTACTTAAGCATACCTCCTAATAACCTATACCCAAGCATCTTGATAGGGTTATCCCAGCTCTAGTCCCAGGTTAGATCCTTGTCCGAAACTTCCAGGCCATGGGGACATGGAGATATTCCATTAAAACCCCAAATCAATTGCTTAAACCCTACCCATACCTTACCATAGGCTATTGGGCCCATACTTGAAATAAGTCCTAGCTTCCCACCCTAATAGGGTACTTGGCCGAAACCCATAGGGTATCTAGCCCATGTGAAACATTCACATAAACACCCTTCATCTCCCTTATATCATGAAAAACCTAAAACATATACTTAGGGTTTAAAACCAACCTTACACATGGGTCTTTCATGTTGGCCGAAACCCTAGGGTACTCTAGGGTACCCCAAAAATTCCCAAAAATTATTTTTAATTACTACACATCATAAGGGAACATTAATCAACATTATCAAGATTTTTGGCATAATTATAGACCCAAAAATCATGGTGGCCGAAACCCACAAACCTAGGGTTCTTGGTTTCCTTTCCTTCTTGTTGGCCAAAACCCATAGGGTCTCTAGGGTACTCCAAAAATTCCCAAAAATTATATTTACTTCCTAAACATCATAAGTGAACATTAAAAAACATCATCAAGATTTTTGGCATAATTATAGACCCCAAAATCATGGTGGCCAAAACCCACAAACCTAAGGTTCTTGGTTTCCTTACCTTGTTGTTGGCCGAAACCCATAGGGTCTCTAGTGTACTCCAAAAATTCCCAAAAATTATATTTACTTCCTAAAAATCATAAGGGAACGTTAAAAAACATTATCAAGATTTTTTTCTTAATTATAGACCCCAAAATCATGGTGGCCGAAACCCACAAACCTAGGGTTCTTGGTTTCCTTACCTTGTTGTTGGCCGAAACCCATAGGGTCTCTAGGGTACTCCAAAAATTCCCAAAAATTATATTTACTTCCTAAACATCATAAGGAAACATTAAACAACATTATCAAGATTTTTGGCATAATTATAGACCCCAAAATCATGGTGGCCGAAACCCACAAACCTAGGGTTCTTGGTTTCCTTACCTTGTTGTTGGCCGAAACCCATAGGGTCTCTAGGGTACTCCAAAAATTCCCAAAAATTATATTTACTTCCTAAACATCATTAGGGAACATCAAAAAAACATTATCAGGATTTTTAGCATATTTAAAGACCTTTAAATCATGCTGGCCGAAATCCATAAACTTAAGGACCTTGGTTTTTCTTTCCTTTCAACATCACATCCAAAAACTAACCCATATATCATACTAAAAATCATGGAAATCATAGATAACTATTATACCACAGGTGAGGGAGTCTTACCTTGGGGTTTCTAAATTTGTAGACCTTGGATGGAGAGAAAGAAGAAGATTTGATGTCTCTTGACCACACCTAGTCCTTGGATCCTTGTAAGAACTTTAGATCTTGGGTGATGGAGCCTTGGTGGAAGCTTTTCCAAGGGAGAACTCTTCCTTAGAGTTTCGGCTAGAATGAGGAGGGAGGAGGGGAGCAAATGCACTTGATGGTGAAGAGAAGTAACCCCCTTAACCCCCTTTTTATAGCTCCTTTAAAGTGGCAAATGAAGAGTCTTTCATGACCCTTCATCTCCTTCTACTTCTTAACCAACCTCTACTTCATTTACTCATACAAATTTCTTGCTAGGTGAGTTGGTTAAAGCCTTCATGGTTGTACAAGAGGTCCAAGGTTCAATCCTTGGCCCATGCACTTTTATTTTTATTTTATTTTCATTTTATTTAAACCTTTTCCTTCTAATTTTCAAAAATTCCCTCTTTATTTCGAAAATTCCCCAACAATCACCCATAATAGGCTAATATTCCTAAATAAAATTCTTTTATATTTATATTAATTTTTTTACCTAATTAATACCTATTTTTGGGACATATTTAAAGCTCATTAGTACCTAATTTCTTCATTAAAATAGGAAAAATTACGCTAAGACTTACCCATAATCATGCTAATATGCCTAATTAAATCCTATTTATATTTATACTAATTATTACCTATTTATACTAATTATTACCTAAAATCCACCTATAATCATGGTACTAAAAACCCCACGTAAGGCCCATTAGTACTTAGTTTTCTCGACTTAAATGAGAAAACATAGGTTTTCTAGCCCAAAGTTCGTATCAATACTTCTAGCTCCTTCGAAAATTATCTAAACATGCTCAATATTTTTCATAAAATATCAAGAGAATTTTCCGGGTCATTACAATGCCACTGTAGCGGCGAAGACGCGACGAGGAGAAGGGCTGGAAAAATCTGATTAAATACATTAGCAATGGACGGTCCAGATTGAATGGATGAATCCAACGGCTGATCTTGCTCTGATTTGAGCCAAACTTTGATGATGATGATCTGAGGTCAAGATCTGCCTCGCGGTAGCTCAAATCCTCCAGATGTGTAACGGATGGTCCAGATCAACCAATTCTATGAATGGACGATCTAGAGCCCTCCAAGCTTGATCCAACGGTTGATTTAGCTCTGATTGGGATGAAATCTTCAGATCTTCATCAGAATGCTTGATCAACCCTAACCCTAGCTCGGATTGCTTCAGATGGTCCCGGATGGCTCAGATCTAGCCGCTTTTGAATCGGACGGCCCAGATTTAATCATAATCTTGATAATTCGATCCGGGTCACTTCCGACTCGAGTTTGACCCAATATACCCTAGATCCTTGAACCTTTGATGCCTACAAAAAATAGATCAAGAATTTAGTGACCAAATAATCCAATTTTATGCAAATTTACAATTAAGTCCAAAATAAGAGTAAGTTCTAAAACCTAGGGCAATTTCACAATTTTTGCAATAAAAATATAGGTCAAACATGGATTTTAGCAACTCAAATAATCAATAAAATAGTGTCTATCAACTCCCCCACACTTAACCTTGAGCGTCTCGCGAAATCACTAAGTATGTATCCCCTAGATTTTCTAAAGCATAATTAGAAGCAAATGAAAAGAAATTATCTAAGGTTGTCAAATCATCATAAATCTAAGCTCTATGGATTAGTATCTTGTCCTTAAATCAACAACTTAGCGTTTTCATCCATCATGAGTCATTGAGATGAATTTAAATCACTAGCCTTTCAAGGAAAAATTTGGTGGCTCTCTCCTTAAGTTCTAAGTTGATGATGAAAGTGGAGCTCACTCAAACACACATGCTTCTTGCACTACCATAGGCTTGCTTATTATCTACTCTCCACCATTAATCATGATTAGGATTCACATCTACAAAAACAAGTGAAAAACATGGAAAATGGTAAAAAAAAATGGAGTAAACGCCAAGAAAAGGGAAAATTTGATAAAGTGGAGGACTTGGTTGCTCAAAAATGTTTCTAATGCACTTTGCCCCATCTTAACAGTCCTCTAGTGAACTCAAA
>JAGFNQ010000272.1:440431-607684 GCA_024364735.1 Boesenbergia rotunda | reverse complement strand
CGTTAACATACTTAGGGCATGTAGACATCATAATGCAGCGGAAAACTTTAAACTTACACCTACATGCACTTTCTACCATTCCTAGCATCATAACATACTTAGCATCATGTCATATTTTAGCATCATGTCATACTTTAGCATTCTGTCATACTTTAGCATCATGTCATAGAGTCATAGTCATATTCAAGTACTTAGTAGTAAAGGTAAAGTTCTATCATAAGACAAGCAAACATATGGTCTCTTGGCCAAGTCACTATCACACACATTCTGCAATGCCCTCCTGCTGCTTCCTTACTGTTCCCTTGCGTGATCTGTGGTATAAAAAAATAAGACTATAAGCACACAGGCTTAGTAAGACTCTTTCCTACTCACTAAAACCATCTGTCACTTAATCATAAACATATGAAACATTAGCACACTTAGCGCTTTACTTAGAACATCATCCTTATCATCACTTAGCATTCATTTGACATGTCATGGACATAGCTTCATCCCATTCATAGCATGGCATAAACATAACTATAAACATTCAGGTATGGCATAATACTTGACATGACATAAACATCGTAAACATTCATAGCATGACATAATACATGATATAGACATAAACATCGTAAACATTCATGGCGTGAAAAATCTAATTACAATCATGGCATCCCATACTAGCATGAACAGGAATAAAATAATGGCATTCTAACATAACATAAACATAATTAAACCATAGCATCCTAAACTAACATAAACATCAATAAACTCATGGCATCCTAACTTAGCATAAACATAATTAAAGCATGGCATTCTAACCTAGCATAAAATCATGACATCCTAAACTAACATAAACATCAATAAACTCATGGCATCCTAACTTAGCATAAATATAATTAAAGCATGGCATTCTAACCTAGCATAAAATCATGACATCCTAAACTAACATAAACATCAATAAACTCATGGCATCCTAACTTAGCATAAACATAATTAAAGCATGGCATTCTAACCTAGCATAAAATCATGACATACTAAACTAACATAAACATCAATAAACTCATGGCATCCTAACTTAGCATAAACATAATTAAAGCATGACATTCTAACCTAGCATAAAATCATGACATCTTAAACTAACATGAACATAAATAAAATCATGGCATCCTAAACTAACATAAACCTAGTTAAAGCATAGCATTCTAAACTAGCATAAATTCATAGCATAATCACAAATAACATCATGGCATAAACATAAATAATATCATGGCATAAACATAAATAATATCATGGCATAAACATAAATAATATCATGGCATAAACATAAATAAAATCATGGCATAAACATAAATGAAATCATGGCATGAACATACCTTCATAACATACTTTTCGTAAACATACTTTTCATAACATAATGCATAACATGAATGGATGCATGTGGCAATCGTGCATATATATATATAAGGATGCTTAATCTTGAAAACATGCTTTTAACATAATCATAACTTTCATTGGGCCCTGGCTTGTACCACATTCATTCATCATATGCGCGCATCCCTAAGTAAATACGAGGTAGCTAATCTCGACCTACTAGGATAAGGACAACTTCATCGGTAGTCCCGAACCATAAGGACAGCATCATCGGTAGTCCCGAACCGTGGACAGCATCATCGGTAGTCCAAAACCGTGGACCTTACTTAGGTCCGGTACAAGCCCATAAAATAAAATAAATGCTTTCATATGCTTCTTCATTCATCATCATTCATAGCATATTCATTCGTTCATCATTCTTTCATCATCATTATAAAGGCATCATCATGCATAGCATATTCATTCATTCATCATACTTAACCTTCATTCATCATTTTCATTCTTAGACATGGCATAGGTACACATCATTCATATAGCATGGCATACATACATAAGCATGGCATACATTCATATCATTCGTAAGACATGGCATACATACATATCATTCATACATCATGGCATACATACATATCCTTCCTAAATCATGGCACATGTCTAAACATACTATGACCTAACATATATTTCAAGACATATAAGCTAAAGGTTTAGTTAACATGGAATTCTTTCACCTTACTTAAGCATACCTCCTAATAACCTATACCCAAGCATTTTGGTAGGTTTAACACAACCCTAGTCCTAGGTTAGATCCTTGGCTGAAACTTCCAGGCCATGGGGGCATGGAGAAATTCCATTAAAACCCCAAATCAATTGCTTAAACCCTACCCATACCTTACCATAGGGTCATTGGGCCCTTACTTGAAATAAGTCCTAACTTTCCACCCTAATAGGGTACTTGGCCAAAACCTATAGGGTCTCTAGGCCATGTGAGACATTCACATAAACACCCTCCATCTCCCTTAAAACATGTTAATACATCACACATTTACTTGGGGTTTGAAACTCAATCCCTACACATGGGTTCTTGATGTTGGCCGAAACCCTAGGGTATCCTATGGTACCCCAAAAATTCCCAGAAATTACATTTAATCTCTAAACATCATGAGGGTTCATTAAACAACATCATCCAAATTTTTAGCATCCCCATGAACCCTAAATCATAGTGGCCGAAACCCATAGGGTCTCTAGGGTGCTTGGTTTGTGTCCTTGTTGTTGGCCGAAACCTTAGGGTATCCTATGGTACCCCAAAAATTCCCAGAAATTACATTTAATCTCTAAACATCATGAGGGTTCATTAAACAACATCATCCAAATTTTTAGCATCCCCATGAACCCTAAATCATAGTGGCCGAAACCCATAGTGTCTCTAGGGTGCTTGGTTTGGGTCCTTGTTGTTGGCCAAAACCTTAGGGTATCCTATGGTACCCCAAAAATTCCCAGAAATTACATTTAATCTCTAAACATCATGAGGGTTAATTAAACAATATTATCCAGATTTTTAGCATCCTCTTGGACCCTAAACCATAGTGGCCGAAACCCATAGGGTCTCTAGGGTGCTTGGTTTGGGTCCTTGTTGTTGGCCGAACCCCTAGGGTGTCCTAGGTACTCCAAAAATTCCCAAAAATTATACTTAACCTCTAAACATCATAAGGGAACCTCTCATAACATTAGACAGATTTTTGTAATAATTATATACCTTTAAATCATGGTGGCCGAAACCCTTAGACTTAGGGTCCTTGGTTTTATTTCTTTCATGTTGGCCGAAACCCTAGGGTGTCCTAGGTACTCCAAAAATTCCCAAAAATTACACTTAACCTCTAAACATCATAAGGGAACATCACACAACATTATACAGATTTTTGGCATAATTATAGACCTTTAAATCATGGTGGCCGAAACCCTTAAACTTAGGGACCTTGGTTTTCTTTCCTTTCAACATCACATCCAAAAACTAACCCATATATTATGCTAAAAATCATGGAAATCATAGATAACTATTATACCACAGGTGAGGGAGTCTTTCCTTGGGGTTTCTAAATTTTTAGACCTTGGATGGAGAGAAGGAAGAAGACTTGATGTCTCTTGACCACACCTAGTCATTGGATCCTTGTAAGAACTTTAGATCTTGGGTGATGGAGCCTTGGTGGAAGCTTTTCCAAGGGAGAACTCTTCCTTAGAGTTTCAGCTAGAATGAGGAGGGAGGAGGGGAGCAAATGCACTTGATGATGAAGAGAAGTAACCCCCCAAACCCCCTCTTTATAGCTCCTTTAAAGAGACAAATGAAGAGTCTCTCCATGACCCTTCATCTCCTTCTACTTCTTAACCACCCTCTACTTCATTTACTCATAAGAATTCCTTGCTAGGTGAGTTGGTTAAAGCATTCATGGTTGTACAAGAGGTCCAAGGTTCAATCCTTGGCCCATGCACCTTTATTTTTATTTTATTTAAACCCCTTTTTCTTATTTTCGAAAATTCCCTTTTATTTCGAAAATTCCCCTAAAATCCCCCATAATTATGCTAATATTCCTAAATAAAATTCTTTTATATTTATATAAAATTCACCTAATTAATACCCATTTTTGGAGCTCATTTAAAGCCCATTAGTACCTAATTTCTCAATTTAAGTAGGAAAAATAAGCTAAGGCTTACCCCTAATCATGCTAATATGTCTAATTAAATCCTACTTATATTTATACTAATCTCTACCTAAAATCTCCCTATAGTTATGGTACTAAAAAGCCCATATAAGTACCATTAGTGCTGAGTTTTCTCAATTTAAATGAGAAAACATGAGTTTTCTAGGCCAAAGTTGGTATTAATACCTCTAGGTCCTTCGGAAAATTATTTAAATATGCTCAATATTTCCATAAAATATTAAGAGAATTTTCCGGGTCGTTACACTTGTTTTGCAGGGTATTTGTTATTTTGGACTATCATGATTTTAATGGATTTAAACTACAAATGTTGCCTTGGATAAATAGTGCCTAAGGCGCCTTAGTTTGGACTGGAAGTGCCTTAGGTGGTTGAGGGAGCTTCTGCATAGTCTCCGCTGAAGATGAGAGTTCAGCGAACCAAGACGCCTTAGGTTGGATCTGAGATGCCTCAGTTGGGAACTAAGACACCTTGAAGGGGATCTAAGGCACCTTCTAGAGGATAAGCGGTGAAAGCAACGACTTCAGATCGAGGATAGGATTCACTCGATCTGAGGTGCCTCGGTTGGGAACTGAGGTCCTTCAGATGCCCTTTATAAGGGCAGTGTTGTCGAAGCTCCAGAATACAACCTTTTACTAGCTTTCACATTCATCCTGCTGCTTCTATATCTTCTTGCTGTGACCCCGTTTAGACAAGACCACTTCCGACCGCTGCTGGAAGATTGACGCCACCACACAAATTGATCCAGATCCTAGTTGAGTGTTGGTAACGAATTTATTTACTTGCATTTAATTTACATTAAGTAGGAAGTGTAGGATTGTTACACTTCCTACTCATCTTTTGTAGTCGATCATTCTACCAAGAGTTTACCATTAGAGGGTATTAGTGGATTGCCCGTCGGAAAGATCCAAAGAAGCTGGGCCTTGCACTAAGAGTCGTCAAAGGCTCCGAAGCAAGTAAAATCAACTTGTATTTGCGTGGTTGAATTGTTTTTTCGTTATTATCCTGCACTAGCTCACATTTTTACAACTATGAAAAAATATCGTTTATTTAAAAAAAAGACACATGATTCACCCACCCCTCCTCTCACGTGCAACGTTCCTATAATCATGGAGCATAGTGTTGTTACATTTCTAAGCATCAAGAGGTGATTCAAAGATAGAAGAAATCAAGAAAAGCAAAGAGAGTTTGTTGTTGTAAATCTTGTAAGATTTTATTTGTAATTTACTTGTATTCTTGTTGTCTTTCTTTTAGAGTTTGTACAAAGTTTCTCCGCCTCCACGAAGGAGACTTTTATAGTGATGAGAGTGAGGAGAGTGGATCCTTTGATTAGTCATCTGAAGAAGGTGGATATCAAGTAAAATCAAAGGTGTTAGCATTGCTTTAATTTTCTGCTGCAACAAATCTACAATGAAGTGATCGGTGCTAATCACTCCCTCTCTAGCTCTCATACTAGTTCTAACGTGGAAAACTTATAGAACCTAGATACATAGCCATCAAGACTGCACAAATATAGTATCTACAACCCACATGGCTGAAATCTACAACCACACAATTAAAATGCAGCCAACACAGCTGATACAAACACAACCATGCAGTTGATACAGCTCACACGGTTGGAAATAAATACAAAATAAACAGTGAAAGGAAGACAACAACATAAAATCAAAAACAACTGACTGTGTGCCAGCTCGGCTTAACACGACAAGTTCAAAATCAATACCAATAGCCACGAGGTTGAAATCCAAAACCAAGTCAACATATTACAACACCGAGACCATATGATCCAAATATATAGGTATAAACAAAATGATATAACAAAGAACCCTCGACGTGATGCGGGACCGACCGACAGGACCTCCAAGTGACTCCAAATAATTTGCCAGCTATTCGGGAAAAAAATCATAAGCGGTGGTGAGTCCGAGTGACTTAGCGGGTAATTGAGAGAGATAATGCATGACCATAAATAAGAAATAACAAACAACAAAGGATCAAAGGTATACAGTCTCACAAGGATATAGAAGAATATAACTGTAAGACATAGTAAATGTGCATACCAGTATCAAACTATCATGTATGGTAATATGATTAGTAACCACTGGAATCATCTATAAATCTACTCGTATAATATGAGCAACACCAAAAAACACATATCAAGTATAATACATAAACCTTCATGAGCATGTCAACCATATGCATCAAATCATGGCTTAATAAAATGTAATAATCAAAAATAAAAGCAATGATGCATCTCTTAGTGATCAACCATACGAAGAATCTAACTGTTTATTAATCAATAATCTGTTAGGACTGTGACCGTCAAGCTAGAGGGGGGTGAATAACATTTCTTTGATTCTCTACCTACAACGTTAGCAAGCGCAAGCGGAATAACAAATAAACAAACTAAGACAATGCTAACGCCAACCTTTACGTGGTTCAAAGATGACGCTCCTACTCCACGACTGCCCGGAAGGTGGACGATCCCTTGATCCTTCGGTGGATCACTCCCCGGATGCCCTCCGGCTAGCTCGTGTAGCTCCTTGTGGGTGGAAAAACCTGGCCACAATCCCGGGCATACTTCTGAGTAACTAAGACTACTAATGAGCTCTTACTAAGCTCATTTCGTCAAGAGCTCTCTGCCAAAACTGAGCCCCTTTAAATAGGTTTCTTGGCTGAGAAACCTGCTACCAGTCGACTGGTCCCAACCAAACAGCTAGCCAACGACTAGTTGTAACAGTTAGTTTTCGACCCGATCAGTCGACTGGTCCCAGACTAGTCGACTAATATTTCGGTGAGTTCGAGTTCCCCGATGGCAGTCGACTGATCCATCCCTAGTCGACTTCCCAGCTTACAAATTCACTCTCCCTCACTCCGAAGACCCTCCTTCACGTATGCCTTCAAGTCCACTCCCTTGGCTCGCCCCTTGAAGTCCTCTTCCACCGGCTATTGTCCCTCAGATGCGCACGCTAGCCCTTGACTTGCCTCCATGCCATCCTTCACATATGCCCTTTGAAGTCCACATCCCCCGTCTTGCCCTTGGAGTCCTCTTCCCTCGGCTCTCGTCCCTCGGATGCGTCCTCCATGTGTGACTTACCAAGTCCTGTAAACTCAATCACACATATAAAATCACAAGGATAAACCTAACTTAAACTCATTGCCCAAACATCAAAACACATAGTCACTCCGGACCATAGATTGCCCCAACAATCTTCCTCTGTTTGATGTTTGGCAATACGTTTAAGTTAGAGAAAACAAATAGCAAATATGCATGGATCCTATCACAAGGCATCCCCACACGTACCTCCCCAAGTTAGGACTTTTACCAAAATGGGCATTTTAAAACCTCTCCAAGGCTCCCCTACATTGGACTTACAAAGGTTTTAAAGAACCCCTCTAAGGTCCCCCTTACGCCACCAATTGAGCAGCAATGCTCCTCCTTTACCTAAGCTCCCCCTAGACCTAGGATTTCTCGCAAAGGCGTGTTTGTTTTCCAACTTAAACCTTACACTTCTCCCCCTTTTCCATATATCAAAAAGACTCCAATAATTTTCCTTTTATTGGATCTTTTAACCTCTAATGACCATAAACACAATGTACCACCCCCCTGATATTACACACTTGTTTTACATCATTTGGACACCATTTGACTACTGAAACACCAAAATTAGCCTTCACCAGTCGGCTGCCCACTGCCCCAATCGACTAGCACCCTGAAACCCTAAATTTCAACCTTTCTGACCCACTTTCATAAATGCACCAGAAATTCCACAGATCTCCAAAAATTTCCAAATTTTGTGGAGAGATTTGTGCTACCCATACCTACTTGGGAAAAATACACTAAAAATGTAACTATCACCATTCCCAATATTGACACAAAACCCAAAAACTAGCTAAATAGTTTAATTGAACCTTGACCTAAAGTCCTAGTTTTGGTCTTCCCTTATTGCCACTGCCCATACCAACCCACAATGCATCCCTAGCATTGATTTACATGACATTTATAAATCAAAACTAATTCTCATGCTTTATGACCCCAATGTCATATTTCCAAGCATGGAACTCAAACTCATTAAGCCAAATCCCAAAGAATTGAGACTCAAGTCCGTCTCCAACTCTTTTGGCACACTCCATAGTCCATCTAGACCTCTGAAAGACTCCTCCTGAGATCCATTTACCATGGATCCCAAAGATTCCTAGATCTCCCCCTTGAGCTCTTAGCCTTAGCCACCTCCCTAGGTGACTCAACAACCACAAGGCCACACCGGTGTACCTCCGGTGACTCTTGACCTACAAACTTAACCTTTTTAACTTTGGACCCCTTGTCCTTAGTTAATATCTTTTTCTTTCCTTTTAATGGTGTCCCCTTTCCATTCTTGGACTTTTCCCTCCATGCCAAAATTATATGCTACCTTAGCATATTTCTTTTCATTGGCATTGGAGACCTTAGATCGGTACCCTAATCCCGATCTATTGTTGTTGGGTTTTTGACCACCCAACAGCATACCTAAACCCATAGATCCAATAGTGAATCTATCTAGGGTTTTTTCCATTTCTTCAAGTCTTGCCCTCAAGACTTGGTTTTCCCTTTCTAGGTTCTCAACTATAGAACTAACATATCCTCCTTGGACATTCCTAGACCTACTCACCTTAGATCGTGTTTTCGAAGCAGTGGGACATCATCGACGCTTGAATCTCGAGTCAGGAGGTTTCAGGAGCAGAGCACGGGAGCAGAAGAGCGTGAATAAGTTAGAAGAGTTGATTTCCTGAAGCCTTGGGGTCGAGGGCCCTTTTATAGGGCCTGAGGGCGCCCAGAACGTCGGGGGCGCCCTCCCATGCGTCAGCTGATCCGAGTTCCTCTCGGTCAGCTCTGATCCCTTCAAACTCGGGATCAGGCTTTGACGGGGGCGCCCGGGACGCTGGGGGTGCCCGGATTGAGCGGGTCAACTCTTATCCGTTGGCTTCGCTGGAGTCTGCTTCGATTGCTTGAACTGGGGGCGCCCGGACCATCCGGGGCGCCCGGGAGTATGGGGGCGCCCGGACCATCCGGGGCGCCCGGGAGTATGGGGGCGCCCGGACCATCCGGGGCGCCCGGGAGTATGGGGGCGCCCGGACCATCCAGGGCGCCCGGGAGTATGGGGGCGCCCGAGAGCACAAGGGCGCCCCACCCATAAGCTGTCGAAGCTCACTTTGCTTTACTTTGTTTTGTGTTCACCTTGGGGGCGCCCGGGACACTCCGAGCGCTCTGGTCAGCTGCTGCCTCACTCCTTTGAGGCTCTCTGAGCTGCAGACACTCGTTCCTTCGGTCCTGCATCCAGGGTTAGTCCAAAACAACATAAAGCAATTATATGTTAGTTTTATACAGCCTTAGTTGTTTTGGTTCTGACTTTGGGTTTCCAAAATGGAACCCTAGGTCGAACCGACGCCTACTGTTCCGTCGACGGGGAACGCGTCCTCACCTACTCCTCTCGGAAGAATTTACCTAATGCCAACCGGCTCCTCCGGTTGGACTTTTGCCCAGCTATCCTTCACCAGGTGCCTAGCTGTCCTTCGCCAAGTCTTCAGTACCAGGCTGTCCTTTGCCTGGTGCCTAGCAGTCCTTCGCCAGGTCTTCAGTACCAAGTTGTCCTTCGCCTGGTGCCTAGCAGTCCTTCGCTAGGTCATTAGTACCGAGCTATCCTTCGCCTGGTGCCTAGCAGTCCTTCACCAGGTCTTTGTTATCCTGGCATTCCTTCGCCAGGTGCCTAGCAGTCCTTCGCTAGGACTTTGTTATCCTGGCATTCCTTCTAGGCACCTTTCCTTCGCCAGGTGCCTAGCATTCTTTCGCTAGGACTTTATTATCCTGGCATTCCTTCGCCAGGTGCCTAGCAGTCCTTCGCTAGGACTTTTCCTGCACACTTGAGTAATAGGTTAGATAAACATTATACCTTAACTTTTGAACCCTTCTCCCATTATAAAAACACAGGTTCGACTTGGGTGCTTTCTGCACCAACAATCTCCCCCTTTTTGATTTATGGCAATCCTGGTTCAAAAAGTTAAGTTAATAAAAACAAGTAAAATGAAATTTTATTCCCTCCCCCTGGAAGGAATCTCCCCCTAGATTTTTCAAAAGTTCGTGGGGTTTTTGAAAATAGATTCTAAGTTTAAGGTTGGATTTACTTAGAATAATTTTCAGCAGAACCTTTAAAGAATAATTTTACAAAATAATTTTCGTTGTGTGCTTTGGAAATTTTGTATTTATACGAAAATTATTGACAACTTAAGTTTAGCTACTTAGACAGCTTAAGTTAGGAAGCTTTTGAAAACTTAAGTTTTGAAAACATACGTCTTAATTAAGTGCTTAGGAAAATTTTGAAAGCTTTAGTTTTAAGTACTTAGTAAATTTTTGAAAACTTTTAAATACTGAAGACCTTAGTACTTTTGAAAAATGAATTAAGTACTCTTTGAATATAGAGTTTGAAATTTTGGATTTAGAGAAAAAAATTTTAAACTCTCCTTTCCTATCTCTCCCCCTTTGCCATATATAAAAAATAAAGAAGTATAGCAGAAACAGGATAATTAAATTGCATAACAGAAAATAATAACTTGCATGATTCGCTGTATTGAATCAGTTCAGGATATGAATTAAACCAATCAGTTTTAATTTTCTCTTTTAGGGTCCTGTCTAACCCAATTAGCTACTTACTAACTGGTATAAGCAGTAATTTTCGCTAGGGTTAGTCAAGTTAAGTGTTCTGTTCAAGTTAGATTTTCTAAACTTGACACTTAACTTGATTACTGTGTATATTATATTTAGTGCCCCAATTTCTGCGGATGCACTGACTTAAAGCATCTTGAATTAAGGCTATGACCTAAGCATCTCAACCCTTTCTAGGTTATCAATCAAAAAGTACCCTAAGGTGCTTGTGAGATGATGGCTTCTAAATCTATAGGTGCATACAATTCTAGGGTTAGGGCCTAGACTAAGTCCATTTGCGAAAAAAAAGCCCTAGTTTTAAAAGGGGGTATTTTTAAGATAAAACTAAGTCGAAAAATTTATTCTTAAAAACTTTTCAAAACTAAGTAAAAGCTGATTTTAAAAGTATTAAAAAACTACGTTTAAAACTGATTTCTGAAATGAGAAAAAAAAACCAACAGTAGACTTACCCTATTCTACCAAGCATAATCCTAACTGCCTTCTTAGTGAGCTGAACTCAGACTCAGGTAGGGATTTGGTGAATATGTCAGCTAAGTTAAATTTAGAGTCTACATGCTGATCTCTTACAAAGTGATGTTTAACTTCTATGTATTTAGTTCTGGAATGTTGGATTAGGTTCTTAGTTAGACTTATTGAGCTTATATTGTCAATGAATACCTGAGTTTGGGTGTAGTTGAGCTGGAAGTCCTTAAGAGTGTGCATCATCCATAAAAGTTATGCTACACATTCTCCTAAGGCAACATATTCAGCTTTAGTTGTGGATAGGGCTACACAGTGTTGTTTTCTGCTGCACCAACTTACTAGACTATTTCCTAATAGTTGGCAGCTTCCACTTGTGCTCTTTTTATCTAATTTACAACCAGCATAGTCAGAATCCGAGTATCCTGATAAATCAAAGGTTGAGGTCCTAGGATACCAAATCCCTACATTTAGGGTGCCCTTAACATATCTTAGTATTCTTTTTAGGGCTGCTAAGTGTGTTTCCTTAGCACAGGTTTGGTATCTAGATCACATCCCTACAGCAAAAAGAATATCAGGTCTGCTTGCTGTAAGGTACAGTAGACTTCCTATCATACTTCTATAGAGTTTAAGGTCTACTGGTTTTCCATATGGGTCACTATATATTTTTATATTAGTGGTCATGGGGGTACTTATGCTTTTAGACTTATCCATTTTAAATTTCTTTATTACCTCTTTAGCATATTTGGACTGATGGACATAGTTTTCATCTCTAGTTTATTTGATTTGTAACCCTAGGAAAAAGTTAAGCTCACCAACTAAGCTCATTTCAAATTCATTTTTCATTATTTTAACAAATTCTTTTAGAAAGTTTGAGTTGGTAGACCCAAAGATTATATCATCTACGTAGATTTGGGAAATAAATATATCTTTTTTTAAGGTCTTAATAAATAGGGTTGAGTCAATTTGACCTTGTTTAAATTCTTTAGAGATCAAGTAAGTTGATAATCATTCATACCAGGCCCTAGGTGCTTGTTTTAATCCATATAGTGCTTTAGTAAGTTTATAAACGTGGTCAGGTCTTTCTAAGTCCTCAAACCCAGGGGGTTGTCCTACATAAACTTCTTCTTTAATGAATCCATTTAGGAAGGCTAACTTTACATCCATTTGGTAAAGCTTAAATCCTTTATGGGATGCAAAGGCTAAAAACATCCTAATGGACTCAAGTCTAGCTACTGGGGCATATGTTTCGTCGTAATCTAACCCTTCTACTTGGCTGAATCCCTTCGCTACTAAGCGGGCTTTGTTTATGACTATTTATCCTTGATCATTTAGCTTATTCCTAAAGACCCACTTAGTGTCAATGATGGATTTGCCTTCATGTTTAGGTACTAGTTCCCAGACTTGGTTCCTCTCGAATTGGGCTAATTCTTCTTGCATAGCTATGATCCAATCAGGATCAGGTAGGGCTTCATCTATAGTCTTTGGTTCTATTTTTGAAATCATTGCTACTTGACTAAGGTTTCCATAGGAGGATCTAGTCCTGACTCCTAGAGTTGGATCACCCACAATTTGATCGGTTGGGTGACTGAGTCTGGGTTTCTTGGTTTTTCTAGAACTTGGTTCAGCCTCAGGTCCGGCTGGTCGGTTTGGTTCACTATTTGATTCAACTCTTTGAGCTGGTTCAATAATTGGTTCATTTGACTCACTAGTTGGTTCAATAGTTAGTTTGTTTATGGGTTCATTTAAGGATTCATCACTTTGTTGATTATCTTCTTGATCAGTGTTTGATGAAGTTAGATTTGGTTTTGAGTTAATTTCTTCATCAAATATTAGATTAGTTGTTTCTTCGATTTTCTTGGTTTGGTTGTTGTAAACCCTATAGGCTCTACTTGTTGTTGAATATCCTAGGAAGATGCCTGGGGTTGACTTAGACTGAAATTTTCCTAGGTAGACTTTGGTGTTTAGGATATGGACTTTGCATCCAAAGACCCTTAGGTAGTGTAGGTTTGGAAGTCTATGGTAATGTAGTTCATAGGGTGTTTTGTTGTGTCGTTTGTTAATCAGGATCCTATTTTGGAAGTAGCAAGCCGTACTAATTGCTTCTGCCCAATATTTGTTGGCTAAGTTAAATTCATTGAGCATAGCCCTAGCGGCTTCTTGTAGAGTTCTATTTTTTCTTTCGACTATTCCATTTTGTTGGGGGGTTCTAGGACACGAAAATTCATGTATGTATCCATTTATCTTACAGAATTTCTCGAACCGTTGATTTTCAAATTCTCCCCCGTGGTCACTCCTAAGTCGTTTGATTTTAGTATCGTTTTGATTTTCAATTAACTTACAGAATTCATTAAATAGGTTTAGGGTTTCATCTTTGGTCTTTAGAAATCTAACCCAGGTAAACCTAGAGTAATCGTCAACTATTACTAAGCAGTACCGGTTTCCGCTTAGTGACTTGGCTCCGTGTGAATCAAATTGGTCAAGGTACAGGAGCTCAAGAGTGGTTTGAGTTAGATCAAATTGAATTAGTTTGTGATTAGATCTGGTTTGTTTACCTTGATTGCATGATTCACATATCAAGTTTTCATGGTTTTTAATTTTGGGAATACCTTTAATTAGACCAAGTTAGGTGATTTTTGAAATAATTCTTAGGTTAGTGTGACCTAGTCTCCTATGCCAGAGGTTTGATTGTTCTAACTGAGTTAACATGCATTTAGGTACAAGGGGAAGGTTTATAGTGTAAACATTATTTTTCCTAGTACCCTTAAGCATGATTTCTGAGTCTTGTACGTTTCTAATTAGGCAGTTAGAATTATTGAAGGTGACTATATAACCAAAATCACATAACTGACTTATGCTAAGCAAGTTAAAATTGAAGTTTTCAACCAAAAGAACTTTCTTAATAACAAAGTCAGATTTAAGTTCTGTTAGTGATATGAGAGAAGTGTCCTAAGGCAATCGCCTTATGATTGTAAAACATTTATATTAATAAATGATAATTCACTATTTGAGTATACATGCTTGTGTATTTGATTGGGATCTTAAACTCATCTACTGAATGTCCGCAATACAACTCACAGCATAAGAGAATTTGTGATGAGATCACAACTAGTGATTATCTCTAAATGCGCAAATGTGAAGTATTGAAAATATCCCTAGTCGATGAATTGATAAAAACGGACACTATCAATTCTGTTGAGACTAGCATGGGTTATTCTCTAATCAGCTGATTCTCACTGGCTGGTGACATTGGGATGTCCGGAGATAAACATGGATGCTAGTTAAGGGAACTAGTTCATTGGAGTGACTAGCTGTAAGACTTCATATGGGAATCTACATGTATATATGTCAATGAAGATCTTACTGCGGCTTAAGTGCGATGTTCCTTTGACTTGCGGTGTTCAAGTCATCTTGGTCATGGAGACTTATACTTTGACATCTTAAGCAAGCATCTCCAAGGAGGTGTGGACCCAGGATGATCGGGTATAAGCCGAAGTGCCCGAAGATATTTGAACAGCCTACAAAGGATTCACCACTCCTTGCGAGGAGATGTATACCCAGGCCTATCGTCGGATTGTTACTCAAAGCCTCTGGCCAGAGCATATCATGTTTAGAGTGAGAGTCTCTAAAATACATGAGAGTAATTAGAAATCCAAAGGACGAATAAGACATTACTTGGGCTAGGTGTGACGTAGTCAGCCTAGTGGGGACTGACACCATAGACCGTGTCCTGAACCAAGTGGGTATAAGGTGGTGAAGGGAATGGGGCACGATTCATTAGAGCTGCTGAAGGGTTTCAGAATAATTTCTTCTGAGGTCAAACCGTTGATCTTTCGATTAATTGGGGATCATGATGTACTACTAGGTGCCACTCATGATCGTTCTATAATTAGTTAAATTATAGACGGCCAACATAAATCGAAAGCCTATTTAGTCACACGCACTACGAGTAATCCAAGGGATTTAAAACGAGTTGAAAATTAGATTTTCCGATCAAGAGAAATAAGTCGAATCTGAGTTAGTCAGAGGCGCAATGGAAGCTAAAAATGGCTAAGTCTTTTGAAGGCTTTTTGGGCGAATTAAATGAGTTTAATTCGCGGCGGTTCGGGTTGGTTTTGGCCGGCCAAAGAAGGTGTTAAACCCTCTTTGGTGGCCGGCCAAATAGAGGAGAATAAACCAATTTAATTGGTTTAATTAATAAGATAAATCCAGCGCGATTTATTTTATAAATTATGGATAAATAAATTTGTATAAAGAAATTTATATAAATAAATTTATAGAAATTTATTCTTTTATGGAAGATTAAAATAATCCATGAATTGGGTTTATTTTAATTTTATAAAATCAATTATGAATTGATTTATCCATAATAAGAAAGTTTATAAATTTCTTATAAAATTTATTCCATAATTTAAAGAGAAGAAGAATTAGTTTTTATTATAAATTAGTTTATAATAAAGACTTGGTTTAAACGGAATTAATTCATAAGAATTTATAAGATAAATTTCTTATGATAAATAATTAGTTTTATTATAAAGTTAGTTATAATAAAATTCATAAGAGAATTTATAGGATAAATCTCTTATGATAACTAATTTGTTTTATTATAAATTGTTTATAATAAGACTAGGCTTAAAAGGAATAAGCAATAAGAAAATTTATAAGATAAATTTCTTATAACTAATTCCGTTAATTCGGTTTAGAGGGAGACTTAGCAAAGGAGTTGCTACTATATAAAGGAACCAAAGGCTAGCCCTTATTCCTAACGAAAATAATTAAGAGATTAATTATTCTCTCCCTCTCTCTCTTCTCTTCTCTCCTCCTCCTCTTCTCCTTCCCATTAGGGCCGGCGCCCTTCCTCTTGCTTAGGGCCGGCGCCTCCCTCTCACACCCTAGGGCTGGCGCATCCTAGGGTTGCCGTGAGCTATACGAAGAAGAAGAACCACAACAAGAAGAAGAAGAAGCGGATAGCGACTCCTCTCCTCTCGGAATTCGATTCCGTTACTTCTTGTTGGTTAGTTTTCCTAATTTTTCTCTTAACCTTCTAGTTGTGCCTTCCGAGAATCTAGTAGTTCTCGTCGGCACAAAACTCGTGACTTTGCGAAGTCATCCCGAAGAGAACTCGGCGTGGACGCGAATAGAGGCGAAGCTTCCAAGGGACGCTACGGTTGGATCTCGTCCCTTTCTTCAAGTTACGCGAGGTATAAAAGTAAATTAGTTTACTTTTCCGCAAAATATTATTGCATGATTATGTCGATACACTATAAGGTTGCATGCTAGATACGAAGTTAAAATAATTTAGGAAATTATTTTATGCAAACTCTTCCGCTGCACGTAAAAATTTAAAATTTTACGAACTCGTATCCTTGTCGACATGCACCCGGTCCCAACAAGTTCAATATTACCTGACCCAATTACCTTGAGTGTAGCATTGTTGCCAAATGCCACTGAGCCTAGGTTCTTGAATTTGAGTTTGGTGAATTTCAATTTATCTCCAGTCATGTGTCTGGAGCAACCGCTATCCAACATCCATTGGTCCAAATCTTTATGTTCCTACACAAAGAGTTTTGTTGATTTGGATCCAATTAGAATCAGGAATAGCTTAAATTGATTTTCACTACCTAGTCTGTCTCACCCAAATCTAGGGTTTTCAATCATGTTAGCCTTATAGGTTCTGTGAGACAGGTTTTGATAAAAGAATTTTTGAGAAAAGCATGATGTATTTTGAAAAACTTAATTAATTTTGAAAACAATTGAATTTATTTTGAAAAGAATGTTTAAGTCTACAACTAACTGAAAAGTTGTGTTAGATTCGAATTTGACAAAGAATAATTTGAATTTGAATTTCAAAAATTGGCTTCCATGTCTTGGCGAGGCACTAGGCCTTCTTTGGTCGTAGCCTTATTGGATCATCAACCCTTCCCTTGACAAAGCCTTTTAATGAAATTTCATTTTCAAAATTAATCTTTGAAAAGTTCTGGTCTAACTAGTTTGGGTCTTGGATTGGTAGCTTCGGCTAGTTTCACCAGTCTAAAGAGACCAAGTACAGAATACTTGACCTTATTAGAATTGGTTTCCCTAACATACTATCATCTCATCGCCACCCAATACTTTGTTGTTCAAAATTCAGTTAAGTTGGTTCAGTCCTTAAACTAACCATTCCTAAATCTAAACATGGTAAATTGTAGAAATTAAGTAAATAGTCAATCATGCAAATTACAATCAAGAATTGAATTTTATCTAACAATAAGTATTATTTTTAATTTGGCTCCCCCTCGACTAAAGCCACGATAATGATTTGGCAAGATGTGAATCATGTCCTTGGGGATCCAATACTGATTTGATCTAGATTGTTTGTTCAGGTACAGTTTAGGTAACCATGCCTGAACTTTAGGTCTCGACTGGTTCAGTACAGCAAAGTAGGATCATTATCTAGGTTTGGTTCTATAGCCTAGTCCGGATCGATTTAGAACCGACTTCTGTTTTCCAAGAATCATGTCAAGACCCTTGGAACCAGAAGTGAATCGTTCTAAAACTAATCTAAGATCCTTAACCTGAGTTTTCAGGAAGGAGTTCTCTTTCTCAAGTTTTTCAACTTGAGTAGAGGTTCCTTCTTGAACCTTCTCAGTTGAGGATCTAGAGTCAGCTCCCTCTTTCAGGAGTTTTACTTCCTGTCGGAGGGATTCGACTCAGAGTTTAGCTTTCTCCAAATCTCGAGAAAGATAAGAGATTAATTCATTTAACTGACTTCTAGTAAAACCACTTAACTTGATTTCGCCGTCTTATGAAAATGTTAGTATGTCATCGTCCTGTTCCGATTCTGTCTCGGTTTTGACTTCTTCTGAAGCGGTTAGTGCGAGTAGGTTCGACTGTGGGACCTCTTCTTCTTCGGAGGAGGAGGGCTCGTCCCACGTTGCTTGAAGCGCCTTTTTCCTTCTATTCTTCTTTGTCTCCTTTAGGTTCGGACACTCCGTTTTGTAGTGACCCTTCTTCTTGCACTCGTAGCAGGTCACGTTGGGCTTGTTCTTCTCATTTGCGGGTTCAGCTGGTTCATCTTTTCTTCGATTGGCTTTCTGTCTGTTGGTTTGGTTCTTCAATTCCTTGTAATAGTTTCGGGCCAGTCGGACAAGCTTAGGTCGATCTCCTTCTTTGTCTTCTGAGTCTGAGTCTGAGTTAGACTCGGGTTCAGGTTGTGGCTTCTTCTTGGTTGTCCTTCCAATTTTACCTGCAACAAAGGCAATACCTTTCTCGGCCAAATTGCAGTTAGTTTGTTCATGTAATTCTAATTCAGAGAACAATTCATCTAATTTAATTTTCGAAAGGTCCCTTGAAACCTTGTATGCATCTACAATAGATGCCCACAAGGTGTTTCTTGGGAAAGCATTTAAAGCGCACCTTATTAGGTCACGGTTGTCTACCTTGTGACTGATGGTGTGTAGTCCGTTCATTAGTTCCTGAATTCGGGCGTGAAGCTGAGCTGCTGTTTCGTTGTCATTCATTTTGATCGTATACAGTTTATTCAGGAGGAGATCTCTCTTGCTGATCCGAGTTTCTGAAGTTCCTTCGTGCAGCTCGATCAGTTTCCCCCATAGCTCTTTGGCACTATTGAATGGACCCATCCGGTTCAGCTCCTCTTTTGTTAAGCCGTATTGAAGGGTCTGGGTCGCCTTTGCATCAGCTTCAATTTTTCGTTTCAGAGCGATGTCCCACTCTATGTAGGTTTGAGGTACTCCTTCACCATTTTTTGGAATCTCCAGTCCGGACTGGATGATTATCCACATGTCCACCTGAGTTTTCAGGTGGACCTCTATTCTTCTCTTCCAGAAGGAGTAGTCCTCCCACTGAAGAGAGGTGGTCTTGCGGTGCTGAAGCCTTCTTGCATGGCCATTTTATCTGAAATGTAAACTAAACAAAAAAAGGAATATCCCAAGACTTGGTCTTGGATTAGTAGTGTGGGATAAAGGAAAAAAAATATTTGTCGAGGGGTGTTGCACCAACCTCGATTAACGAGAAGAAATTCGAACGAAAAAAAATATTAAAAAAAATTACGTAAAAAAATCCGAAAAGTTCTCAAATTGGTGGTTGCACCAAATTTGAGCTTCCCCGCTCTGATACCACTTGTTGGATCGAGAGAAACGATAGAGGGGGGTGAATATCGTAAAACGTTCGATTAATAGTTAGAGAAATTACGCATCGTAAATTTAAATCAAACACAGGCAAACACCAAGTTTTTTACTTGGTTCGGAGTCGCGGTCGGCTCCTACTTCAAGGCCCACGGTCGTTGACCGTTTTCTGCGGGTAATTCTATATGTTCGCAAAAACAGTTTACAAGATTGTATTACAAAATTATTGCAGTAAACTAAAAAGAAACTCTTCTTTTATCGACGTCCGATGTAGATCATGTTTTCGGAGCAGTGGGACGTTGTCGGCGCTTGAATCTCGAGTCAGGAGGTTTCAGGAGCAGAGCGCGGGAGCAGAAGAGCGTTAATGCGTTGGAAGAGTTGATTGCCTGAAGCCTTGGAGTCGAGGGCCCTTTTATAGGGCCTGGGGGTGCCCGGAACATCGGGGGCGCCCTCCCACGTGTCAGCTGATCCGAGTTCCTCTCGGTCAGCTCCGATCCCTTCAAACTCATGATCAGGCTTTGACGGGGGCGCCCGGGACGCTGGGGGCGCCCGGATTGACCGGGTCAACTCTTATCTGTTGGCTTCGCTGGAGTCTGCTTCGATTGCTTGAACTGGGGGCGCCCGGACCATCTGGGGCGCCCGGGAGTATGGGGGGCGCCTGGGAGCACGGGGGCGCCCCGCCCATAAGCTGCCGAAGCTCACTTTGCTTTACTTTGTTTTGTGTTCACCTTGGGGGCGCCCGGGACACTCCGGGCACCCTGGTCAGCTGCTGCCTCACTCCTTTGAGGCTCTCTAAGCTGCAGACACTCGTTCCTTCAGTCCTGCATCCAGGGTTAGTCCAAAACAACATAAAGCAATTATATGTTAGTTTTATACAGCCTTAGCTGTCTTAGTTATGACTTTGGGTCTCTAAAATGGAACCCTAGGTCGAACCGACGCCTACTGTTCCCTCGACGGGGAACGCGTCCTCACCTACTCCTCTTGGGAGAATTTACCTGATGCCAATCGGCTCCTCCCGTTGGACTTTTGCCCAGCTGTCCTTCGCCAGGTGCCTAGCTTTCCTTCACTAGGTCTTCAGTACGAGGCTATCCTTCGCCTGGTGCCTAGCAGTCCTTTGCCAGGTCTTCAGTACCAAGCTGTCCTTCGCCTGGTGCCTAATAGTCCTTCGCCAGGTCTTTAGTACCAAGCTGCCCTTCGCCTGGTTCCTAGCAGTCCTTCGCCAGGTCTTTGTTATCCTGGCATTCCTTCGCCAGGTGCCTAGCAGTCCTTCTCTAGGACTTTGTTATCCTGGCATTCCTTCGTCAGGTGCCTAGCAGTCTTTCGCAAGGACTTTGTTATCTTGGCATTCCTTCGCCAGGTGCCTAGCTATCCTTCGTTAGGACTTTTCCTGCACGCTTGAGTAATAGGTTAGATAAACATTATACCTTAACTTTTGAACCCTTCTGCCATTATCAAAACACAGGTTCGACTTGGGTGCTTTCTGCACCAACAGTGTATACTTGACCTTATTAGAAAAGGTTTCCCTAACATACTATCATCTCACCGCCACCCAATACTATGTTGTTCAAATTTTAGTTAATTGGTTTAGTCTTTTGTCTAACCAGTCCTAAGTCTAAGCATGGTTAATTGCAGAAAATAAATAAACAAGGAATCATGCAATTTAAGACAAGAAAAGAAATTTATTTAACTATAAAAATAGTTTTTAAGTTGGCTCCCCCTGGACTAAAGCGATGATAATGGTTTGGCAAATGTGAATCTTGTGCTTGGGGATCCAATACTGATTTGGTCCAGCTTGGTTGTTCAAGCATAGTTTGGGTACCCATGCCTGAACCTTGGGTCAAGACTGATTCAGTACAGCATAGTAAGATTTTTGTCTAGCCTTGGTTCGATAACCTAACCCCGATCGATTTAGAACGGACTTTATGTTTTCCAAGGATCATGTCAAGACCCTTGGAACCAGATGTGAATCATTCAAGGAGGAGTTCTCTTTCTCTAGTTTTTCAACTTGAGTAGAGGTTCCTTCTTGAACCTTTTCAGTTAAGGAACTAGAGTCAGCTCTCTCTTTCAGGAGTTTTACTTCCTGTCGGAGGGACTCGACTCGGATTTTAGCTTTCGCCAAGTCGCAAGATAGATAAGCAATTAATTCTGATAATTGAACTCTTGAAAATCCACTTACAGTGATTTTGCCGTCCTCTGAAAATGTGAGCTTTCCGTCGTCCGGCTCCGATTCTGATTCGGTCTAGATTTCTTCCGAAGCGGTCAGGGCGAGCAGGTTCGACCGTAGGGCCTCTTCTTCTTCTTTAGAGGAAGACTCATCCCACGTTGCTTGAAGGGCCTTCTTCCTTTTTGTCTTCTTCGTCTCCTTCAGATTGGGGCATTCCGTCTTGTAGTGACCCTTCTTTTTGCATTCATAGCAGGTCACATTTGGTTTGGTCTTTTCTTTTGAAGGTTCAACTGGCTCTTCCTTTCTTCGGCTGGCCTTACTTCTGTTGGTCTGGTTTTTCAGCTCCTTATAGTAGTCCCGGGCTAGCTGAACCAGCTTGGGTCGAACTCCTTCGCTATCTTCTGAGTCTGAGTCTGAGTCAGACTCGGGTGCAAGTTGAAGCTTCTTCTTGACCACTTTTCCTGTTTTTCCTGCAATAAAAGCAATGCCATTCTTGGCCAGGGTGCAGTTAGTCTGTTCATGTAATTCAAATTCAGAAAATAACTTATCTAATTTAATTTTAGACAGATCCCTTGAAACTTTGTGCGCATCTACCATAGATGCCCACAAAGTGCTTCTGGGGAAAGCATTAAGGGTGTACCTGATCAGGTCACGGTTTTCTATCTTGTGACCAATTGAATGTAGACCGTTCATCAGCTCCTGAATTTTGGCGTGGAGCTGGGCTCTAGATTCGCTGTCGTTCATCTTGATTGTGTATAGCTTGTTTAGCAGTAGGTCCCTCTTGTTGATTCGGGTGTCGGAGGTTCCTTCGTGCAACTCAATTAACTTACCCTAGAGTTCCTTTGCACTATTGAATGGTCCTGTTAGTAATATGAGAGAAGTGTCCTAAGACAATCGCCTTATGATTGTAAACAATTATTTTAATAAATAAAAATTCACTATTTGAGTATACATGTTTGTGTATTTGATTGGGATCATAAACTCATTTACTGAATGTCCGCAATACAATTCACAGCATGAGAGAATTTGTGATGGAATCACAACTAGTGATTATCTCTACATGTGCAATTGTGAAGTATTGAAAATATCCCTAGTCGATGAATTGATAAATACGGACACTATCAATTCTGTTGAGACTAGCATGAGTTATTCTCTAATCAGCTGATTCTCATTGGCTGGTGACATTGGGATGTTCGGAGATAAACATGGATGCTAGTTAAGGGAACTAGTTCATTGGAGTGACTGGCTGTAAAACTTCACATGGTAGTCTATATATAGACATGTCAGTGAAGTTCTTACTGCAGCTTAAGTGCGATGTTCCTTTGACTTGCGGTGTTCAAGTCATCATGGTAATGGAGACTTATACTTTTACATCTTAAGTAAGCATCTCCAAGGAGGTGTGGACCCAGGATGGTTGGGTATAAGCCGAAGTGCCCGAAGATGTTTGAATAGCCTACAAAGGATTCACCACTCCTTGCGAGGAGATGTATATCCAAGGCCTATAGTCGGATTGTTACTCAAAGCCTCTGTCCAGAGCATGACATGTTTAGAGTATGAGTCTCTTAAATACATGAGAGTAATTAGAATCCAAAGGACGAGAGAACGTTACTTGGGCTAGGTGTGATGTAGTCAGCCTAGTGGGGACTGACACACACAGACCATGTCCTGAACCAAGTGGGTATAAGATGGTGAAGGGAATGAGGCACGATTCATTAGAGCTGCTGAAGGGTTTCAGGATTATTTCTGAGGTCAACCGTTGATCTTTCGATTAATTGGGGGTCATGATGTACTACTAGGTGCCACTCATGATCGTTCTATAATTGGTTGATTATAGACGGCCAACATAAATCAAAAGCCTATATAGTCACACGCACTATGAGTAATCCGAGGGATTTAAAACGAGTTAAAAATTAGATTTTCCAATAAAGAGAAATAAGTCGAATCTGAATTTATCAGAGGCGCATCGGAAGCTTTAAATGGCTAAGTCTTTTGAAGGCTTATTGGACGAATTAAATGAGTTTAATTCGTAATGGTTTTGGCTTGGTGTGGACGGCCAAAGAGGGTGCCCACCCTCTTTGGTTTGGCCGGCCACAATAAAGGAGAGAAACTAATTTATTTGGTTTAAATTATAAAATAAATCAAGCACAATTTGTTTTATAAATTTATGGATAAATAAATTTATATAAAGAAATTTATATAAAGAAATTTATTTTCATAGAAATTAAAATAAACCTTGGATTGGTTTATTTTATAAAATCAATTATGAATTGATTATTCCATGATGAGAAAATTTATATAATAAATTTATTCTTTTAATGGAAATTAAAATGAACCATGGATTGGTTTATTTTATTTTATAAAATCAATTATGAATTGATTTTTCCATCATAAGAAAAAAATTTATAATAAATTTTTATGAAAATTTATTCCATAATAAAAGGGGAGATGTGTTTGTTTTATTATAAAGTTAGTTATAATAAAACTTGGCATAACGGAATAATTCATAAGAAAATTTATAAGATAAATTTCTTATGAAATTTTATTCCGTTAAAGGGGAGACTTGGTAATGGAGAGGCTACTATATAAAGGTACCAAGGCAAGGCTTGGAAATTAATTCAAGAAATCAAGGATTCTTGCCTAGCCTCTCTTCCTCTCCTTCTCTCCCTCTCCCTCTCCAAGTGGGCGCCGGCCCTAGAGGCTACTCCTAGGGTTGCCGCGAGCCAACTCCACCAAGAAGGCACCGAAGAAGAAGAAGAAGCGGGTCGCGATTCCTTCCTTTCTTCCTCCCGGAATCTTGATTCCGTTTGGTGGTTAGTTTTCCATCTCTCTCTCTTGATATTCTAGTCGTGCCTTTGGAGAATCTAGTAGTTCTTGTCGGCACGAAACTCATGGCTTTGCGAAGTCATCCCGAAGAGAACTCGGCGTGGACGCGAATAGAGGCGGAGCTTCCAAGGGACGCTACGGTTGGATCTCGTCCCTTACTTCGAGTTACGCGACGTATTGATTAAATTAGTTTACTTTCTGCAAAATTTTAATTTATGATCATATCCACACATTATAAGGTTGCATGCTAGATACGTGGTTAAAATAATTTGAGAAATTATTTATGCTAATTCTTCCGCTGCACGTAATTATTTTTAAAAATTACGAACCCGTATCCATGTCAACATGCACCCGGTCCCAACAGTGGTATCAGAGCCGGTTAGTGTTCATGATATTCATATAATTGTTTTGCGGAAAACTTTGTCATGATCTCAATTTTGGAAAATTTTCCAATTATGGAAACTTTCCAATTATGATAAATTTTAGATTTAGGAATTTCAAAGTTTGAAAATCATCATGAAATTTCGCAAACTTTTGAAATATCCTACTTTCTGAAATTTTATGATAATTGTGAAAACTTCCCATCTTTGGAAACTTTCCAATTTTGGAAATTTCTATTTTGGAAATTTTCCAATTTTGGAAATATGTAAGTTTTCTTTGTACCATAAACTTACAATTATTCTGAAAACCTATTATGAAATCTCGCAATTTTGGGCACTTTCTTTCAAGAAAGTCTAGACAAATTTATGGATCATTAATTGACAATTAAATTCGAATTGGTTTTAAATTATTAACAAAATTCTTTATTTTGGATTGAGCCTCGGGGAGCCGTCCAATTTAAAGTTAGTTGTTGTAATTTAATTTCCCATTTGAATAAAATTGTCATGTTTAATTTGGTTACGCCTCGGGGAGCGAACCAAAATGGATTTACGACAAATTTCTTTTCTTTGGGTATCTGAGCCTCGGGGAGCCACCCTTAGAAAATAATTTGTTGTAATTAATTGATCCATAAATAAAATATGTGATCAAATCTTGGAAATTTAGGATAATTTCCTTATTTGATTTAAGAGGTGATGCTCTTACATATTGTTGTCTCCAAAATTAATTAGGAAAATGGTTTCCTATATAGTTTTCTTAAAAAAGATTTTCATGAAAATAATATGTGGTTGAATTAAGAGAATCGGTCTCTTAATTTAATAAGATTTGATTTAGAGAAATCAAAGTCTTAAACATATTATTTCCGAAATTGATTATGACAATTTAGGAAATTATTTCCCAAAACAATTCCTTAAATAAAGTATGAAATTAGGATTAGGAAATCCGGTTCCTAGTCCAATTAATGAGACTTGATAAATTAAGTCACATACATACTTTATTAAGGAAATCGTTAGTCATGACATAATTATATGTCATGAATGTGCTTTGAAAAGAAAGGATGAGACAAAAACCCCTTATAAAATATTAAGGCTAACACCTTCCATTAATATGGTTAGAATCGGAGTTTTGTTTCTCGTTTGGGTTGATGGACACATCCATGCCCGGCTTGAACCTCACATGTTCAAACAATGGAATTAGTTTATGAATAATATAGTTGGAGTCAGAGGTCAATCCTTAGTTTTGGTTGTTGGACACATCTAAGCCTGACTAAACGGTTGAATGAGCTCCAACCATATTAAAACTATTTCTTAATTATTGGTTCAGCCTTAAGCTTGGAGCATCGATTTGTTGTGCCACAGCCAAGGTCGATGTAAAGAGAGGTGCAGTTGAGTGCTATGTATATTGTTGCATACTTGTTAATGAGTTAACAACCCAATGATTTATGCAAACATTCAATTAGTTGATAGCATAAAGTGATAGTTACATATATGTGATATGTAATCGGTATAATTACCTACCTGCATAGCTAAGTATAACTTGATGGCCACAGCCATGGTTGTTCTTATCTATGGTTGGATGTCAACCTATTTGGAGGTGTTCCTACAATCTCCCGAATTGATAAAAAAAGGGTTATTCAATTCGAAAAATAAATAGAATTTATTAATGAATGTTGATGCATTCTTTATCATTCTTCTCACATAAGCTCAATTTGTATTTCTAGGATAATCACTCGATCATGTCTTCTCTGAATTTGTGTTCCTTTTTGGACACCAATAAACTGACTGGGCCAAACTTCATGGACTGGCTTAGAAAGCTGAGGATTGTCCTCAAGGCAGAAAAGCTTGCTTATGTCCTTGAAGAACAACTTCCCAACCGTCCTCCTGAAGATGCAACTCCAGACCAGTTTCTTGAGTTGCTCAACCTGCAGAAGACTGTAGAGCCTTCTGTAAAGCAGGATCAGAACACGATACTGTTACTTGGTTCCTCGAAGAAAGGTTCTAAGAGGAAGGCCAAAGAACAGAATAAGGGAAAAAAGAAAAAGGCCAAAAAGACTAAAAAGATACCAAAAGGCACTTGCCATCACTGTGGCAAGGAGGGTCACTGGCGAAGAAACTGCAAGGTTTATCTTGAGTCCTTGAAGAAGAAGGCATCCGATGCCCCATCCTCTTCAGGCATCTTCATTATTGAATGTCACTCTATTTCCTCGTACACCTGGGTACTTGATACTGGGTGTAGCTCACATATATGTAATGACATACAAGGGCTAAGGAATAGTAGAAGACTCGTCAAGGGAAAAGCGAATTTGCGAGTTGGAAATGGAGCAAAGATTGCTGCTATTGCCATCGGAACATATTTGCTAAAGCTCCCTATTGGACTTGTCTTAGAATTGGATAATTGTTATTTTGTTCCTTCGTTAATAAAGAACATTGTATCTATTTCATGTTTGAATGAAAAGGGATATCATTTAACTTTTAGTAACAATTGTTGTTACATAACTTTAAATGGCGTTATTTATGGGACTGGAACTTTGTGCAATGGTATCTACACGTTAGATTAATCCGGTGACGTTTTCAATATCAAAGTTAGCAACAAACGTGCTCGAATAGATAATCGAACAGACTCCTACACGTGGCATTATCATCTTGGCCATGTAAGTAAGAAACGCATGACCAAATTACACCGATGTGGAATTTTGGAATCATTTGAACCCGGTTCATTTGATACATGTGAATCATGCTTAAAAGGCAAGATGGCCAAATTACCCTTTTCCGGAAAAGGTAATCCAGTGGGAGAATTGCTTGGTCTAATACATGCTGATGTATGTGCACCAATGTCAACACTTGCACAAGGAGGCTATAGCTACTTCATTACCTTTATCGATGATCACTCACGATTCGGGTATGTGTTCTTGATAAAACACAAATCTGAAGCTTTTGAGAAATTTCAAAGTGTTCAGAAATGAAGTAGAGAAACAGCTTGGCAAAAGTATTAAGATACTTCGATCCGATCGGGGTGGTGAATACTTAAGTCAAGAGTTTCAAGATTATCTTAGGGACAATGGGATATTGTCCCAATGGACTCCGCCGTATACACCACAGCATAATGGTGTATCTGAGAGGCGCAACCGAACCTTAATGGACATGGTTAGGTCTATGATGAATCATGCAACTCTTCCAAAATCCTTTTGGGGCTATGCACTTAAGATAGCTGTTTACTTACTAAACAGAGTCCCGACCAAGGTAGTCTCTACTACTCCATATGAGACATGGAAAAGGTGTTTGTTTCAAGGCATGCTGTATTTCTGGAAAAAGAATTTCTTTTACAAGAAAACAGTGGGAGTGGCATTGAACTTGATGAAGTTCAAGAAACTCCAATAGACATTACAGAGACACCTAGTCTAGACCCACAACCAATAACTCATAATGATGAGCTATCAGTTGAACCTAAAACAACACCACCTCTTCGTAGGTCTGATAGGACACGCAATATTCCAGAGAGATACGGATTTCTCATAAGTGAATCGAACGACGTGTTACTCATAAGCGATGACGAACCTATCAGTTATGAAGATGTTGTGAAAAGTTCAGAAAGGGACAAATGACTTGAAGCCATGAAGTCGGAAATGGATTCCATGTACGAAAATCAAGTATGGGACTTGGTTAACCCACCTGAAGGGATTAAGCCCATAGGGTGCAAGTGGGTTTTCAAGAAGAAAATCGACATGGAAGGTAATGTTGTTACCTTTAAGGCTAGATTAGTGGCAAAAGGATATTGTCAGAAACAAGGAATTGATTATGACGAAACCTATTCGCCAGTAGCTATGCTTAAATCCATTCGGATGCTCCTAGCCATAGCAGCTCATTATGATTATGAGATATGCAAATGGATGTGAAAACAGCTTTCCTTAATGGAAACCTGCTTGAGGATGTATACATGATACAACCTGAAGGTTTCACATCGGTTGATAAAACCAAAGTATGCAAGCTTCGACGATCCATATATGGACTGAAGCAAGCATCCAGGAGCTGGAACATCCGTTTTGATGAGACAATCAAAGAGTTTGATTTCTCACAAAATCCTGACGAACCTTGTGTGTACAAGAAGGTTAGTGGGAGTGCAGTCGTATTCCTAGTATTATATGTCGATGACATATTACTTATAGGAAACGATATATCAGTCTTACAGACAGTTAAAATTTGGTTGTCCAAAACTTTCTCCATGAAAGACCTGGGAGAAGCAACCTATATCCTTGGGATTAGAATCTATAGAGATAGATCAAAACGGTTGCTTGGTCTTTCGCAGTCTACATATATAGACCGAGTGCTAAAAAGGTTTAGCATGTCGGAATCCAAGAAAGGTTACCTTCCCATCAGGCATGGGATCAACCTTTCAAAGTCTATGTGTCCGCGCACAGAAGACGAGAGGATTTGCATGAATAAGATTCCTTATGCATCCGCGATAGGATCTATCATGTATGCTATGTTATGTACTAGGCCCGATGTATCGTATGCTCTGAGCGTCACAAGCAGATACCAGTCTGATCCAGGAATGGATCATTGGGCGGCTGTCAAGACAATCCTTAAGTACTTAAGAAGAACTAAGGATGTGTTCCTAATATATGGAGAAGGAGATATGGTAATACGTGGGTATACAGATGCCAGTTTCCAGACAGATAAGGATGACTCCAAATCTCAGTCTGGATACGTATTTACTTTGAATGGAGGCGCAATAAGTTGGAAGAGTTCCAAACAAGACACCGTAGCGGATTCTACCACGGAAGCGGAATATATCGCAGCTTCGGAAGCAGCAAAGGAAGCAGTCTGGATCAAGAAGTTTGTCTCCGAACTTGGTGTGGTTCCAACCATTGATGAAGCAGTGCCGGTTTACTGCGACAACAATGGAGCTATTGCACAAGCAAAGGAACCAAGGTCTCATCAGCGATCCAAACACGTGCTTCGCCGCTATCATCTGATCAGAGAGATTATAAGTAGGAATGATATACAAATTGAGAAAATTCCCACTGAAAGGAATTTAGCGGATCTTTAACTAAGGCCTTGCCTCAGAGCAAGTTTGAGGTCATGTTAGAGCCTGTGGTATTGGATACCGTAGCGATTGGCATTAGGCCAAGTGGGAGTTTGTTAGTAATATGAGAGAAGTGTCCTAAGGCAATCGCCTTATGATTGTAAACATTTATTTTAATAAATAAAATTCACTATTTGAGTATACATGTTTGTGATTTGATTGGATCTTAAACTCATTTACTGAATGTCCGCAATACAATTCACAGCATGAGAGAATTTGTGATGAATCACAACTAGTGATTATCTCTACATGTGCAATTGTGAAGTATTGAAATATCCCTAGTCGATGAATTGATAAATACGGACACTATCAATTCTGTTGAGACTAGCATGGGTTATTCTCTAATCAGCTGATTCTCACTGGCTGGTGACATTGGGATGTCGGAGATAAACATGAATGCTAGTTAAGGGAACTAGTTCATTGGAGTGACTGGCTGTAAACTTCAATGGTAGTCTATATATAGAATGTCAGTGAAGTTCTTACTGCAGCTTAAGTGCGATGTTCCTTTGACTTGCGGTGTTCAAGTCATCTTGGTCATGGAGACTTATACTTTAACATCTTAAGCAAGCATCTCCAAGGTCGTGTGGACCCAGGATGGTGGGTATAAGCCGAAGTGCCCGAAGATNCTAAATGCTGAAAAATAACTATTTGACCTGTTACGACCGTGGAGGCGCTGGCAGCTTCTTCCTTCGTGAGGGAAAAGACTCTGGCATTGGTGGAACTGGTGTTGCTTCCAATCCTCCCTGACTGATCTGAGGTCCCTCCAGCATAGTAGGCATGTAATGTAACTGGGGCTTGCCTCCATACTGTACGGACTGCTGAGGAAGTACTTTAAACTTGTTTGGGCAGTCTCTGGATCTGTGTCCCTCTTGTCCACATGAATAGCATCCAGTTACACCAAAAGGCATGTTCCTGAATGGTTCCTCCCACACTTAGGACAAGGTGGATACCTAGCTTGCTTATTCTCTGGTTTTTCCTTTCTGGCTGCCAGGCCACTGCTTCCTTTTGTGGTTCTTGTTCTTCCAGTTCTGGCTATTTGGCTGAGGCTTCTGGCCTCCTATTGTCTTGTTCTCAATCAGGACTGGCTTCTGCTGTGCTTGCTGTGCCTTGATGCTATTCAGGTAGTGCTCTGAGATTAGAGCACTACTGACCAACTCCTCGCTGGTCTGGGGTCGGTGCATCCCGCTGTTCACGTTGAGTGCTATCTCAGGGTTCAGCATGCGGAGCATCAGTCTGACTCGCTCCTTCTCTGTGCTGACTAGCTCTGGGCAGAGGCGAGCTAGTCTGTTGAACTTTGCGACTGCTTCTCCCACTGGTAGGCTACCCTGTCTGAACTCCATGAAGTCCTCCAAGTGCTTGTTGGTAACCTTCATGTGGAAAAATTCCTCATAGAACTCGTGCTCAAAATCTGCCCAGCTCATCTGGTTGACTATCTTCTTACTCTTGACTCGCTCCCACCACATACGAGCATCTCCAGTTAGGCAGAAGGAGGCACATTTGACCTTCTCAACCTCTGGCCAGTCAAGAAGCTCCATTGTGCTCTCTAAAGTCTTGAACCAAGCCTGGGCATCCCAGGGCTCAGTCGTGCCTGAGAAGCTTTCAGGTTTCAGTCTCTGCCACTGGACGAGGTATGCTTCTGGTCTTCGGTTCACGGCAGGGGTCTCCTGTGGGACGGGTGGAACTTCGGCCACTACTGGAGTTCCCACTCCTGCTGTGGGTGGTGTAGGGGGCGCTGGGTGCTGATTTGCCATCAGTGTGGCGATGATCTTCTGTTGTTCTGTCATCTGAGCTTGCATTTGAGCAATGACTGCCATCAGGTTTGGCTGTTCTGTGCCAGGCTCACTGTTATCTTGAACTGGAGTTCTGTTATTAGCATTAGGAGCTCGGCCTCTTCTTGCCATCTAATAATGCATAAGGGAACAAGAAATCACTACTACATCTCTAGGTACAAACTTATCTTCTTACTTAGTATCCTAATGTCCATTCTAGGGATTAAACATGATTCCGTGATACTAAGGGATTAAACATGCTTCCTTGTTCTATGCACATATGAGTAAGTACTTAAACATTTCTCTATACTGTAACTAAGTAAAGGAGCAATAGAAAAAACTAAACTTAAAGCTTTCTTACTTGAAGACGGCAAGGTTGATGCTGATGTGTGTGTGATGCTGGAGAATGGGAACTGCTCTGATACCACCTGTAGCGACCCGCCTTCTCTACCTTCAGACGGATCGTTACTTCTCTCTACTTCTCTACTTTTGATACATGACTAAAAATGCGGAAATCTTTTTTTTTTAAACTTTTAAATTCATCTAACAATTATATTCTAACTTAAGCAGTCATGTATAATAACATATCACACTTTCTATCTCAAAAGCTCACATATGATACACTTTGAAGCTTGCCTCGCCCAACACCACAGTCGGGTATCAGTCGACTGATACTGTATCAGTCGACTGATAGCCTGAAATCTGAATTTTCAGGTTTTCGGCAGTTGCTTCACAGCTCCTCCAAACTTATAATTTCGAGCCATATGGAATTATGACACCATTTCTACACTCTATGACAGTTTTCAAATGAGTTTAGTCAATCGAAACGAATCGATAAACTTGAAATTTGGACTTTTGCGGAAGAAAATAAACTATACAAGTTATATGAACTTTAACACTAAAGTTTGTACCAATCTTGACTTCTATACATTGATATAACCAAATACATGTTCTATGACCTTGCTAAAGCATCATGAAATGTGAATGCAACTTTTCTAAACATATTTAAGCAATGAAACTTAATTCAAAGAAGAAATTGATACTATCTTGGCACATGCATCTATTTCTCTAACTAAGTATCAATATCTCTAACTACTCACAATTCTACTCATCCAGTGTAGTCATAAGAATATATAGGCTAAAAGAAATGACATGGAATCTTTACTCTAAGAAATTGAGTATGTAAAACTATCCAAAACTTAAATGTTCGCTAAACTCCATAAAACAAAAACATGAAATTCAAATGAACTATAACATTGTGAATTAAATAACTAAATTGTCTTGTGCCGAAGATCTCTCCATAATCAGCCACCACACACACTTTTCTCAGCACCGCCTCGTCGCCTTCCTTCAGAATTGCTTGCCTTTACCTTTATCTGCAATAAGAGGAAATGCAACTAGTAAGCAAAAAGCTTAGTAAGTACTATCTAGCTCACAAAATCTCGAAATGTGCAAACATGCTTCTAGAACAATATGAAAATCATATGAGATGCTAATATGCTCGAAAGAAAACTAAGAACATGTATAACTCTAAACATACATACTCAAGCAATAATATATCTCAATTTACTTTTCTTGGCTCAACTTGAAACTTTAGCTATTCTTTATCTTTTGAAAACTTTCTTTAACTTTCGAAAACTTTGCTAAAGCATATACTTGAAAATAATAATCACTTGGATCCACTGAAGACGTAAGTACCATCTCATATGCGCGTTCCCTAAAAGGTTGGGGTAGCGAGCCACCAATCCTAATAGAGCAGACCTTGGTCTACCAGGGCCAAGACCTTAGAATTGGACACCTGGATTTCTTTAACGACGCCCTTGGACGCCGGGTACTGGCCTTAGAAAATAAAATAGCTTTTCTTTCTTTTCTTTCTTATCTGTAAATGCCTTGGCATTTTCTCGAGCACCTTGCGTGCTAAAATCCCTAAGTCTTGACTTTTGGGGATTTCTTTAGGCCTTAGCCTTTTCTTTTCTTATCTTTATCTTCTCTTTTCTTTTCTCATAACTTTTCTTAGCCCTAATCTCATATAGGGTGCTTAATCAACTTATACAAACATATAATGAACTAATATCACATGCCAAAAATCATAAACTAAAGAAACTATCTCTTTTAAAGCTTTTAAAGGAAATTCTCGCGGAAAAACCGCCTCTTACTGCAGGTGAGCAGTACTTACATTGATATCTTGGACTTACAACCAAGATTGACGTCTAGAGCTCGGGAGAAACTTGAGATCTCGGAGAATTATTCGCGCCTATGCGTTCCTCTCGTCGCGGGGATCCCGAATATAGGAATATCTCTCGGAGGAGAGCTTTGGCCGGCCCTCTATGGTTTGGTGTTGGTCGGCGTCGCCCAAGAGAGGAGAGGAGGTCGGCGTGAGGGTTTGGAGAGGAGAGAAATAAAACTTCTCTCTTTAATTACCTATTTATACTTATGGGGGCGGATTAACCTAACTACACCTTAAATATATATCTCTCCATCCTTTGTTGTGCTTGATACCCTAGCCCAGCTGGTCGCGCTTGTTTCTGGTTCCGGGGTGGTCGCGGGTTCGAACCACCGGCTGCCCTTAAGTGGTTTTTCCCTTTTTTTTCTTTCTCCCTTTTTTTTAAAATACCAAACGGACTCGGAAAATTCCATAAAAATATTCTAAAAATTCCTAAAAATATCTAGAATATTTCTAAACCATTTTTAAATAATTCTAAGGACTTTAAGAACTAAAAATGAAAATTTTGGGGCGTTACAGGGAACTCGGGAGTCCGAGCCCGAGTTGGGAACTCGGGGAGTCCGAGCCCGAGTTGGGG
The DNA here is from genome assembly GCA_024364735.1 of Boesenbergia rotunda. Lineage (NCBI taxonomy): Eukaryota > Viridiplantae > Streptophyta > Magnoliopsida > Zingiberales > Zingiberaceae > Boesenbergia > Boesenbergia rotunda. Next base: position 573,326 of record JAGFNQ010000272.1, on the reverse strand, counting down.
AACTCGGGAGATCTGAGCTCGAGTTAGGAACTCAGGAGCGCAGGTCGGGAGCTCGGCACTTGGCAGATTGAGCTGAACACTCAGCAGACTGAGTCGGAGCTCGGCAGACTGGGTCGGCACTCGATAGACTGGGTCGGCACTCGGCAGTCGTGGCTCGGCACTCGGCAGTCGGGGCTCGGCACTCGATAGACTTGGTCGGGAGACCGAGTCGGATGCCCGAGAGGCCCGATCGGAGTTGCATACAGGAAAGAGAAAAGTCTCTCTTCATTAGATGAAGAGAAGGAGATGAGTCACATGGAAAGATGTGCTCTTTATTGGCTTTAATGAAGGGAAGTCAAAGAGTCAAATGACTCTTGGTATTCATGGGATGAATATAAAAGGGGTCAAATTATTTTGAATGACAACCAAGTGTTTCCTTCTTCCCTTCCTCTCTTCTTCTTCTCCTCCCTTCTTGGCCGAAACCTTATTGTAAGGTTCTGGTGTTTTCGAGCTACCTCAAGTTGCTAGCACAACTAAGGTAGTTCTCCCGAAGTTGAGAGATTGTGTTCGTGTGGATACGAATAGAGGCACGGACGTTTGAACGTGCAAGAGATTCGGCGCATAATGGATGAGCGGGATAAACGAAGGGCACGCTTCAAAGGTATAAACAGTAGATAAATCTATTAGATAGATAACTTTGTACGAGTTTTCTTTCACATGGATCGCTCGTTGGTTCTTGTTTCCGCTGCGTTTTTATTGTTTTGTGCCGGGAGAATCCAACACCTACACTTTCATACCTATCCTCTGAATCTCCTGATATGTCAATCAATATAGGTGATCCCTGGGGCTCAGTGCAATCCCCTACACTTATAGAATCGTCTTCAACTACGAGTGAATCAGATACAATCTTCAAATCTTCAGCCTCTATAGCTATTGCATCCTCAGCCTCATCTGAGCTCAAATATCCTCTGTGAATACCAAATGAAACTCTATCAGTAAATAAATCTGCATCAACTAACTCATCTAAAATACCCATGCTTATGATAGAATGATCCTCTCTGGGGTGCTGTGGGAAGGGTAAAGGGACCCTTGGTTCCTCCACTTGAGCCAAAACTTTTGGAAATGAGTCTTGAGCAGGAACCTCAATAGGTATAGCTACTGTAGGTGAATTAATTTCACTGATTTCTTCTTGTTTTTCCACCAAAATCACATGATAAATAGAAGAAAGACTTGGGCTTGAACTAGGGTCACATTCAACTGATGTAGAAGCCATTTCAGGGTTGTTCTAAGTTGGAAAACAAGTGGCTGGAAATTTTTCAAAAAAATTAGCCCTTTGAACATTTGGACTTGAAGTAACTTCCCGACTCCTCAAAGTTATTGCACTAACATTTCCCTTAGGATTAGGAGTTGCTTGAGAAGGTAAGTGTCCCGATCCTTGGCCTTGCATTTGATTCATTCCACTAGCTAGTTGTCCAATGTATCTTTTAATGTTTTGAAGAGTGGAATCATTCTTTTGTTGCCTTTTGTTGTAAAATTTGTTGTTGTTGTATGATTTGTTGCAACATCTCCTCAGACCTTTGTTGTTGTGCATTAAACTCACTAGAGTTCCCAAAGTCTCCTTGATTGGTATGAGACTCTTGTGTTGGATATGGCTTGGTGGGTGTCCTAAGCGAATACCTGGTCGATCCGGGCAACCTCTCCATGCCTACGGATTAAAAATTTAATCCGAATAGAGATCCGTTTTCCATCGACCGTCTCGTGCCGTATCGAATGATCCAAATTTCAACTTAGCCAATTACCAAAATTGGCCTTGAAATTTGCTCGACCGTTCGACCGCGAAAAAGGCGACGAGTTGATCGCCGGCTTTTGTGTTTATGGTCGGGGTCTAATTATTTAATTATTAACTATGATATCAAATCAAAACAATTAAATAATTATCATGAAATTATGAGTCAAATAAGTAAGGCAAAAAATAAGAACATAAGGAGCCAGGGAAGAATATACCTTCCATTACCTTAGGATCTTATACCGTATGACCCTCCCCTCTTGGTTGTCATGTGGGTGACGATCTACCAAGACCTGTGGCCACCAAGTCGATCCCTTCTCCTTGCGCTAATTAATCCCCAACCAAAGGGATGTCGTCGGCCGCTCCTAGGAGATAATCCAAATACAAACCCAATTAATTCTTTCCTCCACTACTGGCGCCTGAACAACAAGTATCTTGGAGTTCTTGTGATCTGAGCAACTCCAAGTTTCCCCACAACTCCAACTTGTGTTCGCTCTTTCCGAGGCTGCCTCACGGCAGTACCTCCCTAGGGTCCGTGTCGGCGCAGCCTCAAGGCAGCGCCTCCCTGAGGTCCACGCTGTCTCACGGCAGCTCCTCCCGGGGCTGCTTCTGAGGCAATGATCCCGAGGCACTGCCTCATGAGACGGCCAGGCGCTGCAGGCAGGGCCCGCACGGGGCGCTGCCTCTCGGCAGTGCTCCCGAGGCTGCAGCCAGAGCTGCAGCGCTGCCAGGTAGCACCTGCACGGGGCGCTGCCTTTCGGAAGCACTCCCGAGGCGTTACCTTTCGGCAGCACTCCCGAGGCACTGCTTCTCGGCAGCGCTGCTGCAACAGCCAGCGCTGCCAGGCAGCACCTCGGGAGAGGCACTGCTCCTCGGAAGCGTTGCTGCCTTACGGCAGCAGCCACCGCTGCCAGGCAGCACTGCTGCCTTACGGCGGCGTCTCCTCAGGGAAGAGAGAAAGTGGATGAGGAGGGGAGGAGAGGAAAGAGAAAGCGGCTAGGGTTTTGTGTTCCATCAGAATCAACCATCTCCTTGGTTCTTTGCCACTAAGGGGTATTTATAGGGCTACAACAGGGACCATGAGGAGGAGTTGGATCTTGGCCTGCTAATGGATCCAAACTCGATCCATTAATGAGGATCCATTCCACTAAAGGGCCCTCATTGACATACCTCACCAACCCCCATATTTACATATGGGCTCCACTTATTATTAGTCATCCATCGCACCGTGTTTAAGATAGTGCATCCCTGTTAATTAATTAAATTACTGACAATTTAACTTAATTAACTTCTGGGTCCTTGATTAGTACCACTCAACCTTTTCAACGTGCCAGATCAAATCCACCTGTAGGATTTGGCACGATGAACGTTTTGAGCTCATCATGGCGACATCATCATCCTGACTCACCAGGACACGAATTCTGTCAATAATCATCGACATATCATTTTATTAATATTATTTTCCAACTTACCAGGTTTGTCGATCTAGCAGAATAGATCTCACCCATTGGTAAATCAAAGAAATAATAATTAATAATATATGCCCGATATTATTTTGGGATTAAGGGATCGTAGTCCATAATAATATCTTGAGGTCCTATCCAATTATCGCGTCAGTACAAATCGGATAACCTCGGATTTTGGTCCTACCCAATGTACTCAAAGTACACTAGTATAATTCTATGGTTATGATCAACCACACCTAATTACACTACAACCATTCCGATGGGTTGTCCAATTCCATCTCGGTTGTGGGCCTCTATTTATGCTAAGTAAGGAACCAATAACATGATCTTCCGTATGACACCACACACCATATTATCTACAATGCAAAGCAATGGGACTTCGTGTATGTACTACAAATGGGATCGTGGTTCATCACATAGTCTACTTCTGAGATTCGGGTATTCGTCCCAAAAATTATCCTCTGATCCTTAAGACTATAGAACCACCTTTCGTTCCTCTAGGATACCCTGCGAACAAGCGCATGAAATTCCAACTTATCAGTATCCCTCCTCAGCACATGTGCTTAGCAACCCCGTATTTGAATATGTCTTAGACTTGGCTTTCACCCAATCCACACTTCTACGGTAGTAGATACTGACCTAGATGGTATCAAGTATGTACGCTGTCGTTTCCAGAGCATATCCCCATAACGAATCCGGCAAATCGGAGTAGCTCATCATTCTCCTATCCGCATAAGAGCCCTTTTCCTTCGCTCTACTGCACCGTTCTGTTGGGGCGAACCGGGTGCAATCAATTGGAATTGAATCCCAGCCTCTGATAAGTAAGTCCTAATTCTCTCAAGAGGTACCCATCACCATGATCTGATCGCAGTGTCTTGATACTATTACCTTGATGTTTCTCCACAATCGTCTTGAATTCTTTGAACCAATCAAAGATTCAGACTTGTGGCCATCAAGTAAATGTATTCAAAATTTTGAATATTCTTCTCACGAAGTATTTAAAGCTACCTCTATCCTAGATAGGCATAGTGTAGGGCCGATGCCGTCGATAGAGGGGGGGAGTGAATATCGACCGTTAAAAAATCTTCGGAAACTTCGTAAGACTTTCGATCGTCATTCTGGACTTAGAGCGTTAGTGCAGCGGAAAAGTAAAACAGAACGAAAATAAATAGACACAGCGCACGTGGGATTTACTTGGTTCCCAACCCCCCAGGATCAGTACATCCAAGGCCTAAGCACAGGAACGCCCGTCCACTATTGGTCTCCTTTCCGGACTTTCCGGAGGCGGAGAAACCCGTCTTACAGTGCAGAAGGACAATCAAAATATAGCAAAGTAAGTTCAGAATAATAAAACGCAATCCGAACAAGCAAGTTTTGAAACTCGGCCGATCTGGACCTCCGAAGTGTCGCGCACTTCCTCCTGGAGCCTCTCGGTCGTAGAGACTCATCTTTAGCGCATTGTCGTCGGTCAGAATGATCAGAATCGCTCTAGAATGTTGTGTCTTGAAGCCTTGGGGTAGAACCCCCTTTATTGTGCTCCTGGGAGCGCCTGATTCGCTGGGGGCGCCTGACACGTGCCTTCATATCGGAGAACCTTCATTCGCAGCTCAGTTAGCGCTTATCCCTTCTGAATCGGTCCCTGGAGCTAACTGGGGCGCTCGGGACCTCCTGGGCGCCTAGCTTGACTTGGTCTGCTGGCTTCGTGGCTGATTTGCTTCGATTACCTCTTTGGCATTAACCTTGGGCGCCCGCGACCTCCCGGGCGCCTTGCCTCAAAGCTTCCAACCCAAGACTGGGTTTTACTCTTTGATCTAGGCACCCCCATCAATAGGGGTGCCTGGCTTGGCTGCTTTCCAGCCTTTTACCTGCTTTGTGTCCGGTTCTTGGTACCTGCAAGATACACAAACACAAAGCAAATATACATACGATATTAGCCTTAAGGACTTGGTTCGGACTTCGAATTTTCACGAAACCCTAGGTCATACTGACGCAAGTTCTCACCCCCGAGAACGCGCCTTTCACCTACTCCTTTCAGGAGATGGTTGCCACCCCAGTCCTTCGGGTGAACTTTTGCTTAGCCTACGATACTCTCGAATCTCCAGACGTCTGAACCCCGACCCGTCTATGCTTCTGTTCATAGTCATCGCTCAGCTATGTTGCTCAGTCCCTTGGGCCAAGACTTCGTGCCCAAACCCTAAGTCCAGGACTTCGGTGGCCAACCCTCGGCCAGGTCTTCTTGCCCGGTCCTCGACCAGGACTTCGGTGCCCAACCCTCGGTCAGGTCTTCTTTCCCAGTACTCGACCAGGACTTAGTGTCCACCTTCCGAGCAGGTCTTCGGTGCCCAGCCCTTTGCCAGGACTTAGTGCCCACCTTCCTAGCAGGTCTTAGTGCCCATCTTCACTCACCAGGTCTTAGTGCCTAGGTTAACTAGGACTTTCTTCCACATTGTTACTTCTCTCTTAACTCCCCTTTGTCTGTTCAATGTATCACTGACTTAATTAGTCTATTGTCAAACATTTAAAACATTTAGAGGAGGACATCACTGATGCAACTTGCACCAACATATAGGACCACACTAATCAGAATGAACTGATTCTAACATATCTTTGGCTCTATACCCCTCAGCCTTGAAAGGTGATGCGAACCCAAAGAGAATAAGTCTCAAGAACACACAACAAATGGAAGAAAGAGGGAAAGATAGTCTAAATCGAAAAGATGGAGAATAGAAGAAAGAAACCTTGACCCAATGCTTAAGGAAGCACGAACCTTGGTATAGAAGAAGAAGAAGAGAGACGCCACAACCTTGGGATGGAGGTTGATAAGTCTTGAACGCCACAAGGGAATGCCTTGATAAGTTCTAGTTCAATGAAGAACCAACAAGTGAGAGCCTCACCATGTAGTAGATTGAATAAGCCAAAAGTTACATGTTGTGGCCGCCACCCCATATATTTATAGCTATAGGGTGACCTAAAAACCCTAAAAGGCCAAAAGGAAGCCCATTTAGTAAAGGCCTATATAGACTACATAGGCATATTGAGCTCTTGGCACCATTACAACCCAAATAAAGCTAGAAATTGGGCCTAAATTGAACCTACAAAATTAAAATATCCTTCTTACATAGACAAGAGACTAAGGATACTAATTAAGCTCATCTAAGGCTTGAATTAGGTTGACTAAGCCGTAAGACTTGCTCTTGGTCAAACCTTCTTCAATGGTCGCTTTGGCTTTCACATCTTCAATTAGCACGTTAAGTGCTTCTTTCATCTTTTTAGCCTTAGCCCTTGTAATTGGGCCCCCTTTGATGCATAATGGATCAACAACTTCTAGAGTGGGTTGAGCATGATCCATATCGTTAGCTTGTTGGGCAACTTGTTCACTTCCTTTGTCTCCATCATTCCCCCTCTCCTCAAAAGGATTCGTCCTCGAATCTTGATTACCTACATCAAAGGGAGAGAGATCAGAAACATTAAATGTGGAACTCACATTATACTCACCCGGCAAGTCAAGCTTGTAGGCATTATCATTGATTCGCGCCACCACTTGAAATGGTCCATCTCCTCTTGGATGCAACTTAGTACGACGTTTAGCAGGAAATCTCTCCTTTCTCATATGAACCCAAACCCAATCACCGGGTTCAAAGATCATTTTCTTTCGTCCCTTGTTGGCTTGCGTAGCATATTGTTCAGTCTTCTTTTCAATTTGCATCCTTACTTTCTCGTGCATTTGTTTCACAAATTCAGCTTTCTTAGTACCATCCAAACTAGCATGCTCAGAGATAGGCAAAGGTGATAAATCCAAAGGAGTTAGCGGATTGAAACCATATACTACTTCAAAAGGTGAACACTTTGTAGCAGAATGTATAGATCTATTATATGCAAATTCAACATGTGGTAAGCAATCTTCCCAACCCTTTAAATTCTTTTGAATGATAGCTCTTAATAAAGTAGCTAAGGTTCGATTTACTACCTCAGTTTGTCCATCTGTTTGTGGATGACACGTTGTAGAAAACAATAACTTTGTTCCCAACTTGCCCCATAGCGTCTTCCAAAAGTAGCTTAGAAACTTTGCATCACGATCTGAAACTATGCTTTTCGGCACTCCATGAAGTCGCACAATGTCCCTAAAAAAAAGATCAGCAATATGGTTAGCATCATCTGTTTTCTTACAAGGAATAAAATGAGCCATTTTGGAAAATCTGTCTACGACCACGAAAATAGAATCCATACCACGTTTTGACCTTGGTAATCCTACAATAAAGTCCATAGAAATATCAACCCAAGGTTCACTAGGAATTGGTAGAGGCGTATACAACCCATGAGGTAAAGATTTAGATTTTGCTTGCCTACATGTGATACACTTCTCACAAAATTTTACAACATCTCCTTTCATATGTGGCCAAAAGAAATGCTCCAACAAAACATCAAGTGTTTTTCGCACTCCAAAATGTCCCATTAGTCCCCCACCATGGGCTTCTTGGACTAATAATTCCCGCAATGAACAGTTAGGCACACATAACCTATTAACTCTAAATAGAAATCCCTCATGCCTATAAAACTTCCCAAATGCAGCATGCTCACAAACTTCAAATACATTTCCAAAGTCAGGATCTTTAGAATATAGATCTTTAATGTATTCAAATCCTAACAATTTAGTGTTCAAAGTAGAGAGCAAGGTATACCTTCGAGATAAAGCATCTGCAACAGTATTTTCCATACCTCGTTTATACTTGATCACATAAGGAAATGATTCAATGAACTCCACCCATTTCGCATGACGTCGATTCAACTTACTTTGGCTCTTCAAGTGCTTCAATGATTCATGATCAGTGTGAATGACAAACTCTTTGGGCCACAAGTAGTGCTGCCAAGTCTCTAAAGCCCTCACCAAAGCATACATCTCTTTGTCATAAGTGGGGTAGTTCAAAGCTGCTCCACTCAATTTCTCACTAAAATAAGCAAGGGGTCGACCTTCTTGTATTAGTACAGCTCCAATACCTATTCCTGATGCATCACACTCAATTTCAAAAGTTTTAGCAAAGTTAGGTAATGCAAGTAAAGGTGCAGAACTTAATTTCTCCTTAAGTGAATTGAAGGCAGAATCCTGTTCACTATCCCAATGAAATCCAACATTCTTTTTAACAATTTCAGTCAACGGTGCAGCTAAAGTGCTAAAATTCTTAACAAACCTTCTGTAGAAACTTGCCAAACCATGGAAGCTACGTACCTCAGTTATTGTTTTTGGTGTTGGCCATTCACGAATAGCCTTAACCTTCTTCTCATCAACTGCTATTCCGTTAGCACTAACAATATAACCAAGAAACTCAATTTGATTAGTGCAAAAAGAACATTTTTGAAGGTTAGCATACAACTTTTCATTTCGCAAAACAATTAGAACATTTTGTAAATGTTGTAAATGCTCCTCTAAATTTTTGCTATAAATCAAGATGTCATCAAAATATACTACGACAAAATTTCCAATAAAAGCACGCAAAATGTGGTTCATTAACCTCATGAAAGTACTAGGTGCATTAGTAAAGCCCAAAGGGCATTACTAACCATTCGTACAAACCATACCTAGTCTTAAATGCAGTTTTCCATTCGTCTCCCTCACGCATGCGAATTTGATGATAGCCCGACTTCAAATCAATTTTAGAGAAAATGCAAGAGCCATGTAGTTCATCTAGCATATCATCTAATCTAGGAATAGGATGACGATACTTTACCGTGATCTTGTTGATAGCTCTACAATCAACGCACATTCTCCAAGTTCCATCCTTCTTTGGTACTAGCAAAACGGGGACAGCACATGGACTCAAGCTTTCTCGGATGTACCCTTTTTTCATCAACTCCTCAACTTGCCTTTGAAGTTCTTTTATCTCGGCAGGGTTACACCTATAGGCTGGCCGATTAGGAATGGCGGCTCCAGGGATGAAATCAATTTGGTGCTCTATTCCTCTAAGTGGTGGCAGTCCATCAGGAACCTCATCAGGAAATACATCATCAAATTCCTGCAAAAGAGATTTAACAACACTAGGCAAAGTAGGGTTAAGATCGTTAGTGTTAAAATCGGCCTCCTTGTACAAAAGTACAATTATTGGCTGTGAAGCATAAAACGCTCTCTTAACCTCTCTTTCTTTTGCATAAAAGCTCCCTTTTTTCCTCTCTTGCTCTTGAATTTCCTTTCCTCTTTCATTCTTTTTTCCACTCATCTCATCCTCACCTTTTCTTTTTTCACACTCTTTTTCTTTTCCATTCTTTTTCTTTTTCTCATTTTCTTTTTTCTCACACTCTTTTCTTTTTTCACTCTCATTTTTGATCCTCAATTGATCTTCATATACTTGCTTAGGAGTCAATGGTACAAGAGTTACATGTTTACCATGCATCATAAAAGAATACTTATTTTTAAACCCATCATGCATGACCTTCCTATCAAATTGCCATGGTCTACCTAAAAGTAAATGACTCGCATGCATTGGCACTACATCACAAAGTATCTCATCATGATATCTACCAATGGAAAATGAAACCAACACTTGCTTGTTGACCTTGACTTCCCCGCAATCATTCAACCATTGTAGTTTATAAGGTCTAGGATGCTTAGTGGTAGGTAAGCATAATTTTTCAACCAAAATAGTACTAGCAACATTAGTGCAACTTCCCCCATCTATAATCATACTACATACCTTGTCTTTGATGTGGCAACGGGTATGAAATATGTTGTCTCGTTGTTCTTCATTATCTTCTTTCACTTGCACATTTAGAGCACGCCTAGTGACAAGGGCTTCACCTTCAACGGGATACTCTTCATCACTTTCCAATAAGGCGGGCAAGACACTATCATCTTCGGACTCACTTTCGGTTTCGATGTCACCATTGTCTTTCAAAATCATAATTCTTTTGTTTGGGCATTGTGATGCGATATGTCCCCTTCCCAAGCACTTAAAGCATTTAATATCTCTATTTCTTGAAGGTTGGAGGGGTTCCTTTCCCTTGACCAATGGAGAGCTTGCATCTTTATTCTTTGAAAAATCGGGCTTTTTCTTTGATTCAACTTTATCATCTCTTTTGTTCCAACTAGATTTCCAAGTTGACGAATGAGAACTTTGCCCCCCATGCTTGTTTGACCCCTTCCTTTTGACTTGTCTTTCAACTTTCATGGACATATGCACCATGTCTTCAAGCTCCACATAATGTTGCAACTCCACTACATTTGCAATTTCTTGATTTAACCCTTGTAAAAATCGTGCCATGGTTGCTTCTCGATCCTCCTCCACATTGGCTCGAATCATTGCAATTTCCATCTCTTTGTGGTATTCCTCCACAGTCTTGGATCCTTGTGTGAGACTTTGTAACCGTTGATACAAATCCCGATAATAATGTGTTGGAATGAATCTCTTTCTCATAATAGTCTTCATCTCCTCCCAACTGCCAACGGGTCTCTCTTTATTTCTTCTCCTGCTTAGAATGATTTGATCCCACCAAATAATTGCATAATCCACAAATTCAACGGCAGCGAGTTTTACCTTCTTTTCTTCAGAATAGTTGTGACAATCAAATACTAATTCCACTTTCTTTTCCCACTCCAAATAGGCTTCAGGATCACTTTGCCTTGAAATGAAGGAATCTTCATCTTGATATTTCCCAAGTTTCTATCCACATGGTCATTCATTCTTCCTCTTCTACCACCAACTCGAGCATGATCTGATCTGCCACTTGAAGCTCTATCATCAATGTCCTCAGATACGCCATCATCATCATCATCCTGGTCACCACGGTTATATGGTCTAGCACTTCGTGAAGGAACTCTACCAACTTGGCTAGGTCGCAATCTTGCAATTACAGCATCTTGTTTTTCTAATCTGTCCATAATCTGACTAAAACGGATTTCCATGCGTTCCAAGTGTTGTCTCAAAGCACGTTGATCAAGGGACTCTCTAGGTCTTGCTTCTTCTCCACTTGTCGCCATTGAACAACCTGTTTCACTCAAACACTCTAACTCACGAATGTTAGCTCTTTAAAGAACTTGAACTGAGAATTGAGGCAAATACCTTGTAAGCGTTCGTGGACTATCAATATTCCCAAGGGTGTAACGATAAAGTATAGGAATTAAAGACAAAAGTGCAAATTGCAGAATTGAAAAACTGAAGTGCTGAAAGGAAATTTGCCAGAATTGAATCTAGGCAAAATTGAAGATAATGCGGAAATGAAAGATAGCAAAACGTGAATTAAAGAGCTGAAAGAAAAGTCGCCAGAACTTAATCTAGGCTGCCAGAATTGAATCTAGGCAACTTAAAGGAAATGAAAGTACTTGAAATAAGAGCTGAAAGGAAAATTGCCAGAACTTAATCTTGGCTGCCAGAATTGAATCTAGGCTAACTTGAAATTAAATGAGAATACTCGAAATAAGAGCTGAAATGAAAGTTGCCAGAACTTAATCTAGGCTAACTTGAAATGAAATGAGAATACTTGAAAAGAAATTTGCAAACAAAGTCTCTACTTCCTTCTTTTTTTTTTTCCAGCCTCTTTTGCTTTTTTTTTTGTTTTGGCTTTTCTTCTTCTTTTTTTTTTCTTCCTTCCTTCCTTTCTTTGCTTCTTTTTTTTTTTTTTCTCTCTTTTTTTTTTTTTTGGCCGATTTTTTTTTTCCTCCTCTTTTTTTTTTTTTTTTTTTTTTTTGAGCAACAAAGCAAGTAAGGCTTGCTAAGCAAAAGAAAAGAAACAAAAATACGATAGAAACTCAAGAACACAAAGAAAAGGATAACCAAATCGATTTAGAAAAACTAAGGCTCTGATACCAAATGATGCGAACCCAAAGAGAATAAGTCTCAAGAACACACAACAAATGGAAGAAAGAGGGAAAGATAGTCTAAATCGAAAAGATGGAGAATAGAAGAAAGAAACCTTGACCCAATGCTTAAGGAAGCACGAACCTTGGTATAGAAGAAGAAGAAGAGAGACGCCACAACCTTGGGATGGAGGTTGATAAGTCTTGAACGCCACAAGGGAATGCCTTGATAAGTTCTAGTTCAATGAAGAACCAACAAGTGAGAGCCTCACCATGTAGTAGATTGAATAAGCCAAAAGTTACATGTTGTGGCCGCCACCCCATATATTTATAGCTATAGGGTGACCTAAAAACCCTAAAAGGCCAAAAGGAAGCCCATTTAGTAAAGGCCTATATAGACTACATAGGCCTATTGAGCTCTTGGCACCATTACAACCCAAATAAAGCTAGAAATTGGGCCTAAATTGAACCTACAAAATTAAAATATCCTTCTTACATAGACAAGAGACTAAGGATACTAATTAAGCTCATCTAAGGCTTGAATTAGGTTGACTAAGCCGTAAGACTTGCTCTTGGTCAAACCTTCTTCAATGGTCGCTTTGGCTTTCACATCTTCAATTAGCACGTTAAGTGCTTCTTTCATCTTTTTAGCCTTAGCCCTTGTAATTGGGCCCCCTTTGATGCATAATGGATCAACAACTTCTAGAGTGGGTTGAGCATGATCCATATCGTTAGCTTGTTGGGCAACTTGTTCACTTCCTTTGTCTTCCGAGCAGGTCTTCGGTGCCCAGCCCTTTGCCAGGACTTAGTGCCCACCTTCCTAGCAGGTCTTAGTGCCCATCTTCACTCACCAGGTCTTAGTGCCTAGGTTAACTAGGACTTTCTTCCACATTGTTACTTCTCTCTTAACTCCCCTTTGTCTGTTCAATGTATCACTGACTTAATTAGTCTATTGTCAAACATTTAAAACATTTAGAGGAGGACATCACTGATGCAACTTGCACCAACATATAGGACCACACTAATCAGAATGAACTGATTCTAACATATCTTTGGCTCTATACCCCTCAGCCTTGAAAGGCCTCTTGGTCGTCTTACCTTCCAAGTAAGATTCAAAGGTTGGGAAATCTCCCACTACCAATGAACCCGAGGGTCCATCGGCTATTGACCTTTGAATCCTACTAAGGTTAATAAGACTAAGCCTTAGACGCCAAAGGTATGTTTGGTTCATCTCGGAAGGAACCTTTCTCCTACTTTGATTAGATGATGAGCTATCAGTTACTATTTGCATCATGGAAGACTTTGGTTCTAATGTGTACTAATTGCCTATCAATGTACATGAATGGATAATCTTTCTATTCCACTTTTCATAAAAAGCAATAGAATATCCTTTATTTCAGAAACTGAACCAGAGTTCTTTCAAAATATTAGGTACATAAAAGCAATCTTAAAACCAAAACTTTAACTTCTAAAGACAAATAAATAACTCCCACTGCAATAGTAGCCACCTCCATAGCATATCCCTTGTAGACAGTAATCTCTTCCTTAGCTTGTCGTTGGGCTTCCTGGAGCCCCTGCAAAGAATTGCAGACATGTTTATTGTCCTCCGTATCTACCCACCAGGTACCGGTAGATAACTCTGCTAAACATGTTACAACGACAAAAGAAAAAGATATACTTTTTATGTTGATGACAGGGGCAATTCGCCTTTTTTAACGACCAGTGTTCTTTCTAAATATTAGGTACATAAAAGCAATCTTAAAACCAAAACTTCATCTTCTAAAGACAAATAAATAACTCCCACTGCAATAGTAGCCACCTCCATAGCATACCCCTTGTAGACAGTAATCTCTTCCTTAGCTTGTCGTTGGGCTTCCTGGAGCCCCTGCAAAGAATTGCAGACATGTTTATTGTCCTCCGTATCTACCCACCAGGTACCAGTAGATAACTCTGTTAAACAAGTTATAACGACAAAAGAAAAAGATATACTTTTTGTCTTGATGACGGGGACAACTCGCCTTTTTTAACGTCCAGTGAAGTACTCGCCTTTCGGCTTCTTCACGCCAGTCCTTTGTCCCTACTATGCTCCTACCTTCTTGAACCCACCTTATTTCTTCTTCTTCCTGCCTTTCAGCACAGAAGTAGAAACCTTCTGAGTTCCTAAGATCTGCAGGTTCTGATTAAACCGCCCCTATGCCGTCTAGAATTCTCCCAGGAGTTCCCAACGTATACTCATGCCTGTTCATGCTATAGTTGAGCCAGAACTGCTCAAAACTCCTAGGCAGAGATTGGAGTGCAACATCGACCTGGGTTTCCTAGTCGATTTCTTCTCCCAGAACCCCAATCTCATTAAGGTGGGTCATCATCTTCTGGACATTCCCCGAAGAGTATCTATTTGTACTCCTCTGCGGAAAGGACAATGTCTAGGTTTATTTTCCAGTCTATATAGTTTGGGGCCACTAAGTTTGTTTTCCTTAAGTATGGTCTCTAGTGGGTCATAGGTCATTCTGAAAAATATAAGAATCACAACATACACTATTTTAGAAATCGAAAATAAATTGATTCCTCAAAATAATAAATTTTCGAGATCAACCAACACCCCTATACACCGAGAAATTCGCATGTCACGATGGTGTGGACGTATACGAATCCCTACATTCGTAAGAGGAGGTTTTACCCATCGATCTTACTATCTTGTTAACCTAACTTTTTGACAAGTAAGATCAATAGTTGGTCTCCTTCGGCTCTAAAGAATAATATCAGTGACTCCGATGGGGAGGATACTATTATTCGCATCTAAGTGTGCACCATTACACAATACTAAGAAAATTATTTTTGATTATGTGCCTTCCGATGGGGAAGTACACACATTCTTCAATAATTTTCTATAGTCTTTTTCGACCCAGTGATCCACAGAACAAGTCCATCCGATAGGGAGGATGACACTCAGAGCCGACGCGCAGACTTGTTCGCATCACTTATCGAATTGTAATGGAAGCCGTGGGATCCTTAGGGTCCCTCTCCCACTTATTAATTTATCTCGAGGAATTTTCATAGCACTACCACACAACCAAGCACACAGCCAACATCATGAAAATAATAATAGTGAAAAATCCTAGATTTTCTAACTTTCATGGCCCCTTGGTCTCTCATGTGCCTCCAGTCATGCTGTCATTTCGTCCACTCCTCCCTTCCTTCTGCGCATGCTACCTTGAGGGTTCTCCATGCCGAAATGAAGAGTTAATTATTTACATCATTGATCCTATACTCCAAGAAGAAGTGTGCATGAATCTAGATCAACTGTAAAATAAAAAACTTGGCTAAACATGTGTCGTATTTAATTACAAAAATTAAATACCTAGCCTCGTCAACCCCGAGGATTAACTAATTACAAAAATTACAAACATTCACACAAACAATATTTTGGCCATGAAGTTGGAATCTCATGCCTGCAACACAATGTTAGCCTACACTCATCCACGCATCATTAAAAAAAATGTATGAAAAATTACAAAATTAACCAATCATAAACACACAAAGCTAGAAACCTCAGCTCTGATACCAATTGTTGTGTATGGCTTGGCAGGTTTCCTAAGCGAATACCTGGTTGATCCGGGAAATCTCTCCATGCCTACAGAATAAAATTTAATCCGAATAGAGAGTCATTTTCCATCGACCGTCTCGTGCCGTATCAAATGATCCAAATTGCAACTTAGCCAATTACCAAAATTGGCCTTGAAATTATTTAATTATTAACAATGATATCAAATCAAAACAATTAAATAATTATCATGAAATTACGAGACAAATAAGTAAGGCACAAAACAAGAACATAAGGAGCCAGGGAAGAATATACCTTCTGTTACCTTACGATCTTCTACCGTATGACCCTCCCCTATTAGACGTCATGTGGGCGACGATCTACCAAGACCTGTGGCAACCAAGTCGATCCCTTCTCCTTGCGCCAATCAATCCCCAACCAAAGGGATGTCGTCAGTCGCTCCTAGGAGTTCTTGTGACAGCAGCCACCATTTAATCCAAACACAAACCCAATTAATTCTTTCCCCCACTACTGGCGCCTGAACAACAAGTATCTTGGAGTTCTTGTGATCTGAGCAACTCCAAGTTGCCCCACAACTCCGACTTGTGTTCGCTCTTTCCGAGACTGCCTCACGGCAGCACCACCCTGGGGTCCGTGCCGGCGCTGCCTCAAGGCAGAGCCTCCCTGAGGTCCACGCTGTCTCACGGCAGCGCCTCCCGGGGCTGCCTCTGAGGCAACAATCCCGAGGCACTGCCTCATGAGATGGCCAGGCGCTGCAGGCAGCGCTCGCACGGGGCGCTACAGGCAGCGCTCGCACGGGGCGCTGTAGGGAGCACTCACACGAGGCACTACAGGCAGCGCTCGCACGGGACGCTACCTCTCGGCAGCGCTCCCGAGGAAGCGCTGTAGCGCTGCCAGGCAGCGCCTGCACGGGGCGGTTCCTTTCGGCAGCGCTCCCGAGGCGCTGCTGCCTTATGACAGCAGCCACCATTTCCAGGCAGCACCTGCGCTGCCTCTCGGCAGCGCTGCTGCCTTCCGGCGGTGTCTCCTCAGGGATGAGAGAAAGTGGACGAGGAGGGGAGCAGAGGAAAGAGAAAGTGGCTAGGGTTTTGTGTTCCATCAGAATCAACCATCCTCTTGGTTCTTTGTCACTAAGGGGTATTTATAGGGCTACAGCAGGGACCATGAGGAGGAGTTGGATCTTGATCTGCTAATGGATCCAAACCCGGTCCATTAATGAGGATCCATTCCACTAAAGGGCCCTCATTGACTTACCTCACCAACCCCCATATTTACATATAGGCTCCACTTATTATGAGTTATTCATCCCCCCGTGTTTAAGATAGCGCATGCCCGTTAATTAATTAAATTACAGACAATTTAACTTAATTAACTTCTGGGTCCTTGATTAGTACCACTCAACCTTTTCAACGTACCGGATCAAATCCACCTGCAAGGTTTGGCACGATGAACATTTTGAGCTCATCAAGGGGGCATCATCATCCTGACTCACCAGGACACGGATTCCGTTAATAATCATCGGCACATCATATTATTAATATTATTTGACAACTTACTAGGTCTGTCGATCTAGCAGAATAGATCTCGCCCATTGGTAAATCAAAGAAAGAATAATTAATAATATATGCCTGATATTATTTCGGAATTAAGGGATCGTACTCCATAATAATATCTTGAGGTCCTATCCAATTATCGAGTCAGTACAAATCCGATATCCTCGGGTTTTGGTCCTACCCAATGTACTCAAAGTACACTAGTGTAATTCTATGGTTAAGATCAACCACACCTAATTATACTACAACCATTCCGATGGGTTGTCCAATTCCATCTCGGTTGTGGGCCTCTATTTAAGCTAAGTAAGTAACCGATAACATGATTTTCCATGTGACACCACACACTATGTTATCTACAATGCAAAGCAATGGGACTTCATGTATGTACTATTATAACCAAACACCTAGTGTAGTGTGATTCTATTTTCAAAATAAGATGTTCATATAAGGAAATCATGTCTTTCAGTATACACATCCTACATCTTGTTGGTCTTGAAATGAAGCATTGTGTTGCTGAAAATTATGAGTAGGTTGTGAACTTTGAAAATTATGTTGTTGGGATTGATTAAATGGTTGAATGGGCTGTTGAAATTGCTGAAAATTAGCTTGAGAACTAGGTGGAAGTTGTTGGAAATTATAGCTCTGAAAATTCTGATTTTGGGCCTGAAATTGTTGGTTGAAAGGCTGAAATTGTTGGCTGAAAACTCTGATTTTGAAACTGAAAATTCTGATTTTGAAACTGGAAATTTTGATTTGAAGGCTGTGAATAATGAAAAGATTGCTGGAAATTCTAAATTGGTTAAAATCCTTGCTGAAATTGTTGAAGTTGGGCTGAAATTGTTGATTACTTTGCTGAAAATTCGAATAAGGCTGCTGGAATGGTTGAGAATGCTGCTGAAAATATTGGTTTGGCTGCTGTAAATTATGATACGAAGGCTGATTTTGCTGTTGAACTTGTTGGAAGGGTGGTTGTTGATAAAATGAATTCCCATAACTTAGATTCGGATGATCCTCCCAGCCCGGATTGTAGGTAGATGAATAGAGGTTGGTTCTTTGTTGGTATTGGCTTTCGAAACTCTCCATCCCGAATGAGTAGGAATATTTTCAATAGCTTCTGAAATTCTTCCTTGAATTTTTTTCTAGCTCTGAATGCCCTCTCAATCTCAGGATCAAACTCCATAATATCACCACCTGCAGTCCTGGTCATAAACCAAACAAAATGGCATTAAATGTATATAGAAAGCTAAAGCATATGAAATAGTATCAAAGATTATTAAACTAAGCACAAGCTCAAATCAAACAAACACAACTAGTAACCCCGGCAATGGCACCAAAAATTTGATGGACCCAATAACGAGTGTCACAATGAGCCTCAAATTTGAATTTATAAGTTGAAAACCCTTAGCACACAAAATCTAAGTGTAGTATAGGGGCCTCAAGTCGTATTTTTCCAAGGACTAGTTAAGGATGCTTAGTTCAAGCTTGAATTCGTCGTTTGATGTTTTGGGTTTTCAAATAAGATGGGGTTTTTTGCAAATATAAATGACATAACAGTATGAAACAAAATGAACTCAGCTAAAGCAGAAACGAATTAGGAAATTGCGGAAACTACACTTAACCTATTTGACAACTGAGCAATTAAATTCAAAATGATGGAATTGAAATTTAAGAACTAAACTTGAATGCAGGGAACTAATTGCAGTATAGTAAAAACTAAAGCAAAGTAAGCTAAAAAAAACTTAACTGAAGTGTAGATTGATACAAACCGAAACAACTTGGAGAAATAAGTGTTTAGAACCAAAATTTTCCTAAATTAAACATCAAATTAGTTCCTTGTCAAGACTTCCTCTTGTCGTCACACAAAAGTCCAGCTAGAAACCCTCTAGCTCGAAAACTAGCGAAGAACCACTCTCGAGATCAGTTTGCAATGTTCTAGTGTGAATTGATCTTCCTGATCGGTCACGGGACCGATCAAGACTTCTTTTGATCGGATTGGAGACCGATCAGAAGAGTCTCTGTCTAATCACAGAGAATGATCAGAAGCTAAAATCACCCACGATCTCCTCCTTCTTGATACGTTGAGTGGCGATCTCGCTCAGACACTCTCAGAAGCCTTCAGAGAACCCCTCCAAATGCTCTGATTGCTCCACTCGATGAAGACAGCATCGATCAATGGAATCTATCAGTGGACAGAGATCTGGGCGAAACCCTCACCTGAGCTCCTTCAGCTACGAGAATTGGATGCAAACTTAACCGGAAAATATACATCGATGATTCAAAATCTTGAAAAGAAACTCAGATCTGATGTGGCCGCGCACGATCGGAGAAGAAAAGATGAAGAACTCTGCAAAAACGATGAAGAAAACTGAAGAACTCGCGACTCGCGACGACTGAGCTCTATGGAGGAATTCTTGATTTAACTTATCCCATTTAAATTTGAATGGTTGTGATCATCCTCGCCTCATCCAAAGGTCAAATCAACTCGGATTGAATCCAAACCATCCAGATCTCCATCAATGGTCAGTATCTACTTCTCCTCAGCTTGGATCGATCAGATCTGCAACGGATGGCTCAGATCACCCTTCCTTTTGAATGGATGGCTTAAACTCCTCCCGAGCTTGATCCAACGGCTAGATGACTTCTGATTTGGACCAAAACCTCATATCATGATCCATGGTCTTGATTAACTCTATCTTGAGCTCGGATTGGTCAGAAGATGATAGATGGCTCAAATCTCCTCATTTCTTGATTGGACAACCCATATTTATCCATCTCTTGATCCTCTTGATTGAAGCCAAGTCTGACTCAAGTTCGATCCAATCTGATCTAGGTCCATGATCGTTCAAAGCCTACAAAATTAAATTCAAATTTTAATGCCAAAATATCTCAAATATAGACAGAATTCAATCAAAAGCCAAAATAGCAAAAACTCATGGAACCTAATGTAAATGCAAACTTAAGCATATAAAAAGAGATTAAAACATAGATTTGAGTGCCTAAATTGATCAACAAAATGGTAATTATCAATGACATGATCGACTGGAGGCGTATTGGAGATCATGTCCTCAAGATGATAGCCCATTTAAATGAAATGGAAGTCCTTCGAGCTAAAATCGACGGGGAAACCCAGGTCGATATCATTCTCCAGACGCTACCCAAGAGTTTTGAGCAGTTCTGCCTGAACTACAACATGACCAAAAGGATGTATTTGTTGACAGAACATCTGACAGGACTCCAGGCGATAGAAGGGTTGTTTTGTCAAAGTGCTCAAGCTTATGTTGCTGAAAACGTTTCTGCTTCTAAGCTGCAAGGTGGAAAGAAGAAGAAGAAACAAGTTGGTTCGCCTTAGAAAGTGGCTGGATCTCAAGGACCATAAGTTGGAGTCAAGAAGCTGAAAGGCAAGTTCTTCACATGCAAGCAGGCTGGGCATTGGAAGGTGGATTACCCCCGCCGAAAGGAGAACAATGGAGATATATCTTTTTCATTAGTTGTTGAAACATGTTTAGCGGTGTTATCTACCGGTATCTGGTGTGTAGATACGGGAGCCACTGATCATGTCTGCAATTCATTGCAGGGGTTCCAGGAAACCAGACGACTATCTGAGGGCGAGATTACCATCTACATGGGCAATGCTACAAAGGTGGGAGATGTTCATTTATTTTTGCTATGAATAAATCTTTGATTTTGAGAAATTATCTTTACGTACCTTGTTTTAGATAGAATTTGATTTTAGTTTCTAAATTATTCATGGATGGATATTCTGTTTCTTTTGATGACAGAGTTGTTATCAAAATGAATAAGGTGATTATCTGTTCTGGTGCGTTGGTTAGCAATTTGTATACTCTTAATCCAATAACTCCCACGATGCAAATGGAAATTAATAACATGTCTTCTAATTCAAATAAGAGAAAAGAGCATTCGGAAATGAACCAAACATATCTTTGGCATCTAAGGTTGGGTCATATTAATTTTAGTAGAATTCAAAGGTTGATAGCCGATGGACCTTTGGGTTCATTGTTGGTGGAAAATTTCCCAACCTGCGAATCTTACTTTGAAGGAAAAATGACCAAGAGGCTTTTTAAAGCCAAGGGGTATAGAGCCTAAGAAGTGTTGGAATTGATTCATTCTGATTTATATGGTCCTATGTCTATCCAGACAAAAGGTGGCTTTGAATATTTTATCTCATTTATAGACGACTATTCTAGATATGGATACATTTACTTGATGCGCAGCAAGTCTGAGTGCTTTGACAAGTTCAAAGAGTACATGGCTAATGTAGAGAAACTGTTGGGTTTCGGTTGCATCGGGATTCCTCTCCATGTCCCCGGATTCAAATTTTATTAATTAAAACAAATCCGGATGGAAAGAAACTTCTCAAGCGACCATTTTCATCATCATACTATTCGATTGTGTGATCACTTGAGCAAACTTGTTGTTCAAGCAATCTAACTCCTTTATCAAATAGCCGCAGAATAAATAACGAATTAGATCGCTGGTTTTTGTGTTTATCATCAGGGTCCATAATAAAACATGAATACAATAATTAAACAAAAACAAGAACAAGATTTATACCTCTTGTTTACCTCTTGATATTCTATCGTATTTCCATCCTCTTCTTGGCCGTCGTGTGGGCGACAGTCTTCCAAGAAACAAAAGCCACCAAAGCCACCCTTCTTCCTTCTCTTGCTTGCGCCGAACCCTAAAGGAGAGGAATTTCCTTCTTCCTTGTTTGCGCCGATCACCAAGGAGAAGGAACTCCTTCGTTGCGCTGATCACCAAGGAGAAGGAACTCCTTCTTTGCGCCGACCACCAAGTAGAGAAGAGAGGAAGAAGATCAAGAGAAAGGAAGATCTTTCTCCTTCACCAAACCCTAACCGACAACCTTTCTTCCTCCTTCTCCTTTGCTTGCGGTGCCGAGAACTTCCAAGTTGCACCACCGGTTGCTCCTCCTTGCTTCGAGTTTGTGCATGCCCAACTGGAGAAGAGAAGGATAAGAGGAGAAGAGAAAAAGAAAGAGTTTAATCTTCCTTTCCCTTAAACCCTTGCGCCACCTTCTATTCTTCTTTGCCGCCAGCGCCACCAACCCTAGGAGAGAGAAAGAGAGAGGGAGAGGAAGAGAGGAAATTAGGGTTGAGCTTGTTGGTTTCAGTTATGCATGGGAATCCTCTCCATGTCCCCAGATTAAAATTTTATTAATTAAAACAAATCCGGATGGAATGAAATTTCCCAAGCGACCGTTTCATCATCGTACTAATTGATATGAGTGATCGCTTAAACAAACTTGTTGTTCAAGCAATCTAACTCGTCTAATCAATTTGCCGCGAAATAGACGATGAATAGATCGCCGATTTTTGTGTTTATCTTCAGGGTCCATGATAATTATCAACATACAATTAATTAAGAAGCAAGAACAAACCAATCAAGAATTATAACTCTTGTTTACCTCGTGATCTTCTATCATATGTCATATCCTCTTCTTGGACGTCGTGTGGGCGATGGTCTTCCAAGAAACGGTGTCACCAAGGCACCTTCTTCCTTCTCCCACTTGCGCTGAAACCCTAGGCTTCCACTTTGTTGGCGCCGGCCACCAAGGAAAAAGTTCTTCCTTTTCTTGTGATCGCCGACCACCAAAGACCAAAGGAAGAATGTAGAAGAAGATGAAGAAGAAGAAGAAGAAGAAGAGAACACTCTCCCTCAACCAACCCTAACCGATCACCTTTCTCTCCTCCTCTCTTACATGCGGCAACCACAAAAGAAAGAAGAAAGGCTTCTTCTTTCTACCTTGCACCGACAACCTCCCTTCCCCTTCACCTTGCGCCTCCAGCCACCAAGGAGAGGAGCTCCTTCAACTTGCGCACGCCACAAAGAAGAAGAGAGGAGGATGAATGAAGAGGAAGAAAGAAATCCCTCTTCCCTTACTCTAAGTTGCGTCGGCCTCCAAGAACAACTCACCCTAGGAGAGAGAAGGAGAGGGAGAGGAAAAATCCAAGACTTAGGTTATGTTGTATTGCCTTGGTCTCATGACTCATGAGGCATATATAGGCTACAATAGGGGCCATGAAGAGGAGTTGGGGTTTGGTCTCCTAATGGATCCAAAGCCTGATCCATTAACCCGGTTCACTAAAGCGTTATCATTGAACACCTCACCAACCCCCATAAATAAATATGGGCTCCACCATATTATGTGTACATAATCTGTTAGTAGGAGCCCTAGAGCCAATTATGTGATGATTGACTAGGGGCATTTTGTATCATATTCTATTATTAATAAAGTCATGTTTGGTTATTATACTTACTTTGTATTCTGTGCCGAATGACTAAGTATAATAATGTCCTTGTGTAGTAGGTTCCTATCTACATTATATCGATTGGTTGAATCGATAGTGAGATAATGTAGAGAACACTACACTAAATTATTCCTAGTCGAGCATTAATATTCAGGGACAATATTAATGCATGGAGACTAGCATATAGGTCAATTGATGACTTGAGCTCACAAGTCATGGATATGTGATATCAAGTTAACACATGGGTATGCATTGGAGAATGTGTACTGAATGACCCGCTATGAGAAAGTTTCATAGATTGTCATATGAGTGTCATAGACTTTCTCATGTGACTATTGGTATGAATAGTCCTTAGACCTGAAGTCACCATGGTTCCCTACATAGGGAGTTATGTACTTTGGTATCGTCAAACGTCACCCGTAACAAGGTGGACTATAAAGGCGATCACTGGGTATGTAATGAATTATGCGGAGGGATGTGAGTGATGTAGATGGAATCTATCTCTCCCATATGACGGGAGTGATATCTGAGGGCCCCTTGATCGAGTAGGACTACTGAAACGCATGACCATGCTCAAATGAGTCAATATGAGATATTGAGCTCATTTGTTTGCGTGAGTCTACTCGGGGATCAAGAAACACAAGATTGATTGAGGATGACACGGTCTATGCTTCATTGGTCAATCTAGATATCAAGGATAGAAGGACAAGGTCATACATTATGATAGTCATGGAGGTTTAGTCGGATCTCGACTTTTCTTGTTACTTGGGTAGCAATGATGCATTGCTAGATGCCGCTCATTGCTTATGTGTCTAAAGTATTTAGGCGTATTGCCAACGTCGCAAGAACCTATTGGGTCACACACAAAGGACACAATGCTTCGGGAAATTCTATCGGCAGGCCTGAGCCTGAGTGGGGAACTCGGGAGGCCCGAGCCCGAGTTGGGGAACTCGGGAGTCCGAGCCCGAGTTGGGAACTCGGGAGTCCGATCTCGAGTTGGGGAACTCGGGAAGTCCGAACCTAAGTTGGGAACTCGGGAGATCTGAGCTCGAGTTGGGAACTCGGGAGCGCAGATCGGGAGCTCGGCACTCGACATACTGAGTCGGAGCTCGGCAGACTGAGTCAGAGCTCGGCAGACTGAGTCGGAACACGGCAGACTGGATCGGCACTCGGTAGACTGGGTCGGCACTCGGCAGTCAGGGCTCGGCACTCGGCAGTCGGGGCTCGACACTCGGGAGACTTGGTCGGGAGATCGAGTCGGAAGCCCGAGAGGCCCGGTCGGAGTTGCATGGAGGAAAGAGAAAAAGTCTCTTTTCATTGGATGAAAAGATTCTTCTCTTGCATGGGAAAAGATGAAGAGCCACATGAAAAGATGTGCTCTTTATTGAGAAGCCAAAGAGACACAAACCTCTTCATATTCATGGGATGATTATAAAAGAGGGTCTTGTGACTTTGGATGGGGTCTTCTTCTTGCCTTAGCTTTTCCCCTTCCCTTCGTCTCTTCTTCCTCTCCACCATTCTTGGCTGAAACCTTACTATAAGGTTCTTGGTGTTTTCGAGCTACCTCAAGTTGCTAGCACAACTAAGGTAGTTCTTCCGAAGTTGAGAGATTGTGTCCGTGTGGATATGAATAGAGGCACGGACGTTTGAACGTGCAAGAGATTCGGCGCATCTTGGACGAGCGGGATAACCGAAAGGCACGCTTCAAATGTATAAACAGTAGATAAATCTATTAGATAGATAGCTTTGTACGAGTTTTCTTTCGCATGGATCGCTCGTGGGTTCTTGTTTCCTCTGCGTTTTTATTGTTTTGTGCCGGGATAACCCAACATAATCTCCCCGTGTTTAAGATCTCGGATGTTCATTAATTAATTAAATTACTGACAATTTAATTAATTAATATCTAACTCCATCAGTAGTATCACTCAACTTTATCATCATGACGGACCAAGTCCACCTGCAGGATTTACATAATGAACTTTATGAGCTTCTCAAGGGGACATCATCATCCTAACACATTAGGGCACGGTTTCCTTCTATAATCAACGACACACCATGTAAATAATATTATTTCTCAATTTACCGGGCCTATCAATTTAACAAATAAATCTCGCACACTGGTAAATCAAAGAAATAGATATTAAGTACATGTGCCCGTTATTATATCCGGATTAAGAGCATGCACACCATAATATCTGAGGTCTGATTCGATTATATAGTCAGTATAAATCGAATCACCTCTAAGTCGGTCCTGCTCAATACACACAAAGTGTACTAGTGTAATTCTATAATCAAGATAGAGCAATACCAAATTACACTATAATCATGCCAATGGTTTGTCCAAAATCATCTCGGTTTTGAGTCACTACTTATACTTTACAAGGGACTAATAACATGATCTTCTGTGTGGTACCACACACTATGTTATCTACAATGTAAGGTATCAGACAATATGTAGACATATAATAAATATAAAATGTAAAGAATTATCATGTGATTCTCATTCCAAAATATAGATGTTCATACAAACGTTAGGCTTTTAGTATACATCCTAACAGTCTCCCACTTATACTAAAAGACTATACCATCAAACTGCCATACATCTGACTCCCATTCCCTCCACATGTCTATCAAAAGCTCTCGCTGAAAGGGCCTTAATTAGGGTCCGTAAGTTTATTTTCCTTAATTATTACAGCTAGTGGGTTGAAAGCCATTTTGAAAAACCTGAGAATCACAATGATCACACAATTTAGAATTTAAAAAATATTAATTCCTCTAACAATAAATTTTAAAATCAACCCACACCTCAAAACACCCAGAATTTCGCATGCCACGATAGTGTGGACGCATACGAATTCTACATTTGTAAGAGGAGGATTTACCCATTAATTTTATTATCTTGTCAACCTAACTTTTTGACAAATAAAATTAATAGTTGGTTCATCTTTGTCCCTACAAATAATAGCCCACGATGTAAATAAAAGTAAATAACTCATCGTCTAACCTTAAGAGAAAAGAACCTTCGAAGATGAATCAAACATATCTTTGGCATCTAAGACTTGGTCATCTTAACCTTAGTAGAATTCAAAGGTTGATAGCTGATGGGCTTTTGGGATCATTGGTGGTGGAAGACTTCCCAACCTTTAAATCTTGCTTGGAAGGTAAGATGACCAAGAGGTCTTTCAAGGCCAAGGGTTATAGAGTCAAAGATGTGTTGGAATTTGTTCATTCTGATTTATGTGGTCCTATGTCAACCAGGCTAGAGGTGGCTTTGAGTACTTCGTCTCTTTTATAGACGATTATTCATGGTATTGGTACATTTACTTGATACGCCACAAGTCTGAGTGCTTTGATAAGTTCAAAGAATTCAGGGTTGATGTGGAGAAACATCAAGGTAAAAGTATCAAGACACTATGATCGGATCATGGTGGTGAGTACCTCTTGGGATTAGGACATATTGTCAGAGGCTAGGATTCAATCCCAATTGTCTGCACCCAATACACACCAACAGAACGGTGTAGAAGAGCGAAGGAATAGGACTCTTATGGAGATGGTTAGATCGATGATGAGTTACTCCGAGTTGCCAGATTCGTTCTGGGGATATTCTTGATAGGAATAGCTTGGCTGGTCTCCTATGCGAACACGGGGTCGCCCATGAGAGACCTCTCCATGCCTACGGATTAAAATTTAATCCGAATGGAGACCTATCTCCCAAACGACCGTCTCGTTGTCATACTAATATGTTCGAGTTACAACTTAGCCAAACTTGATAGTTAGGCCTTGTAACTCGCCCAACCAATTGGTCGCGGAAAATACGACGAGCTGATTGCCGATTTTTGTGTTTATCATCGGAGTCCATGACATAATTAATTATCAACATTAATTAACAAATAAGTAAAACATGATAATTAATCAAAAACACAAATGCAATGATAGAAAAACAAATGAGCCGTAGGTGTAACGACCCAGCCCATTTGGCGGCCCATTTGGTGACCCCCCCTATTTTTATATGGGTCGTCAACCATCGACCGTGTCGTTACTGTAACGACCCGGAAAATTCTCTTAATATTTTCTTAAAATATTAAGCATGTTTAAATAATTTTCCAAGGGACCTAGAAATATTAAGGAGAACTTAGGCCTAGAAAATCCATGTTTTCTCATTTAAATTGAGAAAACTAAGTACCAATGAGCTTTAAATGGGCTCCAAAAATGGGTATTAATTATGTAAAATTAATATAAATTAGGTAAAATTAATATAAATATAAAGGAATTTTATTTAGGAATATTAGCATAATTATGGGTGATTTTAGAGGGATTTTCAGAATTTAAGAAATAAAAATAATAAAATAAATGAAATAAAAATAAAATAAAAATAAAGGTGCATGAGCCAAGGATTGAACCTTGGACCTCTGTACAACCATGTAAGCCTTAACCAACTCACCTAGCAAGGGATTTCTATGAGGAAATGAAGTGGATATAAGTTAAGATTAAGAAGAAGATGAAGAGTCATGGAGAGACTCTTCATTTACCTCTTTAATGGGTGATAAATAGGGTGGTTTGGGAGTTTCATTCTCTCTTCTTTCAATTTCATTTCCTCCTCTCTTCCTCCCTCATTCTAGCCGACCACTCCTAGAGGCTTTTCCCCTTGGAAAAGCTTCCACCAAGGTCCCATCTCCTAGATCTAAAGTCTCTTCCAAGGAATACAAGGACAAGGGTGTTCAAGGGTCCAAAGATCTTACCATTTTCTTCTCTTCCAAGGTTCGAAAAATCAAGAAACCCAAGGTAAGACTCCCTCACCTGTGGTATAATAGGTCCCTATGATTTCCATGATTTTTAGCATGATATATTGGTTAGTTTTTGGACTTGATGTTGAAAGGAAGAACAACTAAGAATCTTAAGTTTAAGGGTTTCGGCCACCATGATTTACAGGTCTATAATTATGATAAAAATCATGATAATGTTATTTAATGTTCCCTTATGATGTGTAGAGGTTAAGTATAATTTTTGGGAATTTTTGGAGTACCCTAGGACACCCTAGGGTTTCGGCCAACATGAAAGAAACAAAACTAAGAACCTTGAGTTTAAGGGTTTCAGCCACCATGATTTACAGGTCTATAATTATGCTACAAATAATGATAATGTTATTTAATGTTCCCTTATGATGTGTAGAGGTTATGTATAATTTTTGGGAATTTTTGGAGTACCCTAGGACACCCTAGGGTTTCGGCCAACATGAAAGAAACAAAACTAAGAACCCTAAGTTAAAGGGTTTCGGCCACCATGATTTACAGGTCTATAATTATGCTAAAAATCATGATAATGTTATTTAATGTTCCCTTATGATGTGTAGAGGTTAAGTATAATTTTTGGGAATTTTTGGAGTACCCTAGGACACCCTAGGGTTTCGGCCAACATGAAAGAAACAAAACTAAGAACCCTAAGTTTAAGGGTTTCGGCCACCAAGATTTAAAGGTCTATAATTAAGCCAAAAATCTTGATAATGTTAATTTATGTTCCCTTATGATGTGTGGAGGTTAAGTATAATTTCTGGGAATTTTTGGATTACCCTAGAGACCCCATATGTTTCGGCCAACCTCAAGGACCCAAGGGTTAGGGTTGAGCCTTTAACTTCAAGTATATATTTATGTGTTGCCATGATATAAGGGTGATGTAGGGAACCATGTTAAGTTATATGCCCATGCTATGCTAAGAACCATGCTAAGTGATTATGTATGTTCATGATAAGAATGATAGGGTTATGATCACGATAAAAATGATGCTATGATATGTTAGGTTCATGATATGAATGATGCCATGTTAAGTATGTTATGTTTATGTTTAAGAATGAGGATGATGCCATGTTTAAGAATGAAAATGATGCCATGTTTAAGAATGAAAATGATGCCATGTTAAGAATGAAAAAGTTAAGGTTCATGCCTTTAAGGCATAATGATGATGTTAAGTATGATGAATGAATGAATATGCTATGAATGATGATGAATGAAAGATGATGCTTATNACATTTGGTAAGCAATCTTCCCAACCCTTTAAATTCTTTTGAATGATAGCTCTTAATAAAGTAGCTAAGGTTCGATTTACTCCCTAAGTTTGTCCATCTGTTTGTGGATGACACGTTGTAGAAAACAACAACTTTGTTCCCAACTTGCCCCATAGCGTCTTCCAAAAGTAGCTTAGAAACTTTGCATCACGATCTGAAACTATGCTTTTCGGCACTCCATGAAGTCGCACAATGTCCCTAAAAAAAGATCAGCAATATGGTTAGCATCATCTGTTTTCCTATAAGGAATAAAATGAGCCATTTTGGAAAATTTGTCTACGACCACGAAAATAGAATCCATACCACGTTTTGACCTTGGTAATCCTACAATAAAGTCCATAGAAATATCAACCCAAGATTCACTAGGAATTGGTAGAGGTGTATACAACCCATGAGGTAAAGATTTAGATTTTGCTTGCCTACATGTGATACACTTCTCATAAAATTTTACAACATCTCCTTTCATATGTGGCCAAAAGAAATGCTCCAACAAAACATCAAGTGTTTTTCTCACTCCAAAATGTCCCATTAGTCCCCCACCATGGGCTTCTTGGACTAATAATTCCCGCAATGAACAGTTAGACACACATAACCTATTAACTCTAAATAGAAATCCCTCATGCCTATAAAACTTCCCAAATGCAGCATGCTCACAAACTTCAAATACATTTCCAAAGTCGGCATCTTTAGAATATAGATCTTTAATGTATTCAAATCCTAACAATTTAGTGTTCAAAGTAGAGAGCAAGGTATACCTTCGAGATAAAGCATCTGCAACAGTATTTTCCATACCTCGTTTATACTTGATCACATAAGGAAATGATTCAATGAACTCCACCCATTTCGCATGACGTCGATTCAACTTACTTTCGCTCTTCAAGTGCTTCAATGATTCATGATCAGTGTGAATGACAAACTCTTTAGGCCACAAGTAGTGCTGCCAAGTCTCTAAAGCCCTCACCAAAGCATACATCTCTTTGTCATAAGTGGGGTAGTTCAAAGCTGTTCCACTCAATTTCTCACTAAAATAAGCAAGGGGTCGACCTTCTTGTATTAGTACAGCTCCAATACCTATTCCTGATGCATCACACTCAATTTCAAAAGTTTTGGCAAAGTTAGGTAATGCAAGTAAATGTGCAGAACTTAATTTCTCCTTAAGTGAGTTGAAGGCAGAATCCTGTTCACTATCCCAATGAAATCCAACATTCTTTTTAACAATTTCAGTCAACGGTGCAGCTAAAGTGCTAAAATTCTTAACAAACCTTCTGTAGAAACTTGCCAAACCATGGAAGCTACGTACCTCAGTTATTGTTTTTGGTGTTTGGCCATTCACGAATAGCCTTAACCTTCTTCTCATCAACTGCTATTCCGTTAGCACTAACAATATAACCAAGAAACTCAATTTGATTAGTGTAAAAAGAACATTTTTGAAGGTTAGCATACAACTTTTCATTTCACAAAACAATTAGAACATTTTGTAAATGTTGTAAATGCTCCTCTAAATTTTTGCTATAAATCAAGATGTCATCAAAATATACTACGACAAAATTTCCAATAAAAGCACGCAAAATGTGATTCATTAACCTCATGAAAGTACTAGGTGCATTAGTAAGCCCAAAGGGCATTACTAACCATTCGTACAAACCATACCTAGTCTTAAATGCAGTTTTCCATTCGTCTCCCTCACGCATGCGAATTTGATGATAGCCCGACTTCAAATCAATTTTAGAGAAAATGCAAGAGCCATGTAGTTCATCTAGCATATCATCTAATCTAGGAATAGGATGACGATACTTTACCGTGATCTTGTTGATAGCTCTACAATCAACGCACATTCTCCAAGTTCCATCCTTCTTTGGTACTAGCAAAACGGGGACAGCACATGGACTCAAACTTTCTCGGACGTACCCTTTTTTCATCAACTCTTCAACTTGCCTTTGAAGTTCTTTTATCTCGGCAGGGTTACACCTATAGGCTGGCCGATTAGGAATGGCGGCTCCAGGGATGAAATCAATTTGGTGCTCTATTCCTCTAAGTGGTGGCAGTCCATCAGGAACCTCATCAGGAAATACATCATCAAATTCCTGCAAAAGAGATTTAACAACACTAGGCAAAGTAGGGTTAAGATCGTTAGTGTTAAAATCGGCCTCCTTGTACAAAAGTACAATTATTGGCTGTGAAGCATAAAACGCTCTCTTAACCTCTCTTTCTTTTGCATAAAAGCTCCCTTTTTTACTCTCTTGCTCTTGAATTTCCTTTCCTCTTTCATTCTTTTTTCCACTTATCTCATCCTCACCTTTTCATTTTTCACACTCTTTTTCTTTTCCATTCTTTTTCTTTTCCATTCTTTTTCTTTTTCTCATTTTCTTTTTTCTCACACTCTTTTCTTTTTTCACTCTCATTTTTGATCCTCAATTGATCTTCATATACTTGCTTAGGAGTCAATGGTACAAGAGTTACATGTTTACCATGCAACATAAAAGAATACTTATTTTTTAAACCCATCATGCATGACCTTCCTATCAAATTGTCATGGTCTACCTAAAAGTAAATGACTTGCATGCATTGGCACTACATCACAAAGTATCTCATCATGATATCTACCAATGGAAAATGAAACCAACACTTGCTTGTTGACCTTGACTTCCCCGCAATCATTCAACCATTGTAGTTTATAAGGTCTAGGATGCTTAGTGGTAGGTAAGCATAATTTTTCAACCAA
Source organism: Boesenbergia rotunda (assembly GCA_024364735.1). Lineage (NCBI taxonomy): Eukaryota > Viridiplantae > Streptophyta > Magnoliopsida > Zingiberales > Zingiberaceae > Boesenbergia > Boesenbergia rotunda. The sequence continues at coordinate 541,131 of JAGFNQ010000272.1, read as the reverse complement.
AATAGTTCTAGCAACATTAGTGCAACTTCCCCCATCTATAATCATACTACATACCTTGTCTTTGATGTGGCAACGGGTATAAAATATGTTGTCTCGTTGTTCTTCATTATCTTCTTTCACTTGCACATTTAGAGCACGCCTAGTGACAAGGGCTTCACCTTCAACGGGATACTCTTCATCACTTTCCAATAATGCGGGCAAGACACTATCATCTTCGGACTCACTTTCGGTTTCGATGTCACCATTGTCTTTCAAAATCATAATTCTTTTGTTTGGGCATTGTGATGCGATATGTCCCCATCCCAAGCACTTAAAGCATTTAATATCTCTATTTCTTGAAGGTTGGAGGGGTTCCTTTCCCTTGACCAATGGAGAACTTGCATCTTTATTCTTTGAAAAATCGGGCTTTTTCTTTGATTCAACTTTATCATCTCTTTTGTTCCAACTAGATTTCCAAGTTGACGAATGAGAACTTTGCCCCCCATGCTTGTTTGACCCCTTCCTTTTGAGTTGTCTTTCAACTTTCATGGACATATGCACCATGTCTTCAAGCTCCACATAATGTTGCAACTCCACTACATTTGCAATTTCTTGATTTAACCCTTGTAAAAATCGTGCCATGGTTGCTTCTCGATCCTCCTCCACATTGGCTCGAATCATTGCAATTTCTATCTCTTTGTGGTATTCCTCCACAGTCTTGGATCCTTGTGTGAGACTTTGTAACCGTTGATACAAATCCCGATAATAATGTGTTGGAATGAATCTCTTTCTCATAATAGTCTTCATCTCCTCCCAACTGCCAACGGGTCTCTCTTTGTTTCTTCTCCTGCTTAGAATGATTTGATCCCACCAAATAATTGCATAATTCACAAATTCAACGGCAGCGAGTTTTACCTTCTTTTCTTCAGAATAGTTGTGACAATCAAATACTAATTCCACTTTCTTTTCCCACTCCAAATAGGCTTCAGGATCACTTTTGCCTTGAAATGAAGGAATCTTCATCTTGATATTTCCCAAGTTTCTATCCACATGATCATTCATTCTTCCTCTTCTACCACCAACTCGAGCATGATCCGATCTGCCACTTGAAGCTCTATCATCAATGTCCTCAGATACGCCATCATCATCATCATCATCATCATGGTCACCACGGTTATATGGTCTAGCACTTCGTGAAGGAACTCTACCAACTTGGCTAGGTCGCAATCTTGCAATTACAGCATCTTGTTTTTCTAATCTGTCCATAATCTGACTAAAATAGATTTCCATGCGTTCCAAGTGTTGTCTCAAAGCACGTTGATCAAGGGATTCTCTAGGTCTTGCTTCTTCTCCACTTGTCGCCATTGAACAACCTGTTTCACTCAAACACTCTAACTCACGAATGTTAGCTCTTTAAAGAACTTGAACTGAGAATTGAGGCAAATACCTTGTAAGCGTTCGTGGACTATCAAAATTCCCAAGGTTGTTAGGACAAAATATAGGATTTCAAGATAAAAAGTGCCAATTGCAGAATTGAAAACTTGAAATAAGTGCTGAAAGGAAATTTGCCAGAATTGAATCAAGGCAAAATTGAGGATAATGCGGAAATGAAAGATAGCAAAACGTGAATTAAAGGAAAGTTGCCAGAACTTAATCTAGGCTGCCAGAATTGAATCTAGGCAACTTAAAGGAAATGAAAGTACTTGAAATAAGAGCTGAAAGGAAAATTGCCAGAACTTAATCTAGGCTGCCAGAATTGAATCTTGGCTAACTTGAAATTAAATGAGAATACTCGAAATAAGAGCTGAAATGAAAGTTGCCAGAACTTAATCTAGGCTAACTTGAAATGAAATGAGAATACTTGAAAAGAAATTTGCAAACAAAATCTCTACTTCCATCTTTTTTTTTCCCAGCCTCTTTTGCTTTTTTTTTGTTTTGGCTTTTCTTCTTCTTTTTTTTTCCTTCCTTCCTTCCTTTCTTTGCTTCTTTTTTTTTCTTTCTCTCTTTTTTTTTTGGCCGAATTTTTTTTTCCTCCTCTTTTGTTTTCTTTTTTTTTGAGCAACAAAGCAAGTAAGGCTTGCTAAGCAAAAGAAAAGAAACAAAAATACGATAGAAACTCAAGAACACAAAGAAAAGGATAACCAAATCGATTTAGAAAAACTAAGGCTCTGATACCAAAGGATACGAACCCAAAGAGAATAAGTCTCAAGAACACACAACAAATGGAAGAAAGAGGGAAAGATAGTCTAAATCGAAAAGATGGAGAATAGAAGAAAGAAACCTTGACCCAATGCTTAAGGAAGCACGAACCTTGGTATAGAAGAAGAAGAAGATAGACGCCACAACCTTGGGATGGAGGTTGATTAGTCTTGAACGCCAAAAGGGGATGCCTTGATAAGTTCTAGTTCAATGAAGAACCAACAAGTGAGAGCCTCACCATGTAGTAGATTGAATAAGCCAAAAGTTACATGTTGTGGCCGCCACCCCATATATTTATAGCTATAGGGTGACCTAAAAACCCTAAAAGGCCAAAAGGAAGCCCATTTAGTAAAGGCCTATATAGACTACATAGGCCTATTGAGTTCTTGGCACCATTACAACCCAAATAAAGCTAGAAATTGGGCCTAAATTGAACCTACAAAATTAAAATATCCTTCTTACATAGACAAGAGACTAAGGATACTAATTAAGCTCATCTAAGGCTTGAATTAGGTTGACTAAGCCGTAAGACTTGCTCTTGGTCAAACCTTCTTCAATGGTCGCTTTGGCTTTCACATCTTCAATTAGCATGTTAAGTGCTTCTTTCACCTTTTTAGCCTTAGCCCTTGTAATTGGGCCCCCTTTGATGTATAATGGATCAACAACTTCTAGAGTGGGTTGAGCATGATCCATATCGTTAGCTTGTTGGGCAACTTGTTCACTTCCTTTGTCTCCATCAGTTCATAAGGTAGTATTGCATCCTATCTTTCCAATAAGCGAAGTCATTCCCGTTGAATAAGGGTGGTCGTGCGGTGGAGTATCCCTCTTGAAACGCCATTATATTTGCTTCGGTTGACGGTTAGTTCTTCCAAAACGCACCAACTCTGATACCAACTGATGGATCGTCTAGGCGTGCTAGAGGGGGGTGAATAGCACTTTTCAGATTGGATCTCTGCAAATTTGTTAGCGCAGCGGAAATAATATGCAAATGAAAACATTAACAATGCTAACAATCAACCGATTACTTGGTATCCACCCAAATGGGTGACTAATCCAAGGATCCACGCCGCGAGCACCCGTTTCACTATGAAAACCTACTTCAGGCGGAGAAACCTTTACAGTCATGATCTTCCTCTTTACAGGATGAAGTAGAATGTGAGAGGAAGAAGAAAAACACTCTTCAAACAAGAAGCACTTCGACACTGTACGGAACCGTACCGCTCACGTGCAAAAAGGTGCTCCTTTTATAGGTGTACAAGACAGACTCGCAGTCTGTCCAGCCCTGCACCAGTCGACTGCCCCTCGGGCAGTCGACTGGCCTAGCATTAATTGCTACCCAACGGGTAGTTTTCGGGGTATAGCAGTCGACTGCCTTGGGGCCAGTCGACTGGTCCAAGGCCGAAAACTCTCTGTGAGTTTTGGCAGTCGACTGGCCCTGGGCCAGTCGACTGCCCTGCCTCTCAGCCTAGTTCCAGCCACTTCGGACCTTCTCCTTCACGTGTGCCTTCAGGTCTGCTCTCTTGGCTTGCCTCTTGAAGTCCTCTTCCTCTGACTATCATCCCTCGGATGCGCACGCAAGGCTTCCCTTGACTTGCCTCCATGCCACCCTTCACGTGTGCCCTTGAAGTCCACTTCCCGGCTTGCCCTTGGAGCTCTCCTCCCTCGGCTCTCGCCCCTCGAATATGTCCACCATGTGTGATTCTCCAAGTCCTGCAAACTCAATCCCACACATCAAATACAACATAACACTCTAACCTTAAACATATTCACACACACACATCAAAATCATGATCTTCCAATCATTTAAGGGCCGATTGCCTCAACAAGTTGGTTCGATAACCAAGTCCGGATCAGTTCAGAACTAATTTTTTCTTTCCAAGAATTATGTCAAGACTCTTGGAACCCAAAGAAAATCGTTCCAATCTAAGTTCTTTGACCTAAGTTTTCAAGGAAGAATTCTCCTCCTCAGGTTTTTGGGCTTGAGTGGAGGTTCCTTCCTGAACTGGTTCAGTTAAGGGACTAGAGTTGACTCCCTCTTTCAGGATTTTAACTTCCTGTCGGAGGGATTCGATCCTAACGTTGGCTTTGGCCAACTTACGAGACAGATAATATATTAAATCATAAAGTTGAGATTCGGAGTAACCTCTTACCGTTATTTGCCCGTCTTCCAAAATTGAATGTCTTCCGGTTTCGACGTTCTCTTCCGATTCTGATTCCGATTCGGTGTCAAGAATCTCTGAAGCAATCAGCACAAGGAGGTTGGTGTGTGGTACTTCTTCTTCTTCTTCTGAAGATGATTCGTCCCACGTAGCTTTGAGAGCCTTCTTCCTCTGGTTCTTCTTGTTTTCCTTCAAGTTAGGACACTCCGATTTGTAGTGGCCCTTCTTATTGTACCCGTAATAGGTTACTTCACTCTTGGCTTTTTGGCTGGTAGAAGGTTCGGTTGGATCATCCTTTTGTTGGTTCGCCTTCTTCTTCCTCATTTGTCCCTTGATCATTTTGCAGTGACTCCGAGCCATTCGGACCAGCTCTGGATAATTGATTCCGTCGTCGTCAGACTCTGAGTCAGAATTTGACTTGGGTATCAGTTGCACCTTCTTTGTCTTTTGCTTTGCAAGGGATTTTCCTGCGAAAGTGCTAACCCTTTCTCAACCTGTGAGGCATTAGTCTGTTCGTGGAGTTCTAATTCAGAAAATAATTCATTTAATTAATGGACATTCAATATCTTAAACACGGGGAGATACTTGTACTCATAATATGTGGTGCCCATATTTAAATATGGGGGTTAGTGAGGTAGATCAATGAGGATCCTTTAGTGGAATGAATCTTCATTAATGGATCGGGCCTTGATCCATTAGGTGGTCAAGATCCAATCCCTCCTCATGGACAAAGGTTCGGGTAAGGCAAGGACATAATCTGCTACAACTGTCACCAAGAGGGACATATGAAGAACGAGTGTCCCCAATTGAAGAAAAGGGATGACAAGAAGGAAGAGAAGAAAAAGAGTGACAAGAAGAAATCAAAGGGAAAGGAGAAGGGTGCACCAACCTCAAGGCAACGTGGGATGACCCCTCATCTTCAGAGGAAGAAGAAGAGCAAGTCTTCCACTTCGCTCTTATGGCACAAGATGACTCAGACTCATCGGATGATGAACGAAGCTCAAGCAGTGAAGATGAGAGCTCCTCCATTCATCATCAGAATCAGAAGCTTCGGTAAGTGAGGTATATCACTTGGCCTCCTCTACTTTAGTGAAAATAATCTCTAGCACGAACATGGACTTAGCTAAGGCTAGAGGTAAAATTAAGGATCTCAAAGAACAAATTGCCATGTTTAGAGTAGAAGCTATTAAACTTAAAGATTTGCATGCTAGTTCTACTTCTTCACATGTTTCACACCTTGAAAATGAAAATAGGGAATTAAGGAAACAGGTAGATGACCTCACAAAGGCCCTTAGGAAATTTCAAGTAGGATCCAGTAAACTAGATATGATCATAAACAGTCAAAGGGTTGTATATAACAAGGCCGGTTTGGATTATAGGCCTAAGATCAAGGAGGTAGCCTTTGTTTCACTCACCGGTAGGATTGGCGCATCTAGGAGATTAGGGGCTAAGGGAACCACAAAGAAGGCATGGGTACCTAAGGAATTTCTGAATGATGCTTATGGATAAAAAATATGGGTACCAAAAGAGTATGTTTTCCATGTTGTCTAGGTAAAGGTGAAGGAGGCCCCAACCTTGTGGATAGTAGATAGTGGATGCTCAAGACACATGACCGGGGATGTGAGTAAGTTCACCACTATTAGCTACCTAAGAGAAGGGACGGTCTCCTTTGGGAATAGTGGAAAGTTGAGGATCATTGGTAGGGGCACAATTGAGGTATCTTCCACTATTTCGATTCATAAGGTACTTTTAATCAAAGATATGAAGTTTAATTTATTAAGTGTGAGTCAACTATGTGATGCCGGTTTTAAAGTAGAATTTCATGCTAAGAAATGTGTAATAAGGCAAAGTGATTCAAATACTATCATATTAGAAGGGTTTAGAAAGGCAAACTTATATTATCTTGATCTATCTTATGATACTAACAATGTTGTTAAGTGTCTCATGTCCAAAGAAGAAGAAGGGTGGTTGTGGCACCGTAGACTTGGGCACGTCAACATGAGGAGCATTGCAAGGGTGGCCAAGGAAGAATTGGTGAAGGGACTCCCAATGATCAAGTACGAGAAGAACAAATTGTGTGATGCATGCCAAGAGGGTAAGCAATCAAAAGTATCACACAAAGGTAATGATACGAACCCCACCAATAGACGTGATGGAACCCGAGACAAAGATGGATAGAACCCCAAGAACAAGATGACAAGAGTTTGAGCCTTTACCCGCAACCAAGACTGGCACGAACAAAGACTACGAAAGAAGGAAACGCCACACCAGGATGGTGATAAGTTTCGATTGTTGAACGCCACGAGATAGACTCGATAAGTTCAGAAGTTCCCTTAAGAACCAAGAGATCACAAAATCCTTACTAGGATGTTTACCAAAACCAAAGTGCTTACAAATTCGGAATTCTCTCCCTTATATAATGGGAGCAAGCAACTAAAGTACCTACATGCATGCATACCCATGATGCATGCAAGCATTTAAACACTTAGAAACCCAAAAAAAACTCCAAGTCTCCATACTTTTGCATGCATGAAATTAAATACCCTAGAAACCCCAAAATCCCAAGTTTCCATACTTCTTTCCTCCTTCCCTTTTCCAACCATCATTCTAGGGATGAGTCATGGCTGAATAAGACCGATCACATGGGTTAAGCCTTGATTTATACTTGGGCTTAACTTGGTTTCTCATTTCTCATAGCCAAGCCATTGTTCTTGGATTAGCCCATTTAGTGCTTCCTTGAAACGCTTTGCTTGAAGTCTTGTAATTGGCCCTTCAGGAAGTGACAAATGATGTCTTGCGGTTTTAACCCGGTCTTGATGAACAGCTCCACGGTCTACATCAGGTAAAACTCAAATCACCACTTCCTTACCTTTAGAACTCTTGCATATAGACTTGTTTGATTGCCATAGCACTCCTTCACTTGTAGGGAGTAAGTATTACTTAGTGATAGTAGATGACTTTTCTAGGTTTATATGGGTCTACTTCTTAAAACATAAGGATGATACCCTAGAAATCTTTATAGGATTTAGTAAAAGGGTAGAAAACGAAAAGAACATGAAAATAAACCGAATTAGGAGTGACCATGAAAATGCTAGCTTCGCACCATTTTGTGTTGAAAATGGGTACAAGCATGAGTTTTCATGCCCAAGGACTCCTCAACAAAATGGGGAGAGGAAAAATCGAGCCCTACAAGAAGCTGCTAGGACTATGCTCAATGCATACTCTATTCCTAGCTATTTTTGGGCCGAAGTGGTTAACACCGCTTGCTATATCCAAAATCGGGTGTTGATACATAGGTTTTTAGGGAAAACACCTTTTGAACTATGGAATGGAAGGGTACCACAAGTCCATTATTTTAGAGTCTTTGGATGTAAAGTCTACATTTTAAACACCAAAGATGACCTAAGGAAATTTGAGCCAAAAGCAGATGAAGGAATTCTAGTAGGGTACTCCTTGACTAGAGGACAAAAGTAATTGTGGAGTCCTCAAATGTTAAGTTTGATGAAACAACTAGTACATACCCTAGGAAGGCTTCAATTGATAAAGACATAGAGGAGGTTCAACCTCTTGCCCAAAGAATCCAAGACCTACGTTTGGAGGGCAATGATCAAGGGGGAGCAAGAAGTACCCTAGAGGATGAGGAAGAAGGAGTAAATGAACCTACAACCTCTAGGCCCTTGAGACATCACCATGATCACCCAATTGACCAAATAATGGGTGATGTCACCCAAGGAGTAAGGACTAGATCATACTTTAGGGATCAAACTAGTCAAATAGCTCTAATCTCCCAATTAGAACCCAAGAATATTGATGAAGCATTGGGAAATGTTGATTGGGTCTTAGCCATGCAAGAAGAGCTAAATCAATTTGAGAAAAGTGAAGTTTGGGAGTTAGTTCCTAGGCCCAATGATTGTACTATAGTAACCACTAGATGGGTCTTTAGGAACAAACTAGATGACCAAGGTAAAATCACTAGGAACAAAGTTAGATTAGTAGCTAGGGGGTTTAACCAAGTTGAGGGACTAGATTATGATGAGACTTATGCCCCCGTAGCTAGGTTAGAATTCTACTAGCCTATGCCGCTCACATGGATTTCACACTTCACCAAATGGATGTGAAGTCGGCATTCCTTAATGGGATCATTAAGGAAGAGGTCTATGTAGAACGACCCCCGGGTTTGAGGGCCCTAACTATCCAAGACACGTTTACAAATTAAGAAAAGCCTTATATGGATTGAAACAAGCTCCCCGGGCTTGGTATGAAAGGCTTTCTTGATTTCTAGTGTCTAAGGGGTTTAGGAGAGGAACAATTGACCCTACTTTGTTCCTAAAATCTAAAGATAAGAAAATGTTTGTTGCCCAAGTCTATGTAGCCGATATCATCTTTGGGTCAACAAATAATGATTTCCTACAAGAATTTATCAAATGTATGGAAGCTGAATTTGAGATGAGTCTTGTAGGAGAGTTAACTTTTTTCTTAGACCTTCAAGTTAAGCAAACTAATGAAGGTACATATGTCTTTCAAACCAAATATGCTAAGGAGATGTTAAAAAAATTTGGTTTAGAAAATGCTAAGGTAGCATCTACACCCATAGGAACTAATGTGAAAATGGATAGTGACATTGAAGTGAAAATGGTGGACTTTAAACAATATAGGAGCATGATTGGTAGCCTTCTATACCTAACCGCTAGTAGACCCAACATACTTTTTGCGGTAGGTATGTGTGCAAGGTACCAATCTTGTGCCAAAGAGTCCCATTTGGTTGTAGTCAAGAGGATCTTAAGGTATGTGAAAGGGATCCTCAATGTCGAACTTTGGAATCCTAGAACCCCTAGTGTTGATCTAATTGGATACACCGACTCGGACTATGCGGGTTGTAAGCTAGATAGGAAAAGTACAAGTGGAGGGTGTCAATTCCTTGGGTCTTCCTTAGTTAGTTGAAGTAGTAGAAAATAACCATGCGTTGCCCTATCAACAACGGAAGCCGAATATGTGACAATGGGGGGGTGTGTTTCTCAACTCCTTTGGATCATGCACACCTTAGAGGATTATGAGTTACATTACACCCAATGTCAAAGTCTTGTGTGATAATGTAAGCACAATCAATTTAACTAAAAATCCAGTTCACCATTCCAGGACAAAACACATTGAAGTGAAACATCACTTCATTAGAGACCATGTGGCAAGGGGAGACATAGAACTACACTATGTTGAATCAAAGTCAAACCTAGCCGACATATTTACCAAGCCTCTTCCCAAATCGGAGATTGCATCCTTAAGAAGAGGCCTTGGAATGTGTTTTTTGGTAGTATAGGGTGAACTTGGAGACATTAGCTTTGAAAAAGGGTTCTTGATCTATTAGGGTGATACATTTGGCTCACTTGTGCTTGTGGCACATTGTTGAACCATTGAGAGTATCAAAATATGAAAACTAGACCAATTATGGGGAAGACAAGTATTTAATCAATGGACACATTGCCCAAAGATCATAGTTGGACATTTTAAACCTTTTAAAACCTTTTTATGTTTTACATACTTTGGCATGGTTTTAAAAGTCATATGATTGCAAAATTGGTTTCAAAGTTTGATACAAAATGTAGTGGTTTTCAAAACTTTTGGATTTTTATCAAAAGTCATGCATGCTTGAAATTTTATATGGTTTGATATTTTTCCCTGATAGAGTATAACATTTCAAACATGTATGCAAAATTTTATAATTTTTGGAATTTTCTGGGAGTTTCTAAAATTTGACAGAAAACCTAAAAAATCAGACTGATAGCGTATCAGTCGACTGCCCTATGGGCAGTCGACTGACACGGCTAATTTCAGCTGCTGTGAGAATTTTCAGAAATCGAAAATTCTCTCACTTGATGCCACGGGTTTTGGTTGCTTGAGGCAATCTCTTTGATGATGTCAAAGGGGGAGAATGGGTGGTTTAAGTTAGAAGTTTAACTTAAAATGGATGGTTTAAGGTTTCTTTCTAACTTAGAACTTGAATGTTTAAAAATGGAGAAGACATGGATTAAGGGGGAGGTACCTCTTAGGTTCTGATATGTCTTATATTTTTAACATATTGTTGTTGTTAAGTGGAAACTTAACTTGGATTTAGATTAGAATTGAAAATGGGGAGAAGACATAGATTAAGGGGGAGGTTGCCTCTTAAGGTTACTATGTCTCATTTGTCAATTACTATCTGTTGTTATTGTTATTGTGGCTATTATTTATCTCTAACTTAAACATATTGTCACGCATCAAAAAGGGGGAGATTGTTGAGGCAATCGGCCCTTAAATGATTGGAAGATCATGATTTAAGGTTAGAGTGTTATGTTGTATTTGATGTGTGTGATTGAGTTTGCAGTACTTGGAGAATCACACATGGTGGACATATCCGAGGGACGAGAGCCGAGGGAGGAGAGCTCCAATGGGCAAGCCGGGAAGTGGACTTCAAGGGCACACGTGAAGGGTGGCATGGAGGCAAGCCAAGGGAAGGCTTGCGTGCGCATCCGAGTGACGATAGACAGAGGAAGAGGACTTCAAGGGACGAGCCAAGGGAGCAGACCTAAAGGCACACGCGAAGGAGAAGGTCCGGAGTGGCTGAAGCAGAGCTGTGAGGCAGGGCAGTCGACTGGCCCTGTGGCAGTCGACTGCCAAAACCCACAGAAAGTTTACGGCCTCGGACCAGTCGACTGGCATTTGGGCAGTCGACTGGTATACCCCCAAAACTAGCCGTTGGCTAGCAATTAATGCTAGGCCAGTCGACTGCCCCAGGGGCAGTTGACTAGTGCGGGCTGGACAGATTGCGAATCTGTCCTGTTCACCTATAAAAGGAACACGTTTTGTACGTGTAAAGTATGGTTCCATACAGTAACGAAGTGCTGCCAAATTGTAGAGAGATTCTTGCTTCCTCTATTGTATTTCTGCATCTTTAAAGAGGAGGATCTTGCTGTAAAGGTTTCTCCACCTCAAGGAGACTTTTCGATAGTGAAAAGTGGTGCTCGCGGCGTGGATCCTTGGATTAGTCACCCATCAGGGTGGATACCAAGTAAAATATTTTGTGTTAGCATTGTAATTTCCTTTGCATATTATTTCCGCTGCGCTAACGATTCTGTAGAGATCTAAACGATCCGAGAAAGTGCATTCACCCACCTCTGCACGCCTTAGACGATCTTTCATACACTTCTTTTTTATTCTGTTTCACTGCCCAGATGATTTACTCAATCCTGTTATAGGTCCAAATTGGCATTCAAGAACACTTCAAGAAATATTAATTAACAAAAATTCTTGCTACCAAAGAGCTGGTGTGGTTTATGGTACATCCTTTTCATCCCCGATTTCCACTTATACTTGAATTTCTTGCAATCAAAAGAATTTATTGGCAGCAATGTAACAATGATTTGGATGTACAGGCCTCTACCTTTTGGCATTACCTGTTTTCCTGGTATATAATCTTTTGTCGTATATTTTGGGGTCAGTTTGATTCTTTTACATTCTTCCTTATCTAGTCCATTACATCCATCTATCACATAGTTTAAATGACAACAATTTTGTTATCTTATATATTCTTTTTTTTCATAATCAGCTTTAACAAGACAACAAAACACAACAAAAAGTTCTCATGTAACTCGACCACATCGCAAGCCTAAGCATAGGCATGCTGAGAAGTAAAATTTGTTATTGTGCTTCAGATCTTGAGGGTGAACACTACAGCAGCTAGCTCAAGGTCATGGGTAGGGTAGTTCTTCTCATAATCCTTGAGTTGTCTTGAGGCATAGGTGATAATAACCTTGCCATTCTGCATCAGCACTGCTCCAAGTCCTAATTTAGAAGCATCACTATAAATGTCAAAGTTGTCAATGGTCTCTAGAAGAGTCAGGATGGGGGCACTAGTCAATCTTCTCTTTAATTCTATAAAACTGTTCTCGCAGTCCTCTGTCCACTGAAACCTTCTGTTCTTTCTGGTAAGAGCTGTCAGCGGGGAGGCTATTCTAGAGAAATCCTCTACAAACTTCCTGTAGTAACCGGCTAGACCCAGAAAACTTCTGATCTCACTGGCATTCTTCGGTCTAACCCAGTTACTTACTACTTCTATTTTACTGGGGTCTACCATCACACCATCCTTGGAGATGATGTGACCTAGAAAAGACACCTAATCGAGCCAAAACTCACACTTGGAGAATTTCGCATAGAGTTGGCTCCGCTAAAGAATTTCTAATATTGTTTTCAGGTGTTCTACGTGTTCCTTCTGAGTTCTGGAATATATCAGAATATCATCGATGAAGACGATAACAAACTTATCTAAATATTCTCGGAACACTCTGTTCATGTGGTCCATGAAAGTTGCTGGAGCATTCGTTACGCCAAAAGGCATAACTACAAACTCATAGTGTCCGTATCTTGTTCTGAAAGCTGTCTTGGGGATGTCACCTTCCTTAACTTTCACCTGGTGATATCCCGATCTCAAGTCTATTTTTGAGAACACTGCTGCTCCCTTTAGCTGATCGAACAAGTCGTCAATTCTTGACAAGGGATACTTGTTCTTGATGGTGACTTGATTCAACGCCTGGTAATCTATACACAAGCGCATGGACCCGTCTTTCTTCTTCACGAACAATACGGGAGCTCCCCAAGGTGAATGACTAGGGCGTATGAAGCCCTTGTCGAGCAACTCCTGTAGTTGCTCCTGAAGTTCTCTTAATTCTGCTTGAGCCATACGGTATGGTGCTTTCGAAATGGGATTGGTACCTGGAATGAGATCTATCTCAAACTCTATCTCCCTGTCTAGCACCAAGCCTGGTAACTCGTCAGGGAAGACTGCTGGGTAGTCACATACCACTGGGACGTCTTCTAGCTTTTGGTCCTTCTCTTGTTCGGTATTGACTACAAGTGCTAGAAATCCGGTACATCCTGAATCCAGCAGTTTCTGTGCTTTTAGAGATGAGAGAAATTTCTTGGCCTTTCTCTTGAGTTCTCCGATGTATTCAAATTGCACTCCTTCTTCAGGTTGGAATATGACTTTCCTTTTACGGCATTCTATGGAGGCACCGTACTTGATTAGGAAGTCCATTCCAAAAATGACATCATAATCAGTCATATCCAGCACTATCAGATCACCATAAAGCTCTCTGCCTGCTATACTGACTGGCACCGCACGGAGCCAGTGCGTGGACGCCATAACCTCTCCTGAAGGTATGGTGGTTAAGAACTGGTCACTGAGTACATCTGGAGGTATAGCTAACTTCTCTGCGAACGCCCTGGGGTTTCTGAGTTCCTAAACTGCCTTGGCCTTTACTTTCTATCATGACTGACTTCTGCTATTGCATGCTGTTCAGGTATTGCTCGGTGATCAGAGCACTGCTAACTAGTTCTTCTGAGTTTTTCGGCCTATGGACGCCGCTGGCCACATTTAATGCTATTTCTGGCCTTAGCAACTTGAGCATTAGCCTGACTCGCTCTCGTTTAGTGCTGACCACTTTAGGGCACAGGCGAGCCAGTTTGTTGAATCTCTTCACGGCTTCCTCTACTGATAGGTTACCTTGACGTAATTCAGTGAATTCATCATAATGTCGGTTAGTAACCCGCATATGAAAGAATTCTTTGAAGAACTTAGCTTCGAAGTTGGCCCACGTCATCTGATTTATGTCTCGCTTGACCTTCACCCTTTCCCACCACATTCTAGCATCTCCTGCTAGGCAGAAGGAGGCGCACTTCACTTTCTCATGTTCTGGCCAGTCCAAAAGCTCCATGGTACTCTCTAGGGTTTTGAACCAGGCTTGTGCATCCCATGGTTCACTAGTGCCTGAAAAGGTCTCTGGTTTGAGTTTCTGCCACTGAACCAGATATGCTTCTCTTCTAGCTCCTAGTGCTGGGGCTTCTGGTGTTATCGGTGGGATTGGTGCTCAAGGTGGAACCTCTATCACTATTGGGGTTTTCACATTTGGTCCTGATGTAGCAGTAGGTGTGGTCTGCTGATTAGCCCTTAAAGTGGCTATCTATTACTGCTGCTCAACTATCTGTCTCTGGAGTTGAGCCACTATCTCCACGAGATTAGGTGGAGTAACTATGTCAGTTGCCTCCTATTGAGGCTCAGTAGTTGGTGCCCTTCTAGTTGGGCATCCTCTAGCCATTATCTAAATAACAGAGGGCATACATATTTACTATAACTATATTAAAGTGTCATGAGTTATAAACATGCTTCAGTTAAGTAGAAAATGAAAAAGCAAGAAAACATAAGTAATGTGAGAGGTACTCTTACTTGAAAGCTGCAGGTCTGATGCTGATGTGTGTGGGGAAGAAAGATAGAACTTGCTCTGATACCACTCTGTAACGACCCACCTTCTAGTACTAAGCTTTAAGGCGGATCGCTACTAACTAACTGACTAATTACTGATTTCTGATAATGCTAAACCAACTGGAAGAATTTAAAATTTCTTATTTCGCTATTTACTTAACTAACAATTCATAATCATGTTTAAAGTACTAACCAGCCAAAATAAAACAAAAACTTTAATTTTATTAGCTTGGCCAGGATTCGATCCCCCAACCTCTGCATTGCATGACTAAAGCACTAACCAGCTGCTTTACACCAGTTTTGTTTTACACAGCACCAGTCGACTGATATATATACCAGTCGACTGGTCGGGCCACCGAATGTTTCTGTGCCCGATACTAGTCGACTGGTGTTTTCCCAGTCGACTGATAGTTCTGAAAACCCAGATTTCAGAGTTTCAGAATGTGCCAAAGTCGACCTATTCCGTACCAAATGCTCCATTAATTCATATCTAAGCTTCCTAACAGGTCTACAATAATTCTAGGACATTTGATATATGTTTTTAGAGGGTTTCTAGCAGGAATAGCAACTTAGAAATCATAAAAGCAACATGTAGAAGCATAAACATGAATGTGCCAAGTTTGTATCAACTTCTTATTGTAACTATTCATTTCCCATATCTAAAAGCATCCTTAGCTACTACATGTCATTCTATATGGTGCATTAATCTTAGAATAAGCATATCCTAAGAATTTAGCATGTAGATCATAAGTATCAAGTTCTTACCCCTAAAGCTTAAGCATGGATCCAAATCACCATATTACAAGTAGTAACTCATATCATTCAACAACCACCAACCAATTATTAAATCAGGTAAATAAGCTACTTTAGGTACACTAGGCACCACAAATAACGAGTCTAAACAAGTTAATACATGGTTCTCATAATATATTGCAGAATAACTAAAGAAGCATGAAAAGGACTATTTCTATGCTTTGCAAGTTCCGATGACTTTTATTCCAACTCCACCATCACACACACTTTCGATCAAGCCCGCCACCTCCGCTACTAGTGCTTTCCTTTACCTGTACCTGCAGTATAAGGAAATGCAAACTAATAAGCATAAAGCTTAGTAAGTGCCATCTAGCCTCACAAAACTATAACAACTCGAATTATGCTTTTGTAAAACATGCTATGCAAATACACGCTCATATCCATAAGTAATCATGCTAGGCTCATGCTAAAATACATATCATAAAATGTCATGGCATATAACTGAGATATGACACATACTGAACTAAAATTGAAAAGTAAGCTATAGCATGACATACATATTTGAATCGGAACTGAAACCAACTAACATAAAACCAATTATTAAATTCACCATATGATAAAAATGAATTTCTGGAAACTATATACCTATAGTAGGTGAAAATAATAATCAACTGCTGTGGGCCCGGCAATGTACCAGCTGTGCGCGCATCCCTAATAAATCCGAGATAGCAAATCCCAAATCCATTAGGGTTCTACTAGGTTATTTGAACCTAGGGGCAACTAAGGAGCCCATCCCATACTAGGTTATCTGAACCTAGGGGCAACTTGGAGTCCATCCCTGGACCGAAGTCCGGTACAATGCCAACTGAAAATAAAATAGTTCTTTTATACTTTTCCTTTTTTTTTCTGATTCTTGATTTTATTAGGTTATCTAAACCTAGGGCAACTAGGAGCCCATCTCGTTGGACCTTGGTCCCAATCATAAACTGAAGCAAGAATTTCTATTCTTTAATGCTTTCTATAGCATTAACTGAACTGCACAATTTAACAAACACCTAATGTGCTCCTTGACCCAAACTGAAGGGTAATACTACGTGCTTGTTCATAATTTACGATTTCTAATCGTAAAACATACATATAAGGAAAAAAGCATACGAAAAATCAACCGAAACTACTTATACTACAGGTGAAGGGTACTTACATCCTGCGCTAGGTTTTCTTACGAATATAATCTGAAATCTCCGAGGGAACGTCGAACTTCGACGTTCTTCTTGCTCCTTGGCGTTCTCCTCGCGTCTACGAGAATTCTTGTAGAGAATAGGGCCTCTTGGGACCTTCCCTTCGCTTTCCCCTTGTCTTGGGCAGCAAGAGAAGAGGAGGAGAGGATGAGGCGCAAGAGAGGAAGAGAGAAGAGAGACTCGGAAGAGAGAGAGGAAGAAAATCGCTGGGAGAGGGTGGGTGTCGGCGATGAGAGGATGTGAGGAAAAGAATGAATATAAAAATCCTAAGTTTCCCTTTTATACTTATGGAAAAATTTAACTAACTTTACCTTATTTATCCTTCCCTTTATTCAATTTTAATGAAAATAGATTAGCCCACTTGGTAAGTCTATTCTCTTCTTATGTATAGGTCCAGGGTTCAAACCCCACTTAAATTTTTTTACTGCGCATTCTATTTTTATTCATTTTTGCCTTATTTGTCCATGGAAAAATTCTATAAAAATATCCATAAATTCAGAATTAATTCTAGGATATTTCTAAAATTAGGTTTGAGAATTTTCGGACGTTACATGAATATCGTGAATGCATTTCGGATTAGAAAAGAGAATGCGCAGCAGAAATTTAAAACAAAACACATGGAACACAAGCGATTTTACTTGGTTCGGAGTCGCGATCGGCTCCTACTCCAAGGCCAACGATCTTTGACTGTTTACTGCGGACAATTCTATAATGGCGCAAAGATTTACAAGGATTTGTACAATAGTAGTACAGAAAAGAAAGACAAGTATACTCTTCGTTACCGACGCTCGGTGTGGATCGTTCTTTGGAGCAGAGGGTCGTCGTCGGCGCTAGAATCTCGTGTTCGGAGGTTTCCGGAGCAGAGCGCTTGAGCGAAGAGCGTAAAGGCGTTGGAACAATTGATTATTGAAGCCTTGGGGTCGAGCCCCTTTTATAGCACTCCTGGGGGCGCCCTAGACGCTGGGGACGCCTGACACGTGCCTTCGGATCCGAGAGATCTCATCCGAAGCTCGGTCAGCACTTATCCCTCCAGAATCGGCCTCAGAGTTGACGGGGGCGCCCTCAGTTGACTTGGTCTGCTTGGCTTCACGGCTGAGTTTGCTTCGATCAAAACTTGGCTTGGACCCAGGGCGCCCGGGACATACAGGGCGCCCGGGACCATGGGGGCGCCCGGGACCATCAGGGCGCCTGTCCCAGTAAGCTTTCAAAGCGATTTCTTGCTCAACTTGTTTTTTCTTGACCTTGGGGGCGCTCGGGACCTTCAGGGCGCCTTGCCCAGCTACCTGCCCCTCTCCTTTAGGGTGTTCTGAGCTGCAGAACCACATTCCTTCGGTCATGCATACAAGGTTAGTTCCAAAACAACAAAGCAAGAGTATTAAATGAATTTTTTACAGCCATAGCTGTCTTGGTTCTGACTTCGGGTTTCCCAAATGAAACCCTAGGTCGAACCGACGCCTAATGTTCGCTCGACGGGGAACGCGTCCTCACCTACTCCTCTCAGGATAATTTATCTCTTGCCAACCAGCTCCTCCGGTTGGACTTTTGCCCAGCTTTACTCACCAGGTCTTCGTGCCCAATCCGCGACCAGGTCTTAATGCCCACCTTCTGAGTAGGTCTTCGGTGCCCAGCCCTCGGCCAGGTCTTAGTGCCCACCTTCCGAGTAGGTCTTCGGTGCCCAGCCCTCGGCCAGGTCTTAGCGCCCACCTTCTGAGCAGGTCTTCGGTGCCCAGCCCTCGGCCAGGTCTTAGTGCCCAACCCTTGGTCAGGTCTTAGTTGCCCAGCCCGCGGCCAGGACTTATTGCCCAATTCTTAGAACCAGGACGTTGTGCCTAGTGTTCCTAGGACTTTTCTTGCACACTTGAGTAACATCGTTAGATCACAAATAGTACTTAACTTTGAATCCTTTTCCATATCAAAACAAGATTCGATATGGTGCTTCCTGTACCAACACATTCCAATAGGTGTCTTATATGCCGTTCGATAGACCCATAATGCATCATCAAGTCTTTTGCTCCAATCTTTTCTACTAGGCCCAACGGTCTTTTCCAAAATTGCCATGATCTCTCTATTTGATATTTCGGCTTGTCCATTAGTTTGGGGTGGTAGGAAGTAGACACTTTATGTAAAATCCCATATTTGTTAAGCAAAGTCTTAATGTGCTTGTTGCAAAAATGTGAACCTTGACCACTTATGATAGCTCTTGGAATTCCAAACCTACAAAAAATGTGTGACCTAACAAAACTAACAACAACACAAGAATCGTCAGTCCTGGAGGGAATGACCTCCACCCATTTAGAAACATAATCAACAGCAAGTAATATATACAAATATCCACAAGATGCAGGAAAAGGTCCCATAAAGTCTATCCCCCATACATCAAATATTTCACAAAAAAGCATAGTTTGTTGGGGCATTTCATTCCTAGCTCCTATGTTCCCTATTCTCTGACATCTATCACAGTTTTTATAAAATAGATACGCATCATGAAACAAAGTAGGTCAATATAATCCACACTCTAAAACTTTCCTAGCAGTTCTTTGTGGTCCAAAATATCCTCCACAGGCTGATGAATGACAAAATGTAAGAACTGAATGAAACTCATGATCAGGTATGCATCTTCTAATTATTTGATCACTACAAAATTTCCACAAGGATCATCCCACACATAGAATTTTGCATCACTCTTAAATTTGTCTTTCTGAGTCTTAGTAAATTGTGCAGGAAGAACATGATCTACTAAATAGTTAACTAGATCTGTATACCATGGCGACTCACCATGTATCACTAAAAGGTGCTCATCTCTGAAATCATCGTCAATGGTGGTAGGGTGTCCATCTCCCTCTATTCTGCTTAAATGATCCGCCACTAAGTTCTCCTTGCCACTCCTATCTCGAATCTCCAAATCAAACTCTTGAATTAGAAGCATCCATCTAATCAGTCTGGGCTTTGCATCTGGTTTCTTCAGAAGATACTTCAAGGTTGCATGGTAAGAAAATACAATAACATAAGAACATAACAAATATAATCTAAATCTATCCAAAGCAAAAACAATAGAATGAAGCTCTTTTTCTGTGGTGGTGTAGTTAGCCTGAGCAGCATCTAAGGTCTTGGAAGCATAGCAAATGACATGTAGTCTTCCATCCACCCTCTGTGCCAGTACAGCTCCTACAGCAAAATTTGAAGTATCACACATTAGTTCAAAAGGTAAAGTCCAATCAGGGGGTCTAATAATATGAGTTGAAGTAAGAGCCGCCCTTAATCTCTGAAAAGCTTCCTTGCATTTCATCAGAACAAAAATCCACATCCTTCTACAAAAGTCTAGTCAACAGGCGAGCAATCTCACTGAAATCTCTAATAAATCTCCTGTAGAATCCTACATGGCCAAGAAAAGCTTGAATATCCCATACGCATACAGGGTAAGATAAAGAAGATATAACACTAACTTTAGCAGGATCTACTTCAATGTCTTTCCTAGAGACTATATGTCCTAACACAATACCATGCTCTACCATAAAATGACATTTCTCAAAATTAAGAACAAGATTAGTTTCAATGCATTTATGTAAAACCCTGGGCAAATTATCCAAACAAGTATCAAATGATGTACCAAATACAGAAAAATCATCCATGAAAATTTCCATGCAGTGTTCTAATAACTCACCAAAAATACTCACCATACACCGCTGGAAATTCCCTGGAGCGTTGCAAAGTCCGAATGACATACATCTATAAGCAAATGTACCGAAAGGATATATGAAAGTTGTCTTCTCCTGATCCTCCGGGTCTATAGAAATCTAAAAATAACCGGAATAACCATCTAGGAAGCAATAGTGAGACTTCCCAGACAACCTTTCTAACATCTGCTCAATAAAAGGCAAGGGATAATGATCTTTCCTCGTGACTTGGTTCAGCTTCCTATAATCAATACACACTCTCCATGAATTCTTCACTCTGGTGGGTACTAACTCATTGCTCTCATTCTCCACCACTGTCACTCCTGACTTCTTGGCACCACATGAATATGGCTAACCCATTTACTGTCAGAAATAGGGTATATGATGCCTGCCTATAAAAGTCTAGTCACCTCTTTCTTTACAACATCTGAAATCAATGGATTTAGCCTTCTCTGTGGCTGCCTGACTGACTTGACATTCTCCTCTAAAAATATCCTGTGCATGCAAATGGCTGGGCTAATACCAGATATATCAGCTAATGTCCACCCAATGGCTCTCTTGTGCTGCCTCAGAACCTGCAATAATTTGTCTCTTGCTCTAAATCTAAATTATGAGCAATGATGACAGGTAAACACTACTCCTCTCCCAAATAAGCATACTTCAAATGATCTGGCAATGGTTTTAACTCAATCTGTGACTACTTAGTAGGTAAGGGTGATCCCTGGGGCTCAGTGCAATCCCCTACACTCTCACACCTATCCTCTGAATCTCCTGAAATGTCAATCAATATAGGTGATCCCTGGGGCTCAGTGCAATCCCCTACACCTATAGAATCATCTCCAACTGAAAATGAATCTGATACAACCCTCAGCCTCCTCTGAGCTAAAATACCCTCTGTGAACACCAAGTAAAACTCTATCAGCAAATAAATCTGCATCAACCAACTCATCTAAGATATCCATGCTCATGATAGAATGATCCTCTCTGGGGTGCTTCATAGCATCAAAAATACTGAACTGCACCACTGTGTCTCCTATCTCCATAGAAAGTGTGCCTGCATATACATCAATCTTTGTCCTTGCAGTCTTCAAGAATGGTCTCCCAAGAATGAGTGGAGATCTATGTGCTAGATAATCACCCTCCATGTCCAAGATATAGAAATCCGCAGGAAAAATCAACTCTTTCACCTTCACCAGTACATCTTCAATGATTCCAGCTAGGTGAGTCTGACTCCTATCTGCTAACTGAATAACCACTCCTGTAGGCTGCATAGGTCCAATACCAAGCATCTGAAAAACTGATCTAGGCATCACATTAATAGAGGCTCCCAAATCTAACATAGCATCATGAAAAAGAGTCATCCCAATCTCACAAGACACAGTAAATACCCCTGGATCTTCACATTTTTGAGAAATAGAATAGATAAGGGCTGAGACATTCTTCCCTAAACTGACCAATTCATTCTTCTTAAGCTTCTTCTTGTGCACACACAGGCCCTTGAGAAATTTGACATACTTAGGAATTTGCTTGATCATGATTAACAAAGGCATATTAATTTCCACCTTACTAAATAATTTCACAAGCTCTTGATACTCCTTGGCCTTCTCCTCCTCTACATGCTTTTTAACTTGAGTCTTACGCTGTGAAAAAGGCAAAGGGACCCTCGGTTCCTCCACTTGAGCTGAAATTTTCGGAAATGAGTCTTGAGCAGGGATTTCAACCGAAGTAGCTGCTGTAGGTTCACCTTTCTTACTGATTTCTTCTTCATCTTCCACCAAAATCACATGATCAAAAGAAGAAGAACCTAGGCTTGAACTAGGATCACTTCCAACTGATTTAGAATTCAATTTGGGGATGATCTGAGTTGGAAAATAAGCTGCTAGAATTTCTTCAGAAAAATCAGCCCTTTGAGTGTTTACACTAGAAGCAACCTTCTCACTCCTCAATGTGATGACACTAACATTTCTCTTAGGATTAGGAGTAGCTTGAGAAGGTAATTGACTCGATCCTTAGGCTTGCATTTGATTCATCCCAGTAGCTAGTTGACCAATGTGTCTCTCAATGTTTTGAAGAGTGGAATCATTCTTTTGTTCCCCTTGTTGTTGTTGTAAAATTTGTTGTTGCTGCAAAATTTGTTGCATCATCTCCTCTAGCTTTTGTTGTTGAGCATTAAACCCACTAGAACCTCCATAGCCTCCTTGATTAGAATGGGACTTTGGTTGGCCTTGAAATGAAGCATTATGTTGCTGAAATCCTTGATGTTGCTGTGAATTCTGAAAATTAGGTTGTTGGGGCTGATTAAAGGGTTGAATGGGCTATTAAAATTGCTGAAAATTTGGCTGGGAACTAGGTTGAAATTGCTGGAAATTGTTGCTATGAAAATGTTGATTTTGGGGCTGAAATTGTTGACTTTGAAACTGAAAATTCTGATTGTATGGTTGAAAACCTTACTGATTATGATGAAAACCTTGCTGATTTTGTAGGAATTGTGGTTGAAAAGACTGAGTTGGTTGCTGAAATTGCTGATTTTGCTGGAATTGTGGCTGGAATTGATGATTCCCTTGCTGAAAATTCGACTGGAATTGTTGTAGGGGCTGTTGTGAAGGATTTTGTTGATAGAATGAGTTTCCATACTTCAAGTTAGGGTGATCCCTCCAATCCGAATTGTAGGTAGATGAATATGGGTCATTTCTTGATTGAAATTGTCCTCTAGTCAAAGCGGCTAATGATTCATCTTGTTGTAAGTTAGGACACAAATCCGAATTATGCTCTTGACTTGAACAAATGCTACACAACCTCATCATTTGATTTGTAGGTGGAACTATTGGAACATTTTGATTTTGGCTCAAATTATTCAAAGTCATCTGCTTGACTAAAGAAGTAAGCTCCACCAAAGAATTCTTGATATCCTTTTGTTCATTTGAAACAATTTCCACTTCATTCACCCCTCTAGTAGATAGAGCTCTACTTCCAAATTGTTGAGAGTTCTCTGCCATATTTGAAATCAATTCTCTAGCCTGTTCAGGGGTCTTGTTCTCTAAAGCTCCTCCAGCTGCAGCATCAATCATAATTCTATCCATCTGAAGTAGACCTTCATAGAAATACTGAATAAGGAGTTGCTCACTGATTTGATGTTGTGGACAACTTGAGCACAGCTTGTTGAATCTCTCCCAATAATCATATAAGGTCTCTCCCACCACTTGTTGTATACCACAGATGCTTTTTCTGATAATTGCAGTTCTTGAGGCTGGAAAATACTTCTCTAAAAATGTCTTCTTCATGGCAATCCAACTTGAAACATGTCCAGTAGGCAAGTAATAAAACCAATCTTTAGCTGCTCCAGTCAAAGAAATGGAAATGCCCTTAATTTGATATCCTCTTCAGAAATCCCTTGAGGCTTCATAGTGGAGCATACCACATAGAACTCATGCAAGTGTCTGTTGGGATCCTCTCCTGATTGTCCCTGGAACTTGGGTAGTAGATGAATAAGGCCTGATCTCAGCTCAAAATCTCCAGCTAACTCTGGATAGGCAATACATGAATACTGAAAAGCATCATCAGGGGTTGCAAGCTCCTTCATAGTCTTCTGATGTTCTGCCATAGGACTGCTGGAATGAGTAGAAAAATTCTTAATAACTTCTAAAGTTCTTCCTTGATTCCTCCTAGCTCTGAAGGTTCTCTCAATCTCTGGATCAAACTCAACAAGATCACCATCTGCAGTCCTGGTCATAAACCAACAAAAATAGCAGCAAATGTATATAGAAAGATAAAGCAAATGAAATAGACTCAAATAATATGAAAATAAGCACAAGCTAAAATTAAACAAACTCAACTAGTGTTGTTCTCCGGCAACGGTGCCAAAAATTTGATGATGCCCACAATCAAGTGTCATGAATGAGCCTCAAATTTAAAATTTATAAGTTGAAAACCCTTAATCTCACAAAATTAAATGTAGTACAGGGGCCTCAAGTCGTATTTTTTCAAGGACTAATTGTGAATGCTCAACTCAAGCTTGAAAATTATTGTTTGATGTTTTGGGTTTTCAAATAAGATGGGGGTTTTTGTGAATATGAATGAAATAACAGTATGAAATAGAATGAACTCAGCTAAAGGATGAAACGAATTAGAGATTGCAAGAACTACACCTAACCTATTTGAAACCAAACTAAGCAATTCGAATTAAATTTCAAGGACTAAAATTGAATGCAGGGAATTTTAAGTAAGCTAAGAGAATGACAAGCAAAAAATTCATAGTAAATGCAAGGAATCTGTCTAACAGCAGAATTATGAAATATAGAACGAAGATTACTTAAAAACAGAACTCAGCTAAGCTGAAGAATGCCTGATCGGTCAACAGACCGATCAGATTCTTGCATGATCGGTCAACAGACCAATCAGAGTCTATCCTGATCGATCGAACAGAACGATTAGATGCTGAAATACGAACTGATACAACTGAACAACAAAGGAAACAGAATTCAGAAATGAAATCTAAACAAAAGATCTAATCCTTCACCAAGAATTCCTTCTTGCCGTCACACAAGAATCAAACTAGAAACCCTCCAGCTCAAAAACTAGCGAAGAAATTGACTCCTGAGATTGATTTGCGTTGACTTGATGCGTAGCCCAAATCTCCTTCCGATCTCTTCTCTCTTGATGAACTGAATGGCAAACTGGGCTTAGGAACTCGCAGAACCCTTCAGAGAACCCCTCCGAATGCTCCAGAAGCTCCAGTTGATGAAGATCGGTGATCGACAGGATTAGATCAGAAGAAGTAGAGCCCGGGCGAATCCCTCACCCTAGCTCACTTCAGCTATGAGATTGGCTGCAAACTTTGGCGGAAATCTTCCTCTGTGATTTGAACTCTTAAAAAGAATTGGATCTGAAGTGGCCGCGCGCGATCGGAGAAGAAAACTGATGCGAAAACGATGAACTGGGAAGAAAACTCGTGACTCTGCGACGACAACGAGCTGGGCGGAGAAGTTTCTAATTTAAATTATCCCATTTGAATTTGAACGACTGTGATCATCCTCGCCTCATAACGGTCGGATCGTCTCGGATTGAGTCCAAACTTCCCTGATCTTCATCAATGGTCAGGATCTGCTCCTCCTTAGCATGGATCAATCAGATCTGCAACGGATGGCTCAGATCTCCCTTCCTTTTGAATGGATGGTTTAGACTCCTCTTGATCCGACGGTCGGATGACTTCTGATTTGGATCAAACTTTCAGATCTTGATCTGTGGCCATGATTAACTCTATCCTGAACTCGGATTGATCAAAAGTTGACAGATGGCTCAGATCTTCCCGTTTCTTGATCGGACGACCCATATTAATCTAACGCTTGATTATCTTGATCTGGATCCAATTCTGACTCAAACTCGATCCAATCTGATCTAGGTTCATGATCATTCAAAGTCTACAAAATTAGATCAAAGATTAATGCCACAATATCTCAAATATAGAAAGAATTGCATCCCAAAACTAAAATAACAATAATTCATAGAACCTAGTGTAGATATAAGATTAAGCATGTAAAAAGGGATCAAAACATGGATTTGGGAGCCTAAATAGATTAACAAAATGGTAATTATCACACCCCCGGCTCAGCTCCCAGTCGGACGCGTGGCGGCCCATGCTCCCTGGGTACAATCCGACCGAGTGTCCAAACTCTCGTCTCCGCACGAGTTATAAGCGGGCCTGCCCCTGCGAACTAATCAGCTCAGCTTCTAGTCGGATTCGTGGCGGCCCACTCTCCCTGGGCATATGCTAGCCAAGTGCTCGAGACTCTCGTTTTCATACGAGTTATAAGCAGGCAGGCCCTCGCGAACCAATTGGCTCAGCTCTCAGTCGGAAGTGTGGCGGCCCACACTCCCTGGGAGCTATCCAACCAAATGGATAATCTCTCGCATTCATGCTAACTACCAGCAAGAAAATCCTCGCGGCTTCCTTGACCTAACTCCCAGGTGGGGCGCGTGGCAACCCACACTGCCCAAGATCAAGCTAAACGACAAGGCTCTGAACTGCCCGAGCTGGCAACCTTGCGTGCTCAGCTTAGTTTTGGTCGTCAGACTCTTTGTCGATTACCCCGAGCAGCCAACACTTAGAAGCTATCGCGATCAAGTGCTTAACCCAGTCACTCGTGGGGTCGAATCGTTCCAACATGCCCTCGCTCGAGCGACCAATACTCAGAAACTCTCGCGCACTATTGTTTCCCCGGTCACTCGTAAAGCCGAAGGGATCAATCGCTTGTTCACCCGAGTCGCTCTCACTAACAATCGCCTGAGCCGTTAACATTCAAAAAGCAATCACGTTCGATACGAAAAACAATCACATTCAAGAAAGCTTGAGCAAAAGAAAAATCATATGGAAAAAGCAAATGCATTACAAAATTTAGAGGCAAGCCCCTACAAGAAAGAAGAAGGGAAAAGGCAAAAGCCCGACCCCTACTTGAAAGGTCGGTGGACCTCCTCGGGCATGTTCTGGGACATGCCTGACATCTTGATCTCCGAGAGGGGCAGGTCGGAGGCAATATGCCTATCTTGCCTGAGCTGCTCGAACATGTTGAGCATCTGATGCTTCAACATAACCTAAATCTGCTCGGAGACTTGTTGGGTGAACTCCGCAAAGTTGATGTAGTCAACCCTACGAGCGTCCCACCGACTGGTCTCCCCCTCCTTGTATGAGGGCAGCTCCCCTAGCTCTGCCTGGGCTGCCTCCCACTCGGCCCTCAGCCGCTCGAGCTCCTCCTTTTGATCGTGCAGTTCTTGCTCCCGGGAGGTTAGCTCGGTTGTCAACTCCTCGGCCCGCTTCGCCTGGGTCGTCGCCTCCTCCTTGGCCTTGAGCTGGGCTTTGAGGGACTCAGCAGACTCCAGGAGATCGGCTTCGGCTTTTGTCAGCTTGCCCTAAGTCTTCCCCTGGAGAGCCCAAGCCTTCCGCTCATTGTACTCCAGGGTGGAGATCCAGACGTTCGACTGGGCGACAGCCAAGTCAGCCGTCTCGGCCTGGCTGCGAGCGAACCCCAGTTGCTCCTCAGAATGAGCCAATCGATCCTGTAGGATGGTGACCTCGGCCCGTAGATCGCTCAGAGTGGACTCGTTGGAGACGAGCTGCGTGCGCTTAAGTCGAGTCTCCAGGAGTTCCACCCTCCTCTCGGCTTGTTCCCGGGCCGAGGCGTGGGTCAAGAGCGCCATAGAGAGACTATGGCATGACCCCCAAAACTATGGAAAAGACAAAAATCCTGAGATCATAAAACTAACTAATTAGTTAAAAAAGGAAATGATCCCATACATACCTGAGTGGCCTCGAGGAAGAATGCATTGGCTTTGCTGCTAGCCCCCCGAAAGTAGGACTCCTCGAGTCCCTGCACATAGCGGTCGGCTACCAACCCATACAGGCAAAACTCCTGGAGCCGGTGGGGAAGCTCACCTTGAGGGATGCCCAGGCGACAGTCAGTTCGAGTCGGCACTAGGAGGTGCATGGGGGTCGGTTGATTTGACCCTCTGCCGGTGGAGATCCCAATCCCTCTGGTAGCGGGAAGTCGGGTGTGCCGGAGGAGACCGAGGGGGTAGCGGAAGGAACCAGGGCGGAGGTCGTTCGAGGGGCTCCCGAGACGGGAGCCACCTTCTTCTTCTTCTTTGGGCGTTTGCTGGAAGAAGGTCGGGACGAGTTGTCGATCGGGGAAGAAGTGTTGGGTATGGCTTGGCGGGTTTCCCTAGCGAATACTTGGTCATCCTTGAGAGACCTCTCCATGTCTACGGATTAAAAATTAATCCAAATGGAGACCCATCTCTCAGCGACCATCTCGTCATCGTATCGTTTGGTACAAATTACAACTTGGCAAATCACAAAGATCGAGCCTTGTAATTCTATTAACCAAACGACCATGGAAGAGACGGCGAGTGGATCGCCAGTTCTTGTGTTTATGGTCGGGGTCCAATTAGTTAATTATTAACCATGATACAAAATAAAATAATTAACTAATACACATGAAATGATGTAGCAAAACAATAAGGCACCAAAAGAACAAAAGGAGCTAAGGGAGAGAATTATACCTTCCCTTTACCTCGTTGCCTTCTACCTTATGTCCCTCCCCTCCCGGACGTCGTGTGGGCGACGAGCTATTGGGAACCGAGATCACCAAGGCGACCAACCAATCACACCTTCTTCATCTCTCCTAGCCGAACCAAACCCTAGCCTAGGGTTATTGCCGCCGGCTTCTTTGCTCCCTCTCCTTTGCGCCGCCGGCCAAAACCAGCCACCACAGCCCCGCCGGCCAACAGCAGACCTCAAGAGGGCAGTGAAGAAGAAGATGAAAGGAAGAAAAAGCTTCCTTTCACACCCAACACCAGCCGAGACCTTCCTCTCCTCCAACCTTGCGGCGCCGCCGCTGCAAGCCTTTGTGCCGCCTCCTTACGGCTGCCGGAGCTTCTTCCCTCGTCGACGCACACCACAAAAGGGAGAAGACTCTCCTCCCTTTATCTAGTGATGATTGCTCACGGTGAGGTTGAGGGAAGAAGAAGAAAAGAGAAGGTGATCACCCTTCTCCCAACTTACCGGGCCTATCGATCTAACAGAATAGATCTCACCTATTGATAAATCAAAGAAATAATAATTAATCATATGTGTCTGTTATTATATCGGGATTTAAGGATCGTACTCCATAATATAATTTGAGGTCCTATCCAATTATCAAGCCAGTACAAATTGGATGACCTCTGATTTTGGTCCTGCTCAATGCACCCAAAGTACACTAGTGTAATTCTATGGTCAAAACCAACCACACTTAATTACACTATAATCATCCCGATGGTTTGTCCATTTCCATCTCGGCTGTGAGCCTCTGCTTATAATAGGCAAGGAACTGATAACATGATCTTCCGTGTGTCACCATACACCATGTTATCTACAATGCAAAGTAAAGGACTTTTATGCATGTACTATAAACAAGCATCTAGTGTTGTTGTGATTCTTTTTTCAAAATATATAGATGATCTTATAAAAGAAGCAAGTATTTTAGTATACATATCTAACAAGAAGCCCGGTGACACTTTGAGGGAGTAGGCTACTCAGTCGGTGCCAGCAGTGCCGTCTTGGAGCCAGGGGCTACAGGTGTTTGCTCCGGGGCAGCTGGATCCGCATCCACCGGAGTGGCCTCAGTCGGGGCACCCTCCCTCGCCTGCAGTTCGGTGGCAACTCGAGCCTCCAGCTCGACGTCATCCATGACAAAGCCTTCTGCTAAGGCCGCTGCCAACATTATCGAGGCTACAAGAACAACACCAGCTTAGTTAGAGCTAAAAAATATTCGAAGAAAATATCACAACACTTACCGAATGAAGTTGACTATGGGATCGGCACAGGGCTGAGGCCGAAGGCGGAAAGGAGCTCCTCCTTCAGCAGATGCACTCCGTCGAAGTGCCTACTGTAGGATCGATGCACGTGAGAGGGGGGGTGAATCACGTGACTTTTAAAAAAATTAAATCAGAGTGCTTTAAAAAGCGTGCACAGCGGAAATGAAAGAGACGAAAAACAAACACACAAACACGAACGATTTTTACTTCGTTCGGAGCCTTCGGCGACTCCTACTCGAAGGCCCAGGTCCCTCGGACCTTTCCGTTGGGCAATCTACTAAAACTCTCTATCGGTCAACCCCGATAGAGTAGGCGAGTACAAATGAATTGAAAGTGTGACAACCCCACACTTTCAAGTAATTAAGTGCAATAAAGTATTAAAAGAAATTCTTCTTTTTACCGACGTCCGGAGTAGGTCGACTCTTTCGGGGCAGCGGGACGTCGTCGGCTCGAAGTGTAGCGTTTCCGGAGCAAGGCGCGAGCGTAGAAGAACTTGAAAGCTTTGGAAGAAGTGTTGTGTTTGAACCTTGGTCGAGGGGCTCTATTTATAGCCCTGGGGGCGCCCGAAACGTCCGGGGCGCCCCTCTGCGTGGCTGCCGATCCGCAGCCCTCTCGGTCAAGCACTTGATCTCTTTATCTTCGGGATCACCTTTGACTGGGGCGCCCGACGCGCGCGGGGCGCCCGATTTGACCGGTCAAAGCCACATCTCCTTGGCTTCGCGAGGGTGAGCTTCGGCAGTTGGCAGTGAGGTGGCACAGGGGGCGCCCGAGACATGCGGGGCGCCCGACCCGCGCGGCTGTCGGGGCGTTTACCTCTCTGCTGACTTTGGGTTGACTCTGGGGCGCCCGACACATCCGGGGCGCCCTGCTCAGCTACGGCCTCACTCCTTTGAGGCTCTCTGAGCTGCAGAATCATAGTCCTTTGGTCCTGCATCCAGGGTTAGTCCAAAACAAGGCTAGCACAATTTTATATGGACTAAAATAAGATACAATTCTAAGTTAATTAGATCCTGTCTCCCAGACCAGGATCTAACCAGGACTCAACTTAGATCACCTAAATGGGTCTAAGTTGGACCGCGCCTAAAGTCCAAGATTGGACTCGTCCTCACTGGGTCGCTCCTCCAGTGACTTACCTTACTTACCCATTGTGCAGCTCTGCTTGACTTCTTGACCCTACCAGGACTTCCTGCCAAGGCTCAACCACCTTGGTCTTCCTGCCAAGTCTCAACCAACTTGGTCTTCAGCCAGTTGTCAGGTCCCGCGGACCCAACTGGACTTTCCGCCAGGACTCAACCATCCTGGACTTCAGCCTGGTGTCTGGTCCTAAGTCTTTCAACTCTGCACACTTGGTAAAGAGGTTAAACACACACAACCCTAACTTTAACCACTTTGTCATACATCAAAACCCGAGTTTGACCGTCAGTGCAAACTGCACCAACAATCTCCCCCTTTTTGATGTAATGACAACCTAGGTTAAAGTTAGAGAAAAACTAGCAGATACATGCAAGTAAATAAGCATGAAGGTACATGGTGCAAAATTAAGTAGCAAACATAATTAAGTAGCACACAGAATTAAGTAGCAAACAGAATTAAGTAGCACACAGAATTTTCTAAGCTTTAACCCTACTCTCCCCCTTTGTCATTCATCAAAAAACATACTTATATTAAGTTACGGAGAGTCGGATTCAAAGTTAAGTGATAGGGAATACTAGACTTAGGCAAAATAGATTAAGTAAGATAAAATAGCCTAAGTAAAAAAAAAACTCCCCCTAAATTAATTTTTCAAAACTAACAGATAGTTTTCAACAACATTATTTTTAAATGAATTTGAAATATTTTCAAAGTTTAAAAAGGAGATTTGCAAGACCCAAAAATACGGATTGTTCAATGTTAAATAGGAATTGCAAGGAACTATTTATTTTGCAAAAGTATTTTGACCTCAACTCCCCCTGGACCAAGTAATGATTGTGGTCCCTTTTCATATGTCTAACTCTAGTTACTGACTAACTATCTAGATGACAGTAGTGTTCACTGAGTTAGTTAAGTCAAGTAATAATGTTTAGCTCAGCTTTTAAGGCAAGACTACTTGACATGATCACTGTAACGTTGGTATTTTACGCCCAGACTTATTGTGATGCACTGACTTTAAGCATTCGGAAGTCCAGGCAGAGTCCTATGCATCTCACAACCGTTCTATGTTTTTGCAAGCACAAACAAGTTAATCTTAATATGTTTTGTGAGATGCGGCTACCTAAAACTATAGGTTCATGCAATTCTAGGGGTCAAGCTTAGGCTAAGTCTGCCAGTTTTGAAAATCAAAAATTTGAAAAGTCCGTGTTTAACTTTAATTTTGAAAAGCAATAAACTTTTTGAAAAACCAGTTTTAAAAAAATTCATGTTTTTAAAACCAACATTCAACTTAAGTTTATCAGGTCATTCCTAGTCTATAACACACATTCCTATTAACCTTCTTAAGTTGCTAAATTCAGATTCAGGAAGTGGTTTGGTAAATATATCAGCTAGGTTAGACTTAGATTCAACATGGTTAAGTTCAATTTCTCCTTTATTTACATGATCTCTGACAAAATGGTGTTTGATTTCTATATGTTTGGTCCTAGAGTGGTGGATTGGGTTTTTGGTTAAATTGATTGAACTTAGGTTATCTATATAAATTTTGACTTTCTTAAAATCTAAGTTAAAATCTTTTAAGGTATGCATCATCCAGAGTAGTTGGGCTACACATTCACCCATTGCTATATACTCAGCTTCAGTGGTGGATAGGGCAACACAATGTTGTTTTCTACTGAACCAACTAACTAGTGAGGGTCCTAGAAGTTGGCATCCACCGCTGGTACTTTTTCTGTCTAACTTACAGCCAGCATAATCTGAGTCAGAAAATCCAATAAGTTCAAACTGGGCTGTTCTAGGGTACCAAATTCCTAAATTTTTTGTCCCTTTGAGATACCTAAATATCCTTTTAACTAGGGTTAGATGTGATTCTTTAGCACATGTTTGATACCTAGCACACATACTAACTGCAAAGAGAATATCAGGTCGACTTGCAGTTAGGTAAAGTAAGCTACCTATAGCACTTCTATAATACTTGAGGTCAACAGGTTTGCCATTTGTGTCACTATCTATAGTTTGATTGGTAGCCATAGGTGTCTTAATTTCTTTAGCACTATCCATTCCAAATTTTCTAAGTAATTCTTTAGTGTATTTTTGTTGATAGACAAAAGTACCCTCACTAGTCTGTTTTATTTGTAGCCCTAAGAAGAAAGTTAGTTGACCTACTAAACTCATTTCAAATTCAGTTTCCATTATCTTTGTGAATTCTTGTAAAAAGTCTGAGTTGGTTGAGCCAAATACTATATCATCTACATATACTTGGGCTACAAAAATATCATTTTTTAGGGTTTTGACAAATAGTGTTGGGTCAATTTTGCCTTGGTTAAAACCTTTTGAAACTAAGTAGTTAGACAGTCTTTCATACCAGGCCCTAGGTGCTTGCTTAAGTCCATATAGGGCTTTCTTAAGTCTAAAGACATAGTCAGGGTGTTCTAAGCTTTCAAAACCAGGAGGTTGACCTACATAAACCTCTTCTTTAATTAGGCCATTTAGGAAGGCTGACTTAACATCCATTTGATAGAGCTTAAATCCCTTATGGGCTGCATAACTTAAGAGCATTCTAATGGATTCAAGTCTGGCTACAGGGGCATAGGTTTCATCATAATCAAGACCTTCTACTTGGCTAAACCCCTTAGCTACTAGCCTAGCCTTATTCCTAACTGTTTCTCCTTGTTCGTTAAGTTTATTCCTAAAGACCCATTTAGTTTCAATAAATTTCTTGCCTTTAGGTAGGGGTACTAAGTCCCAGACTTGACTACGTTCAAATTGGGATAACTCTTCCTGCATGGCTATGATCCAATCAGGGTCAAGTAAGGACTCTTCTATAGACTTGGGTTCAATTTTTGAAATCAATGCAATTTGACTAAGGTTCCTAAAGGCTGATCTAGTCTGAACCCTTAGTTCTGGATTACCTAAGATTTGATTAGTTGGGTGGTCTGAGCTAACTCGTACAGTTCTGGGTTGGTTAGGTTCAGTTTCAGGTGTGGGTTCAGTTAGATCATCGTTTTGGTCCTCAATTGGCCTTTCATCAGGGTCAGTACTGGATCTAACAAAGTCAATTGGTTGGTAGGTGGTTTGATCAGAGTTATTTGGGTCAGATTTTTCATCAAATTTTACATTTGTAGTTTCTTCAATTTTTAGGGTAGTCTTGTTATAAACTCTATAGGCTCTACTGGTAAGGGAATAACCTACAAAGATACCTTCCTCAACCTTAGAAGTAAATTTTCCTAAGTGTTCTCTAGTATTTAAGATATAGACTTTACATCCAAATACTTTAAGGTATTTAATGTTAGGTTGTTTGTTATAATAGATTTCAAAAGAGGTCTTTCCTAGGTTTTTAATTAGTGTTATTCTATTTTGTACATAACAAGCTGTACTAACAGCCTCAGCCCAAAGATATTTAGGTAAGTTGTATTCATTAAGCATTGTTCTAGCTGCTTCTTGTAGTGTTCTATTTTTTCTTTCTACAATTCCATTTTGTTGAGGTGTTTTAGGGCAAGAGAATTCGTGATGGTAGCCCTTTTCTAGACACAATTGATTAAATTTATGATTTTTGAATTCTCCGCCATTATCGCTCCTAAATCTTTTGATTTTAACCCCCTTTTCATTTTCCGTTAATTTACAAAATTGAGTGAGTGTATCAAAAGTTTCATCTTTATTTTTTAAGAATTTTACCCAGGTAAATCTTGAATAGTCATCGATAATTACTAGGCAGTATAGGTTCCCACTAATTGATTTAACCCCATGTGAGTCAAATAGGTCTAAGTGAATTAATTCCAGAATTGACTTGGTTTGAGTTTTTTGAAAAAATCTAAAAAGATTTAAACACTTGAGTTTGAATTTTAAATTTGAGTTATGTTAAGCTTGACTTTGAATTTGATTTTTAATTTTAATTTTAATTTTAATTTGAACTTTAATTTTAATTTGGTTATCCTTATTCATCTCACTCGGTCTAAGTTATCAATCAAGGGAGTCCTATGATTTTGTGAGATGGTTTTGAGTTTGATTAGAAAAGTTAATTTGACCTTGTGTTAGATCCAAGTTTAACACGTAGTAATTTAAAAGTACACTTCAATAATTGGCTTCCAGGCCATGGCGAGGCACAGTGGCATTCTTTGGCCGAAGCCTTATTGGAGCATCAACCATTTTCTAGTCAAAGCCGCTTAAAGAAGTTGAACTTTTAACTTACTCATTGAAAACCTTGGTACTAAATAGTACAAGATTTAAATTAACTTTGAAGCTAATCCTAAGTGCCCACCTGGGCAGAGGCTGATTTTAAGGTGCCAACTAGTTTGGAGCCTCCTCCTAAGTTGTAGACTGGGTGTCTAGGGTCAATGTAATGGATGTCCCTTTTTGGGACATAAAATTGATTCTGACCTACTTGCTTTGTTAGATAAGCTTTCGGAACCCACGCTTTTCGTTGATTTTTGCGGGGGTGGATAAAGGAGATAAAGGATCTTTGGTTCGATCTTGATTTATATCCTATCCCAGATTTGTTGTACATGCCCTTTTGTGATCCAAGAATAAGGTCAAGGTTCTTGGATCGGGTTGTGAAAGTTGCTAGTAGATCCTTAAATTTTAGGACTTCGCCCTTTAGGGTTGAGTTTTCAGTTTCAATCTCAATTAATTTTTGATTTTGAGTTTGTTCAGTTAATGTTCTAGTATTAATTAATTGCTCCTTAAGGTCTTGATTTTCCTTAAGGAGCTGGTCATTTCTAGATTCAGTTTCAAGCAATTTTCTATTTAAAACAGAAATAATTTTAAAGAACTTTTCATTTACTGAATCTAAATATACCTTTGTAGAGCCGTCTGAAAATAGTCCGATCTCTTGGCTCGACTCGTATTCGGAATCCTCGTCTTGATCTGAGTCTGATTCTGGTCCGGTTGCCATCAGTGCGAGGTAGCTTGCGTTCTTTTGATGTTCATCGTCGGAATCGTCCGAGCTTTCATCCCATGTGGCTTGAAGAGCCTTCTTCTTTTTGTTCTTAGTGGGTTGGTCCTCTTTCTTGTAAGGGCATTCATTTGGTGAACCTGCAAATAAAGCTAGCCCTTTCTCGGCCTTGGCGTTAGTCTGTTCGTGCAGTTCTAATTCACAAAACAATTCATCTAAATTAATTTTAGAAAGGTTCCTAGAAATTTTATAAGCATCTATAATAGATGCCCATAGTGAATTTCTAGGGAATGCATTTAAAGCGTACCTTATGATGTCCCGGTTCTCCTGTTTGTGCCCGATCATGTGGAGTCCATTCAGTATGTCCTTGATCCGGGCGTGGAGTTGACTTGCAGATTCTCCTTCCTGCATTTTTATATTAAATAACTTATTTAAAAGTAAATCCCTTTTTGTTACCTTGGCATCAGAGGTGCTTTCATGTAGTTCAATTAATTTGTCCCATAGCTCCTTTGCTGAGTCAGTTGGTCCAATTCTGTTTAGCTCCTCTTTGGTAAGTCCGCACTGGAGGGTGTTCTGGGCTTTGAACTCGGTCTGAGCCTTTTTCTTCATCTCCGAGTTCCATCTGTCGGGCCTAAGTGGAGCATTATTTCCCTCATCCATTGGCGGTGTGTAACCTGTTTGAACTGCAAACCACTGATCCATGTCGGTCTTCAGATAAACCTCCATCCTTCTCTTCCAGTAGGGAAAGTCTTCCCCATTAAAGAGAGGAGGGCGGGCAGTGTTATAGCCTTCACCTTGAGCCATCTGAAATAGACTACACAAAAACTTGTCCCAAGACTAAGTCTTGGATTAGTAGTGTGGTAGAAAAAGGAGAAGAGAGAGAAAAAGTGACTCGAAATGGTGTTGCACCAAATTCGAGTAAAATCAAACGAACGGAAAAAATAATCCAAATCTAGGCAACAATACCTAATTTAGATCAAGTGTAGCGAAAAACCAAAACTTAAAAAAAACTGGATTTCCCCCGGCTCTTATGGTGGTTGCACCGATACAGAGCGAACTTGGCTCTGATACCACTTGTAGGATCGATGCACGTGAGAGGGGGGGTGAATCACGTGACTTTTAAAAAAAAATTAAATCAGAGTGCTTTAAAAAGCGTGCACAGCGGAAATGAAAGAGACGAAAAACAAACACACAAACACGAACGATTTTTACTTCGTTCGGAGCCTTCGGCGACTCCTACTCGAAGGCCCAGGTCCCTCGGACCTTTCCGTTGGGCAATCTACTAAAACTCTCTATCGGTCAACCCCGATAGAGTAGGCGAGTACAAATGAATTGAAAGTGTGACAACCCCACACTTTCAAGTAATTAAGTGCAATAAAGTATTAAAAGAAATTCTTCTTTTTACCGACGTCCGGAGTAGGTCGACTCTTTCGGGGCAGCGGGACGTCGTCGGCTCGAAGTGTAGCGTTTCCGGAGCAAGGCGCGAGCGTAGAAGAACTTGAAAGCTTTGGAAGAAGTGTTGTGTTTGAACCTTGGTCGAGGGGCTCTATTTATAGCCCTGGGGGCGCCCGAAACGTCCGGGGCGCCCCTCTGCGTGGCTGCCGATCCGCAGCCCTCTCGGTCAAGCACTTGATCTCTTTATCTTCGGGATCACCTTTGACTGGGGCGCCCGACGCGCGCGGGGCGCCCGATTTGACCGGTCAAAGCCACATCTCCTTGGCTTCGCGAGGGTGAGCTTCGGCAGTTGGCAGTGAGGTGGCACAGGGGGCGCCCGAGACATGCGGGGCGCCCGACCCGCGCGGCTGTCGGGGCGTTTACCTCTCTGCTGACTTTGGGTTGACTCTGGGGCGCCCGACACATCCGGGGCGCCCTGCTCAGCTACGGCCTCACTCCTTTGAGGCTCTCTGAGCTGCAGAATCATAGTCCTTTGGTCCTGCATCCAGGGTTAGTCCAAAACAAGGCTAGCACAATTTTATATGGACTAAAATAAGATACAATTCTAAGTTAATTAGATCTTGTCTCCCAGACCAGGATCTAACCAGGACTCAACTTAGATCACCTAAATGGGTCTAAGTTGGACCGCGCCTAAAGTCCAAGATTGGACTCGTCCTCACTGGGTCGCTCCTCCAGTGACTTACCTTACTTACCCATTGTGCAGCTCTGCTTGACTTCTTGACCCTACCAGGACTTCCTGCCAAGGCTCAACCACCTTGGTCTTCCTGCCAAGTCTCAACCAACTTGGTCTTCAGCCAGTTGTCAGGTCCCGCGGACCCAACTGGACTTTCCGCCAGGACTCAACCATCCTGGACTTCAGCCTGGTGTCTGGTCCTAAGTCTTTCAACTCTGCACACTTGGTAAAGAGGTTAAACACACACAACCCTAACTTTAACCACTTTGTCATACATCAAAACCCGAGTTTGACCGTCAGTGCAAACTGCACCAACACCTACCACCGAGCTTGGACATCGCCGACTGGTAGGCCGCGAAGGTGCGGTAATACTTGGAGAGAGGAGGGGAGGAAGGAAGATCCTCGACCCAGGGCGTGGGCCAGCTCGGGGTCGGGGTAGGCTTAACAAAGAAATAACGTTCCTTCCATCCATTATTGGAGGAAGGAAGCTTCAACAGAAAGGAAGTTTTGGCTCGAGCTTGAAAGAAGAAGTCGCCTGGCTCTTAGTTCTTGGGGTAATAAAAATAATAAAAAGTTTCGGGTTGGAGAGGTATTTTGTACAGGGCAAAGATGATAGCCGAACCGCACATCAGACGAATGCGTTCGGGGCTAGTTGGGATAATGGTATGCGAAAGTATGTACAAACGAAAGAAACGAAATGATGGATGGGGAATCAGAGACCTGCCTGCAGGTGATCTCGGGACAAGGTAACGAAGCCCGAAGGGGCGGAATCGGGCCGGTCAGTTGAGTTGGGTAAACAGAGTCGATGATCGAAGGGGATTAGGTAGTCCGATCGAAGCTGATCCAGGTCATAAGGAGAAAAGAGAAGGGCAAAGAAACTAACTGGGAAAAGGAAAGGTCGCCGGAGAAGAAAGTCGAAAAGAGGGACTCGCCGGAACCCTAGCAAAGCTCGAAGCAGCAGCAAAACGGTGTCAAAGTTAAAACGCGAGGATAAAAATAGTGGGGTAAAAGACCTATTTATAGGGTATGGGGTACGAAGCTAGCCGTTCGATGACATACAAGAAATGAGGCGGGAGTGAGCTTGGATCGCCCGATCAGGCTTGAGGTGACTCCCGAAGCGACAGAGCGCACGTGCGAGTCGGGCATTCGCAAGGATGGGCGGCAGACGCATCGTGGCTCGGAAGACAAATGACGGGGGGACACATGTCCCCAACAATTAATCGGCAGTTAATGAGTAGATATGGGAATGATTCGACGTGGGGAGATCGAAGAGACGTTTGATGAGAAGGTTTACCGGTCGGGTGAGTCGCTGACTCAGGGTCGACCACGAAAATCAGGCGCAAGGGCATGCTATTCGGGTCTGCCAGGCTTGTGCCGGAACAGTGGTCCAGTCAGTCGGACTACATGCCTCCTTCGACTAGACTCGAGGGGGATGCTTATGATCCCGGGCTAGCTTATGTGTAGCTTGGCCCGGCAGCCTGGCGACCCGTTAGGAAGAGTTAGGCTCATGGCCCCCAGGAGTCTGTCGAATATAGGGCTTGTATAGGCGGATCGACCTATTTCCCCAGAACACGAGGAAACATTGGCCCTGACCAAGGCAAAGAGAGCCAGAAGCCCCGAAGGCCCCCCGAGTCCAGGAAGTCCTGGGTAGGGGAGTGCCGAGTCAGGAGAGTCCCGAGTCGGAGAAGTTCCAACTCACAACATCCCTAAGCTTTAACACTCCCGAGTCAGGGGAGCCTCAACTCAAAGTAGCCTGAGGTTATAAGAGGATATGATCCGGCGCACTCCTCGGCGTGGTTCCCAGTCGGACACGTGGCAACCCATGCTCCCTGGGCGCAACCCGACCGAGTGTATGTATTCTCACCGTCGTACGCGTTGTAAGCGGACATGCCCCCGCGCACCCCTCGGCTCGGCTCCTAGCCGGACGCGTGGCGACCCATGCTCCTGAGGGTCTCCCGAGTCAGAGGAGTCTTTACTCAAATGTCACTGAATCATAAGATCCCCGAGTTAGGAGCACCCCGAGCCAGAAGAATACTTCGTCGTTGACCATACCATCTTCGAGTCAACCAAGTTCGGATGTTCATCCCGAACCGCGCGCACCACGACTCAGGAAGCATACCTTCGCTCGGGAAGCCTTCCTTAACTCGGGAAGCCAAGTTGTCTACGGTTCTTGTCGTGACTTATCAGAACAACCACTCCCTGACATAAGACTCGTAGAAGTTGTACGAGGTTGGCGCAGGTCAGGTACTATTCCGGCTGAATCGCGAGTATCTCGCTGATGTCATGATCTCCCTGTCATACCCTGTCCCCCCGTACTGCGACCACATACGTTGGTGTTAGGCCGAGCGACACCTGACGACGCTCGCCCATAACTTGACAGCGTCCATTTCCTTATTCAGGTATGCGACACATTACCATGCCACCTCTGGGTGACAAAAGGTGGCAGATTGGGCAAAAGCTGTCAGCTCCCCCGGCTATATAAGCCTCTTCACTCCACATCCCCCAGGTACGTGCAATAGTATTTTCGCCACTATTCTATTGCTTTCTTGCTCTTCCACCACCGGAGACTAACTTGATCGTCGGAGTGCCTTACCAAGGATCTTTCCCGACAGGTTCTAACGGTCTTTGCCTTGCAGATAAGCAGTCGACCTCCGCATCGGAGCCCGCATTGGTGGTTCGTGATCCTCAAGAGACCGCACGTGTTCTTGGGAGTCTACCTCACTTCACGACAGAATCACTCTTAATACGACACCATGTATAACTATTTAGTAAGATTTTACATACTTGATCAATTATTCCCCTTTTTTTTGTATTATTGTTTGTGAAATGAGTATGGAATAAATTAGGTATTGTGCCAAGTATTTATCTAACTTTCATTGTGCGATTGTTATTATCCAACCCTGTTGGTTTGATTAAGGTGACAACGCTAATATGTGCTAATATAGTATGTGTGATCTTTTAACCAGGATTAGTGTTTGTGAGATATGATAGTTGTCATAATAGGGGCAAGTTTCATATTAAACTATTCATTTTTAACCTTTTAGATTTGTTAAAGGTGAAATTCATAATATATTGCAAATATGTTCTTACATAATCTTTGTTTGGATACAGTATTGATAGTTTTTTTCTTTTATATGAGAACATGAACAATGCTACCTTCAATAAAATAAATAAATATTTACACACAAAACTATTTTACTTAAGGCAGAAATATTTTATATAATTTTTTGAGTTGATGAGTGATTTTTTACTCTTAATTAAAAAAATGTATAATTTCATATGAAACTATTCAATTTTATAATCATTCAAAACTCAATTGCATACATTTTTTTATATATTATTTCGACCGTTTTCTATGATAATCTATATTATGGTGTAGGACATATGACTTTGACCATCAACATAAACTTAATATATTTCATATCAAACTATTTATTTTTTATGCCTTATTAATTTTAGAGTTTAGTACATGCAATAGATATTATAAAATAGATGCATGATTTTAGCCATCAACATAAATAATTAATAATTTTATATGACAAGAGAAATGAGTTGAGCAGTATAGAAAAAGGACTAAACAGTGAGATTTCTCTGCCCAAGTTGCTCATTTGTTTCAAGGGAAAGAACTGTCAAACATGAAAAGATGAACCACGGCAATCGGTAATGAACAAACCTTGAGCTTGATTGAAGGTAGCATTACCGACATCCGGAGTTCATCATACTGTGATACTACCCCTAAAAGAACGTTATATTTCTTCAATTAGGGTACACGAACCAACAAAGAATAATTCCCAAAGTCGACAGAAAATTTTTCCACCAGGCAGGATCATCTAAAAAAAACAAAACAAACAAACAAACAATATGGAAACAGATAGTAAGGAACAAGCAATGGAGAATTCCAAGCATTAGAAATAACATTTTCTAGTTTTATGAGCAGAAAGTGTAGAGCTAGAGATCATCATTGTATGAATAGAGCTAGAGGCATGGCTGTCCATTTCAACTTTTTTTAAAGTATTCAAATCACTTTTTTCCAGCTGCCTTTGTCAACCTTTTCAGCAGGAACAATTTAAGGAGCATCCCAGGGAAATTAGCAAGCAGGCAAGCTACATGCTTGAGAAAGACAGACAAATGCTTAAATTGAGTTGGGCAGTAAAGAAAAATGGACAGCATAAACCCCCACAGGACGGGACGGCTACTACAGTAAAAATCTACAGCAAGGTTGCAACCATGAAGGTAACATTGCCCTTTTTAAGGCATAAAGGAGAGAGCTCAAAGGGCCTTGTTGAGCAAAGAATGTAGGCAATGGCACAAAATGGTCATAGGATG
The DNA here is from genome assembly GCA_024364735.1 of Boesenbergia rotunda. Lineage (NCBI taxonomy): Eukaryota > Viridiplantae > Streptophyta > Magnoliopsida > Zingiberales > Zingiberaceae > Boesenbergia > Boesenbergia rotunda. The sequence continues at coordinate 499,020 of JAGFNQ010000272.1, read as the reverse complement.
TCACCAACAATCCAAAACGAGCTAATAAACAAGTCACAAATTAGAATGATCTCATGCACATTTGACCCTTAGAGGAGTTGGGCATTAGCAACTCCATGAGAATACAAAGGTAAGAAACAAATTCTAACTGAAATTTGGAAAAGAGACAGAATAGTAGATAGGAATAGACTAACAAGAGTGGCTTCAAATGAATGCTACTCATGCTTGGAATAATGTGGGGATAAATGACACAAAATTAAGAGAGTAAGAGAAACTTACACAAGACCAACAGAAGAGGCTGAATGCAGTCCAAGAATGTGCACTGTCATGTAGTGGGAAGGCATTTACCTTCCCCCGTTGGTAGAAACCCCAATCCTCCGGCTATTTGGCGTCGGTGGCAAGTGGAACCTTAGCATGCCAGTGTCGAGGTGGTTCGGAGAATACCTAGCACTTCTGTTCCTTTCCATGGAGTTGGAATTGTTCTTCTTCATGCTCCCATAGCCGGCATTGCCACTGAAAGAGTGCCTAGAGCTTATGCTGCTGTTACAGCGCAGCATTCTGTTATTGAAGCTACTGGATCTCAGCTCCGGCCAGGACTCTGACAAAGATCTCTCGACAATGTTGGCTTCTCCTCTGCTGCTGCTTCTTCGCTGAATGAGCCCCCAAATGTTCCATGCTTTACTCCACCTCCGAGATTTCTTGGCAGAAGCACCTCTTTGGTCCTTGAAGGCTGATTCGAAGCTTCCCGAGTAATCATCTCTCAGAGAATTTGAGCTCCAGTCTTTCGCGTCCCGGTCGAGCAATGTGCTGGGGTAAAACTGGAAGAAGTCCATGTTGGCAGCAGGGGATACCTTCCCGTTGGAGACTGGTTTGGGCTCGGTAGTCTCGACGGGTTGCTCCCGGATGGAGGCCGACCGGTCAAGGCTACGCCGCCGCCTGCTGGACGAATCCAAGTAGTACTCCCGAGTCTGTGACGATCCACCGGGGACGGTGGTGTCCTCCTCGACGGGGATCAGATAGTCCGATCGTTGCAGAGCTTGTGTGGGGGCGTCCTCTACCACTGAGAGCATAGGAGGCAGACGCGGGAATACTGACCGCCCTCCCATGAGGTAGCCGTCCCAGGAGGCCCTCGGCTCGTCCCAGGAGAACCTCGGGTCGTCGAAGGACATCCGTCCGGCGTCCAGAGAGAAGCGGGGGTCAGTGTCGCACGATCTCCGGCTGGAGGCATCCACAGCGACCTCCGACTGTGTGTCCCGGAACCTCCGGGACGCAGTGGGCGGCTTCTCCACCCGCATTGTGGCGTCGCCGCCTTGCTTCTTTAGCTTCTGTTTTCTCCGCCACTTATGGAGATTTTTGCTGAAGACAGAGGCGGCTAGCCAGAAGCTGCTGGCGATCTCCTTGAGGTCCTTGGCCAGAGGTTTCTTCGCCTGCTGCTGCTGCTGGGAGTCGAGATTTATGTGCTCCTTCATTAGCTTCAGTTCGATCGTTCTCACTTCTGCCGCTTCCTCGTTTCTTTCCTCATTTATCTGCCCCCAGCCTTCGTGCACCAGCACCACGGGATCGGAAGGCGTGATCTCATCATTGCTCTCATTTTCCTCTTCTCGTGTCTCGGAAAAGGGAGGGGCGACGCCGGGACCAGGAAACCCTAGGTTTCGGCACTCGACCTTGCTAGCTATCACATTGCTGGCGACTGCAACGGTGGAGACCGAGGCTGAGGTAGAGGAGGCCGCACCGCAAGTGTTCTCAGCCACCCGTCGGTGGTCGTCCTGGTTAAACAGCGACCACAGGGTGCTACGGCCACGGATGTCGCAGGACCGCCGCTGCAGCTCAAAGGCCACCGCGGGAGGCCGCTGGGCCGAGAACCCTTCGCCTCCGCCGCCACGGGCGACGGAGAAGGACTTGGATCGGCGAAGGAAGGAAGGCCCAGCGGCCGGGGCGGCACCGGAGGAGACCTTCTGGAAGACGGACCGGAGAGCGGAGGTGGACTTGCGGCCGGCGGAGGCGGCAGGTGCCTCCAGGCCGGCGAGGCGTTCCCGTAGGCAGGAGGCGCAGAAGCCGGTGACGGTCTCGCCCAGGTGGAGGTCGCAGGTGGAGGATGGCAGGCGGCGCTGTGGTTGCAGCAAGTGATGACGGTGGAGCACTTGCCTCTCGATCTCGGCCGTCATAGGATCCTCGCGCGTCCCCGCCCCTACACTCCACGAAGCGGCCTCCTCTGCTGCTTCCTTCTAGTTGCTACGGCACCAGCAGCAACGTTGCAAGCCCTTGCAATGGCGGACGCCGGAGCGCAGAGCAGGATTTGCGGTTTCATGAACGAGAACGTCAGTAAAAGCAGATCGAAAAGCAACGAAAATCGGAGAAAGTAAAAGCAATCAGGACGCTCTCTCCTCCCACTTTATTATTATTATTTTTTTTTTGCTTTTTCCCATTTTCCATGGATTTCCTTCTCCCTTCCTTCCAAACTCCATCTCGAACGTTGCACTTAATTAATTAAAAAAAAAACACCGATCCGAAAATTGGAAAATAAAGAGTTGTCGCGAATTCGGAAGACACCGAGTGGTGTAGCGATTGGCAAAGCCGGTGGTTCCTTGGGAGACGGTGGGGCCCGCGTGGTACACGGGTGGTCGAATGAGACAAATCCTAAATATCGAAATTGATGACGTGGGAATAAAGGAGGTGGCTGCGGACTGGGATGGCAAATTGGGTGACGTGGAGTCGAAGTAGTGGCCTCCGAACTGTGATGGGAGGGGATCGCGATTCCAAACAATAGTCATCTTATGGTATTTTTTGAACAGTATCAAAAGAAATCGACGTCGATTATCAAACATTCAAATTTAATCTACATGAATGTTGAAGAGAGAGAAAGAACTCTATTCCATGTGAGATTAACAAGAGCGTTAGAAAAAATACGTTTAAGATTGTCTGGCGTAACCCACTCCGACGCTCAAGTTAGTGCCTCGATGGAGAAAAATAAAAGTAAGAAAAATATGTAAATAGTAGAGAGTGTGTAACCCCTTTACCAGAGGGATTGGACTACTTTTTATACCTGCGGTGGCCCTTCACAAACACCCAAGATCCTCATCACATCCCCGTGATTGTTGGTTGACAGCTCACCCTAATAACGATCGTCGCGGTTCTTCAATTCGGGTCGTTGCGATGATTAATACCTTTATGGCCGCTAATCAAGGGTAGTAATTATTCCGTCACAACGGATGAGTATGACTTCGCCGATCCACGAAAAATAGACTCTGCTTGAGTGTTCCTTGGGCCCACCACCCCAAGGTGATCCCGAGGTTCATTGGGCTCGGGGGTCCCCGGCATTCGTCTCTCCGAGATACTCTCGGGGTCTTACCCCCGAGGTGAGCTCGGGCTATGTCTTTCTGAAGCTAGCTCCGGGGTGATAACTACTCAAGTCGATTTTTGTGTCTTCTTTCCCGGGAGGGTCTCGGGAGTTCCGGAAAGAGAATCGTTCAGACTTGTTATATCTTGTCTCCCAGCTTCTTCAGCCCACGTGCCGGCCTTGGGGTATTCAACCTCATCACAAGTCCCTCCCTTCAAGTCTGATCGAAGGAAGTGTTGCTGACTGATCGAACTAGTGTGGTGATAAAGAAGCTGTGCCCCAATGGCCACTCTATCTTTTGCTAATGGCCTTCCGAGTCCGAGGAAGTAACCCTTACAACCCAAGGCTCCGTGTGGTTTTTTTATTACATCCAACTTTCCCTCAACTTTTGCGGCGACACTCTGACGATTATCCCAGGTCCTTTATAGGTGCGTGAGATCCTATAATGACGATGTGATCGCTCAGCGAATGGGGCATCGCCACGTGCCTCCTCCTCCCTTGTGCGGTGATATCTCCTCGATACCCAACGCGGGTTATACGAAACGACAACAATAAGGGCTAGCGGCTCCTCGGGATTGCCAATCAGCGTCATTGGCGTGCCGCTCTCTTATTACTCACAGAGGTGCGGCTCCTCTTCTATAAAAGTGGGTGCAACGGCACCCTACAGCTTTCTTGCCCTATATACCTTCAAGCGTCTTCTTTCTCCGGCTATTCGTATTGTCGTTGCGCCCCTTTTACGAGGGTAAGTCTCCTTCCGCTTTTTCCTCTCCTCATCCGCATGGGTCCGGTGGAGAAGAAAAAGAAAACACAAGGCGACGACGAGGGCTCCCTGGGGGAACTAGGATATTATGCGGAATGGTACGATACCGTCTCTTCTAGGGTTAGGATGGAATCCCTTCAGGTCGCCCATCGAAAATATGGCATCCCGAAAGGCTGGGAGATGCAAGTTCCGACCTCAGGTCAATCACCTGTACAAACCCCTAAGGATTTTTTTCACTTTCTTCTTAGGGCAAGTAGAACTAGAGTTCCGCATCCCTATCCCCCCTTTTTACATGAGTGTTGTCAAATACTTCAGCATCCCGCTCCAACAATGGCTCTGAATGCTTTTGCCCAGATGGGCGGAGCTTTTGTACTCTTCAAACTTTTCGGCATTCCTCTGACTCCCCGATTCTTCCATTTTTTCTTTGTCCTGGTCGGGTCCCGGGGGGCATTTGGCTTTAATGCCCGTTCTAGCCATATGTTCCTGGGGGGTCTTCCTTCTTCCCACAAAGGATGGAAGGAACGATTCTTCTATATCCAGCTTCATGAGAGTCCCTTCAGTCTTATCCATTGGATAGAAAATCTGCCGCCTATCCCAGAACTCGGCGACTTCCAGCAAGACGCGGGATATCAGAAGGCTAGGTGCATCCTGACAGGGATGGAGTTCCACGACCTCCAACTGGTGCAATGCGAGGAGCTCCTTTATCGGGTCGAGCTTAGTCCGAAAGCCACCAGCCTTAGCCCTCGCCTTCGTAAGTTCCTTTTTATCTTGGTCATTTCCTGGCTAATGCTAACTGATGCCCTTTTGTCTCTTTGTTTGTAGACGACGTCATGTTTTCTCAAGTGATGAACCGGATCCTGAAGTGGGACCAGGCCAACGAACAGGCACTGGTTCCCGCTTCAGCTTATTCCGCTCCTGTGGGCGCCTCCGTTGAGGGATGTGAAGAAGTGGATGAGCCCTCCGTAGGCCGGGAAACCCCAGAGACCCCCCCCCCCCCCCCGAGATATTGGAGCATCCGAGCTACCAACGGACCTTGAAGGGGGTTCGACTGCCTCTCCTGCCGAGGCACCAGAGGGAGAAATTGCACCCCCTCCATCTGTCGCGCCTTCGGAGACCCACGCCCTCGAGAAAAGACGGCAGAAGCGGCTATCTCAAAGGGATCGCCCCTCAAATGGTTGAAGAAGGGCATATTCTCATAGTTCCTACGCTCTGCTGCCCCTGAGGATGCAGCTCTCCAATCCCCGAGAGTCTGGGAAGAACCTTCCTCCCCTGCCGCCGCGGCCACGTCTCCCATCATTGATGCCCCGGTTCCCCCGATCGACCTTCCGGCTGCTCCACGCGGTAAGGAGGCGTCCAGGGACTTGCCCAGCTCTCACCGGAAGGCCCCAGTGAAGAAGAAGAAGGCGACAGACAGTTCCCAATCCATCCGGATAAAGGGGGTTGTTGGGACCTTGTCGTTTTGCTAGAGGGGGGGGGGGGTGAATAGCTACTCTTCGATTTTTCTTCCTACAAGTTGTTAGTGCATAAGAGAAATAACAAAACTAAAACTAACAAGTAAGAAAGATACACCGATTTACGTGGTTCGGAGATGAAACTCCTACTCCACGGCGGTTTGTAAGGTGGACGATCCCGATCCTTCGGTGGATGATTCCCCGGAACACCTCCGGCTAGCTCTTGTCGCTCCTTGTGGGTGGAGAAACCTCACCACAATCCCTTGACAACCTCTGAGCACTTGTAGGCTACTAACAGCCTTTGACCAAGCTTGTTTCGCCAAGAAGAAGTAGTCAAACACGAGCTCTCTTAAATAGAGCTCGATACTGTTTTGATTGTTACCAGTCGACTGCTCCTGGGCAGTCGACTGGTCCTCGCGAATTTGAATGTCACCGCCCGACGATTCGTATTCTGGTCAACACCAGTCGACTGATTTCTCTGTGCTCTACCTCAGTCGACTGATCAAGCATCAGTCGACTGCCACCTAAGGTTTGCCTTCCCAAGTACAATTCTCTCAGCACTCGAACCCTAGGATTTCCCTTCCCGAGTACAGTTCTCTCAGCACTCGGCACTCGAACCTTAGGATTTCCCTTCCCGAGTATAGTTCTCTCAGCACTCGAATTCTCATGACTCAGTTGACTGTTCATTTAGCAGCCTCGACCTATTGCCTTCAAGCCCTCTTCGACTTTGGCTCTCGTCCCTCGGATGCATGCAAGCCCGCGGCTTGTCTCCCATGCCACCCTTCACGTATGCTTAGAAGTCCGCTTCCCTCAGCTCATCGTCCCTGCTCAAGCAGCCTCAATCTGTTGCCTTCAAGCCCTCTTCGACTTTGGCACTCGTCCCTCGGATGCATGCAAGCCCACGGCTTGTCTCCCATGCCACCCTTCATGTATGCCTCGAAGTTCGTTTCTCTCGGCTCGTCGTCCCTGCTTTGTCCACGGTCCCTCGGATGCATACAAGTTCACGACTTGTCTCCTATGCCATCCTTCACCAGACCCGAAGACGGCCAACTAAGTCTATGTGTATCCTGCAAACCTGCACACTCACATACACATATTAGATCAACATGAAACCCTAACTTAATCATATTGGCACACACATCAAAACACATGATCTACCTGATCAAACTTGGGCCGATTGCATCAACAATCTCCCCCTTTTTGATGTGTGGCAATATGTTTAAGTTAGGTGCAAAAACAACAATAACAATTGAAAATTAAAGACATAGTAATTTAAACAGCATAAACAAATGCATATTCCCCCTTAACCTATGTCCTCCACATAATTTTTAATTTTCCATAACCACAAGTTAAGTTAAATACTAACTCCACAAGTTAAGTTGAAACCTAACTTAAAACCACAAGTTCTCCTCCTTTGACACCATCAAAAAGATTGCCCCAAGCAATACTTACCATTGGTATCAATGAGAACACCTTTCTATTTCTGAAAACCTCCAAAAAAACATAAAACAACAGCACCAGTCGATTGCATCAGTTACCAGTTGACTGGTGCCTGCAAACCACAAACCCACAGAATGATCAGTTGACTGCCCTAGGGGCAGTCGACTAATACACAACAATCTGAATTTTTCAGCCGAAATTCAGAAATCCCTAAAAAATTCCACAAAATTCAAAAAATTCTAAAATTTTTCAAGCATATTTCTTATGATGTATTCTATCCTAGAAAAATATAATTTCGTGAAAATACTAAATATGCTTTACTTTTTGACAAAAATTCTAATTCTTTGAAAACAATCCATTTTGTATCAATTTTTTATCCTAGGTTTGAACCCATGTGTTTTCCAAGTCTATCCTATACCATTTAAAACATAGAAATGTTTTTAAACCTCCCCCCGTTTTCTTATATAAATCCTCAAGACAAAACAAATGATCAACGCTACCCGCCTTTTTTTTTTACCATATTCTCTAGATAAAAGGTATATTGTATTTTTTTCCTTATAACCATAATAACAAGATAATAACATTTCATATGAGCAATATCAAATCATAAATTAAAATTTTATATGAAAAACATAAATAAGTGCTACAAGGGTCATAGCCCCGAAATCCCCAAATATTACAATGTCAAATATAGTGTTTGAGAGATAATAAAAATGCCCTAAGCTAAATACACTCTCAACACCATCACCACCAAATCATGCTAAGACTACATATCATCGCCTGGAGGAGGAGGAGGAGGGGCCTGATACATAAGGTTCCAGTGCTGCATCATGTCATACATGTCATCCTGTCGCTGCTGTAACCTTTGAAAGTGCTTTGTGAGCCCGTGAACCTCCCCCTGAATATCAACCTGCCACTGATGAACACTCTGGAGGTTCTCCCTAAGTCCATGCATCTCTGTCTTTAGTCGGGAGAGTGATGGTGCCCAATTGTCACAAATGAGCCTCAAATTTAGAAATTTATAACTGAAAACCCTTGGCTAGCAAGATTAAATGTAGAATAGGGGCCTCAGGTCGTATTTTTCCAAGGACTAGTTATGAGTGTTTGAATCAAGCTCGTATTTGGTTGTCGTTAAATGTTTTGGGGTTTTCGAATAATATGGGGGTATTGTTTTGCAAATAAGATTGAGAATGTAGTTGAAACGAAACAAGTTTAACTAAGCAAACTTAAACTAGGAAATTGCAATTCTAAACTTAACCTACTTGGAGATTGAGCATAACAATTCGAAATTGCAAGATTGAAAGATTAAACTGATATCTATTGCAGAAAGACACTAAAACTGTATCTAACTTCGGAAATGAAGAATTGAAACAAGCTGAGTATTGAAAAACAGTCAATTTGTGCAGAAAATTTCCTGATCGATTGGTTGACCGATCAGATACAAGCCTGATCAAACTGGTGTCCGATCAAGTGCTGCCTGGATCAGTCAAATGGTCGATCAGTAGCTGAAATGTGGACTGAAACAATTCGAAGCAGACTGAAATGTTACAGAACTTAATACAGAATTGAAATCTACAGCTAATTGACCCCAGTTCAAGTTCTTCACCGAGATTTTCTCCTTGCCATCACACAAGGATCGAGCTCGGAACCCCCTCGCTCGAGATTCGAACAGAAATCAACTATTGTGACAGAGTTGTGTAGCTTGGATGTGTAATCTGAACTCCTCCCGATCCTTCCTTCAGTGATGATTTGTATGGCGAGTGATAGCTCAGGGAACCTCGAATCAACTCAGAGAACCCCTCTGACTTGGCCCGATTGATGGAGAAGTGGAATCAAACGAAGGTTGGTCGGATGAAGCTAGCTTACGGTGAAACCCTCGCCGAAGCTTTCAAATACGAATAGATTGCAAACCTCTTGCGGAATTAATCTTGACGAATTGAAAACTGAAGAAGATCTTGATCTGGGTGGCCACGTGCGATCGGAATTGAAGAACGAAGACGAACGGAAAACTCTGGAGACGCGATCTGGCGATGACGAGCAGCGGAGAGGGAATTCCTGATTTAAATCTCCTTTTGAATTTTGGACGACTGTGATTGTTTCGGACTCATCCAATGGTCGGATCAATTAGATCTACGGCGGATGGCTCAGATCTTCCCTTCTCTTGAATGAATGGTCTAGATCATCTTGAGCTTGATCCGACGGTCAGATTGCTTCTGATTTGGATGAAATTTTTAGATCTTGATATGTGGTCATGATTGACTCTATCTTAAACTCGGATTGATCAGAAGTTGACCGATGGCTCAGATCTAGCCGTTTCTTGATCGGACGGCTCACATTGATCCATCTCTTGATCCATTTGATCAAAGCCAATTCTGAACTCAAGTTCTGATCCAATCTTGATCTAGGTCCATGGTTAATTGAAGCCTACAAAATTAGATTCAAAATTAATGCCAAAATATCTCAAATATAGAAAGAATTGTATCCAAAGACAAAATATAAAGATTTCATGAAACCTAATGTAAATGCAAACTTAAGCATATGAAAAAGGATCAAAAACATGGATTTAAGAGCCTAATTGAAGTGACAAAATGATAGATATCAGAGAGCCGCTCCTCTGTAGTCCCAGCAGGAGCAGCAGCAGGAGCAGCAGCAGGAGCAGCCTCATCATCATAAGAACTGGAGGAATCATGACGACGGTGCCAGACCAGCACTCCCTGCCGTCTCTCGATCCCAGCCAAGGAGAGCTGCCGAGAACCAATCTGGTCGTAGTTCTTAGACAGTTGATGTACCTGACCCCTTGTGGTTCTAATACCTCTAGATAAAAAAAATTCGGTCAAAATATGACCGAATGACATGTAGATCTTCCTATTGACATCATGCAAAAAATGGACAATAGATGCGAACACATGACGACCAATGTCAATGTCTAACCTCCTTTCTAATGCATACATCATCACCAAGTGAGGTAGCCGAATCTTTGACCTTCCCTTGGTGACAATGGGCAGAATGCAGTCTAGGATGATTTTATACAAGATGCCGCTAACTGGACTCATGCGCCTAGGTATGAAGATACGTTGTAGAGGAGGTCGAGGATTATCAAAATAATGATGATAAATTTGATCAATGGTGACATTGGGCAAGGTTAATGGCTCAGTGACAGCGGGGAAACATGTGAATGAGTTATCGGAAGACCTACATCCTAAAAATGCTCCTAATACTGCAGGTGTAAAAGGAATGGTAACTCCTTGTACCATAGACTCATACGTCCCGTCATCGGGACTACTACATGTGAGATTAGCATAAAACTCCTTGCATAGGTCAAAATTGACATAACGCTGACAGTATACTAGTTTTTCTAACCTAAAATTTGTGATTATCTCAATAATGTAAGGAGTGATCTCCTGGAAGTATTTTTGATTGATATATCTACAGTTCATCAAAATGAAGTCAGCATTGTTAAATATCTATCGGCAATCCTCGGAACGGAACCGAGGTGCCTCAGGATTTAGGTACTGCTGTTGGGATGATCCCTCGCCAGCCATTCTCTTTGCCCTAGCCCTAAATGCAACCCTTATATGCATGTACCAACAATGACCCAATCAAGAAGGAAAAACAAGGTAAACATGCACAAAATGAAGAGTTAGTCATGAATCACGAACCAAATGAGAAAAATAAAGCAAATGATTCATTACTGTTTCTCAGGTCGTTGCATGATGAATGATGATTAACTTTGACTCAAGAAGGGTAATTTTCTTGCCCTAGACTCGGATTTAAGGTGGAGGAAGGCTAGAAATATGATTCCAGGATCTTGGGAAGGCTTAGAGCAGTTGGGGAGGTCGAGGGAGAAGAGAAGTCGCAAGGGGCAGCACTGAAACCCTAGGTTTGGCCGCCCCCCCCCCCCCCCCCGCGGCTGCTCGTTTAAAAGATTCCCTACATCTTGGGGCAGTCGACTGGTGAACTAAACAAAAAGATTAATTGACTGTTGTATTGAATATCCTAGTTTCTGATTCAAACTGGACCAGTCGACTGCCTCTGCATCAGTCGACTGATACCCTATATTTCAGCATTTCTGACCCAACTTCAAAAATGCACCAAAAATTCCACAAACCTCCAAAACTTTTCAAATTTTGTGGAGAAGTTTGTGGTACCCGTGTCTACTTGGGAAAATACATTTACCCATGTATCTATCACCAATCCCAAGATTAACACAAAACTCAAAACTATCTAAATGGTTCAATTGAACCTTGACCTAAAGTCCTAGTTTTGATCTCTCCTTGATATATCTTCTCATCTCCAACCTTAATGCATCCTTAGCATTGGTTTATATGACATCTCCACGTTAAGAACCAATTTTCATGAAATATAGCTCCATTGTCATATTTTTGTATGATACTCACTTTTGATGTGTCAAATCCTTAGGATTAAGATTCAAACTTGTCTTCAAATCCTTTGGCACATTCCACAATTTATCTAGTCCTTTTAGAGAAACCCTCTTGAGATCCATTAACCATGGATCCCAACTTGACTCCTAGAGCTCCCCCTTGAGCTCTTAGCCTTAGTCACCTCCCTAGGCAATTCATTTATAATGGCAAGGCCACACATGTGTACCTCTGGTACTTCTTGACCTGCAACCCTAACTTTCTTAACTCTATTCACCTTGTCCTTGGTTAAATTCTTCTGCTCTCCTTTAAATGGCTTCCCCTTGCCATTTTTGGCCTTCCCCTTGCCATAGTTATATGACATCCTTGCATATGACTTTTCAATAGCATTTGATCTAATAGATTGATATCCTAGACCCGGTCTAACATTGTCTGGGTTTTGACTACCCGACACTATGCTTAAACCCTTAGATCCACTAGAGAATCTATCTAGGGTTTTCTCTAATTTATCAAGCCTTGCCCCCAAGGCATGATTTTCCCTCTCTAAGTTCTTAACCTTAGCATCATGATAATTATCATTTTGTTGATCAAATTTGGCTTTCAAATCCATGTTTTGATCCTTTTTTATATGCTTAAGTTTGCATTTACATTATGTTTCATGAATTATCTCTATTTTAGCTTTTGATTCAAATCTTTGTATATTTGAGATATTTTGGGCATTAAATTTGAATCTAATTTTGTAGGCATCGAATGATCATGGACCTAGATCAGATTGGATCAAACTTGAGTTAGTCTTGGTCTTGATCAAGAGGATCAAGAGATGGATTAATATGGGTCGTCCGATCAAGAAACAGAGAGACCTGAGCCATTTGTCAACTTCTGATCAATCCGAGTTCAAGATAGAGTTAATCATGGCCACATATCAAGATATGAAGGTTTAGTCCAAATCAGAGGTCATCCAGCCGTTGGATCGAGCTTAAGAGGAGCCTAAACCATCCATTCAAAAGGCAGGAAGATTTGAGCCATCCGTTGCAGATCTGGAGGATCTGAGCTACTGAGAGGAAGATCCTGACCTTTGATGGAGATCTGGAGAGTTTGGGCTTGATCTAACCGTTGGATGAGGAGAGGATGATCACAATCATTCAAATTCAAATGAGATAATTTAAATCAAACTTCTTCTCTGCCAAGCTCTGTCATCGTGTGTCGCTGTTTCCAGTTTCTGTTCTTCGTATGTTCCTCATCATTTCTTCTTTGATCGCGCGGTTAACACCAGATTTGTTTGTTTGCAAATTTCAAATCATTGAGGTAGTTTTCTTGTTCAGTTTGCTAACCAAAATCTCGCAGTTGAAGGAGCTAAGGTGAGGGTTTCGCCGGAGCTGCTGTTCCTGCCGATCAATCCTTGTTGATCGTCGGTTTCTGTTGTCCGGAGCTGTCGAAGCTTTAGAGGGGTTCTCGAAAGTGTTTTGATGGTTTCTGAGCTCGATCGCCATCCAGCCGATTGAGAAGGAAGAGATTGGGGATAGTTTTTAGCTACTGATTGTTCACCGTGATCGGACACAGGTGCTTCTGATCGATCCCCAATCCGATCAGAAGAGGTCCTGATCGGTCCTGTGATCGATCAGGAAGAGCTGTTCGCATCAGATCCAACGCAAACTGATCAAGGGAGTTTATCTTCATTGGTTTTTGAGTTCAGAGGATTTCTAGCTCATCTTTTGCGTGACGACAAAGGGAAGTCTTGACAATGAACTGATTTGGTGTTCAAATTAGGATAATTTTGGTTTTAAGCTCTTATTTNAAAAAGGGGGACATTGTTGGAGCCCTTTTGATGTGTGGCAAAGGGGGAGAAGTGTTATGTTTAAGTGGCAAACCAAACACGTCGTTGCAAGAAATCCTAGGTCAAGGGGGAGCTTAGTTAAAGGAGGAGCATTGTTGCTTAATTATTGGCAAAAGGGGGACCTTGGAGAGGTTCTTAAAAAACCTTTGTAAGTCCAATGTAAGAAAAGCCTTGGAGAGGTTCTTAAAAAAACCATTTTGGTAAAAATCCTAACTCTTAGGGAGTTTAGGTGTGGGGATGTCTTGTGATAGGATTCATGCATATTTGCATTGCATATATATTGGCGGTATAAGTATAAGGTGAAGCATTGGCAACGTAAGACTAAAGGTTTATTTAGCATTATATTTGCTATTTGTTTTTCCTAACTTAAACGTCTTGCCAAACATCAAAAAGGGGGAGATTGTTGGAAGCAATCTATGATCCGGAGTGACCATGTGTTTTGATGTTTGGGCAAAGGGTTTAAGTTAGGTTCACTATTGTATTTGATATGTGTATTTGAGTATACAAGTTTGCTGGATACACATATACTTAGCTAGACGGCTTCGGGTCCGGTGAAGGATGACATGAGGAGACGAGCCGTGGGCTTGTATGAATCCGAAGGACCATGAACAAAGCAGGAATGATGAGCCGAGGGAAGCACACTTCGAGACATACGCGAAGGATGACATGAGGATGAGCTGTGGGTTCGTATGCATCCGAGGGACGAGAGCCAAAGTCGAAGAAGGCTTGAAGGCAACAGGTCGAAGCTACAAAAGAAGAGTCAGTTGAGTCGTGAGGGTCCGAGTGTGAGAGAATTGTACTCGGGAAGGAAACCCTAGGTTTAGGGTTTAGGCAGTCGACCGATGCTTGGATCAGTCGAATAATCTTATGTGTAGTTGACTGGTGTCGGCTAGAATTCGAATGTTGGGCTATAACATTCGAATCCAAGGTGGACTAGTTGACTGGTGTTGGCACCAGTCGACTGGTAACGGCTGTTTCAGCTGTGAGCTCTATTTAAGAGAGCTCGATTTAGCGGGACAAAGGTTGACAAAATAAGCTTAGGTAAAGCTTATTAGTAGGCTACAAGTGCTCAGGTGTTGTCGGGAGTTTGTGGTGAGGTTTCTCCACCCACAAGGAGCGACACAAGCTAACCGGAGATCTTTCAGGGACTAATCCACCGACGGATAGGGATCGTCCACCTTAAGGACAGTCGTGGAGTAGGAGCTTTATCTCCGAACCACGTAAACGGTTTGTGTTAGCATTTGTTTATTTGTGTTATTAGTATTTCCGCTTGTGCACGCAAACATTGTAGGAAGAACCGGGAAAAAACGTGGGTGACCATCTATTCAACCCCCCCTCTAGCCGACGCACCGGTCACAACACTTACTATTGGGACCTTGTCGTTTAGCTAGAGGGGGGTGAATAGTTTCTTTTCGATTTTTCTTCCTACAAATGTTAGTGCACAAGCGGAATAATAAAAACTAAAACTAACAACTAAGAAAGACACATCAATTTACGTGGTTCGGAGATGAAACTCCTACTCCACGGCTGTCTATAAGGTGGACGATCCCAATACCTCAGTGGATGATTCCCCGGAACACCTCCGGCTAGCTTTTGTCGCTCCTTGTGGGTGGAGAAACCTCGCCACAATCCTTGGACACGAACTGAGCACTTGTAGGCTACTAACAGGCTTTTACCAAGGTTGTTTCGCCAAGAAGAAGTAGTCAAACTCGAGCTCTCTTAAATAGAGCTCGATACTGTTTTGACCGTTACCAGTCGACTGCCCCTGGGGCAGTCGACTGGTCCTCACGAATTTGAATGTCACTGCCTGACGATTCGTATTCTGGTCGACACCAGTCGACTGCCCAGTCGACTGGTCCTCCACCAGTCAACTGATCTCTCTGTGCTCTACCTCAATCGAGTGATCAAGAATCAGTCGACTACCACCTAAAGTTTCCCTTCCCGAGTACAATTCTCTCAGCACTCGAACCCTAGGATTTCCCTTCCCGTGTACAGTTCTCTCAGCACTCGAATCCTCATGACTCAGTTGACTCTTCCTTCAGCAGTCTCGACCTGTTGCCTTCAAGCTCTCTTCGACTTTGGCTCTCGTCGCTCGGATGCATGCAAGCCCACGGCTTGTCTCCCATGCCACCCTTCTCGTATGCCTCGAAGTCCGCTTCTCTCAACTCATCATCCCTGCTCCAGCAGCCTCGACCTGTTGCCTTCAAACCCTCTTCGACTTTGGCTCTCGTCCCTCGGATGCATGCAAGCTCACGACTCGTCTCCCATGCCACCTTTCGCGTATGCCTCGAAGTCCGCTTCTCTTGGCTCATCGTCCTTACTTTGTCCGGTCCCTCGGATGCATACAAGCTCACGACATGTCTCTACACACCATCCTTCGCCAAACCCGAAGATGTCCAACTAAGTCTATCTATATCCTGCAAACTTGCACACTCATATACACATATTGTGACAACCCGCCTTACTTCTCATCCTTAAGGCAGATGCCACTTTCACTTAACCTTAACTTTACCTTATTCTTAGCCTTAGGTTATAACTACTTGACTTCCCATAACTTGCCCTGAATTTTTTTCCTTTTAAAAAAAAATTCATTTTATTTGCTTTGCAAGGATTTGACCCCTAGACCTCTTCATTGTAAAACTGAAGCACTAACCAGCTGCTCTATACCACTTCTTTTCAATGGTACCAGTCAACTGCTATATAGCCAGTCGACTGGTATCGGCCACAGAAACTTTCTGTGCCCGGCACCAGTCGACTGGCCTCATGGCAGTCAACTGGTGCATCGAACAGAAACTTTCTATTCGATAGGGCAGTCGATTGGTTCTGCACCAGTCGACTGGCACACCTGAAACCTGCATTTCCAGACCTGAAAACCATTTCCAAAAGCTTCACAATTCATATACTTTTAAGTATATAGATAAATAACTCCAAATCTATACTCTACACTAGTTTTATAAACATTTTAGCAACCCAAAACAACCTCATAAACTTGTAATTAGGATCTTTGTGGAAGTAAATAAGCTATCAAAATATATGAATTCTAGACTAGAGTTTGTACCCAACTTTGTCTCTATGCAAGGTTTAAACAAAGTCATTCATTCAACCAATTCAAAACACCAAAACACATGTTCTACAAGACTTAACCCGACGATCTCTTCCACGGTTCCGCCGCCGCTGAACATCAATGCAAGTCCCGCTCGCCTCCCTAGCTTATGCTTTTTCTTTACCTTTGTCTGTAATAGAAGGAAATGCAACTAATAAGCGATTTGCTTAGTAAGTAAATCCTAACTCACAAATCCATGCGATCAATGATAAACATGCTCTTTTCAAATAATGCTTGCTTCAAAATACATGCACTTTGAAATACTTACACATGGAAACTTTCATATACTTATCATGCTCAATCATGCTTGAAAACATTTACTAGCACTAAAACATTGGAAAATCTAACATGCTCATAATTTCTTTTGAGACTTGCTACCTATGCATTCCCATACTTTAAACCACT
Source organism: Boesenbergia rotunda (assembly GCA_024364735.1). Classification (NCBI taxonomy): domain Eukaryota; kingdom Viridiplantae; phylum Streptophyta; class Magnoliopsida; order Zingiberales; family Zingiberaceae; genus Boesenbergia; species Boesenbergia rotunda. The sequence goes on along the minus strand of JAGFNQ010000272.1, from coordinate 482,332 downwards.
AACTTCCTTGCTCTTGCTCTTTAACATGCTTGTAACATAACAATGTCAACATACATAGCAAAACATATGCTTAAACTGAAAACACTTACATATACTCATATACTTCAAAATAATAATCAACTTTCTCATGCCTTGACACTGTACCATGGTATCAATGTACCAATGCGCGCATCCCTAATAGGTTTCGGGGTAGCTAGCCACCGCACCCTATTAGAGCTTCTTTCTAACTTTCTGTGGGCCAGTAACGCCCGCTTTTTTTCCCTAAAGCGGCGTTACGCTACCATACTTAAGGCATGTAACATCATACTGCAGCAGAATAACTTAAACCTTACATATACATGCCCCTACTACCATCCCTCATACAATGACATGGAACTTAACATATGAACGTCATACTTAACATCATATCATAACATGCTTAACATCATACCATAAGGTTCATATCATATCATACTTGACATCTTATCATAAAGTTCCATAAGTCACTATTCGAGCATATAGGTAGCGAAAATAAAGTTCTTAGCATAAACGGTTAACACATTCGATTTCATGGGCCAAGTCACCATCACACACATATTTCAAGCCCTCCTGCTGCTTCCTCGTTATCCCCTTGCATGATCTGCGGTATAAGGAAAGAAGACTATAAGCACACAGGCTTAGTAAGACTCTTTCCTACTCACTAAAATCATTCGTCATTCATTCATAATCATATGGAACATAAGCATCATAAGCATTTCTATCATAGCATAAAGCATAAACATAGGCATAAATCTAATTGAACATTCTTATCATGGCATAAAGTATAAACATAGGCATAAGCATAATTAAACATTCTAAGCATGACATCATATGTGGCATGAACATAAGCATAAGATGTAAATCAACCATAGGCATACTTTCTAGCATATCAAGCATAGACATCGTAAACATTCTAAGCATGGCATGATACATGGCATAACATAACTTAATAAACTTTCCTAGCATGGCATGAGACATGGCATAAATATAAACATAAGATATAACCCAACCTATATGGCATAAACATAGGCATACATTCTAGGATATCATAAGAGCATCTTCTTACCATAATCATAACATGGATCATTCATTCTCATTTATATCTTTTAACATGGAGCATAAGCATAACACATCATTATCATAACATAATGCATAACATGTATGAATGCATGGGTGGAATGCATATACATAGGGATGCTTAACTTTTAAAACATACTTTGAAAATGCTTAAACATCATCATCATAACATTTTGGGGTCTCCGGCTTGTACCACATACATACATCATAGCGCGCATCCCTAGTAAATCCGAGGTAGCTAGCCCCGACCTACTAGGGTAAGGACAGCATAGTCGGTAGTCCCCGAACCGAGGCGTTCTCAAGGAGCCCATCCCTGTTGCACAGCTCCGGTAGTGCCAGAACCGTGGACAGCTCCGGTAGTCCAGAACCGGGGCGTTCTTAAGATGCCCATCCCTTGGACCCATACTTGGGTCCGGTACAAGCCCATTCATAAAGTAAAATACTTTGCATGCTTCATCATTCATAAGACATTCATAGCATACTTATCATGGCATCATTCTTATCATGAACATGATCATAACATACTTGTCGTAACATCATTCTTATCATGCATAACCATGGCATATCATTCATAAACATGGCATATCATTCGTAAACATGGCATATCATTCATAACATGGCATATCATTCATAAGCATAGCATATCATGTATAACCATGGCATATCATTCATAAACATGGCATATCATTCATAAACATGGCATATCATTCGTAAGCATGGCATATCATTCATAAACATAAATCACATCTTACCATAGGGTCATTGGGACCCTTACTTGGAATAAATCTTAACTCTTATCCTATTAACCCTTATTGGCCGAAACTTATGGAGTCCCAAGGCCATGTGATAATTCACACAATCACCATCCTTCATCCTTATATCATGGCAACACACATAAACATATGCTTGAAGTTAAAGACTCAACCCTAACCCTTGGGTCCTTGGGGTTGGCCGAACCATATGGGCCTCTAGGGTGCTCCAAAAATTCCCAAAATTTATACTTAACTTATAAACATCATCAGGGAGCATTAAATAACATTATCATGATTTTTAACATGTTTATAGACATTTAAATCATGGTGGCCGAAACCCATAAACATAGGGACCTTAGTTTTGTCCCTTTCATGTTGGCCGAAACCCTAGAGTGTCCTAGGGTACTCCAAAAATTCCCAAAAATTACACTTAACTTCTAAACATCATAAGGGAACATCAAATAACATTATCATGATTTTTAACATATTTCTAGACATTTAAAACATGGTGGCCGAAACCCTTGAACTTAAGGTTCTGGGTTTTGCTTCTTTCATGTTGGCCGAGACCCTAGGGTGTCCTAGGGTACTCCAAAAATCCCCAAAAATTACACTTAACTTCTAAACATCATAAGGGAACATCAAATAACATTATCATGATTTTTAACATATTTCTAGACATTTAAAACATGGTGGCCGAAACCCTTCAACTTAAGGTTCTGGGTTTTGCTTCTTTCATGTTGGCCGAGACCCTAGGGTGTCCTAGGGTACTCCAAAAATCCCCAAAAATTACACTTAACTTCTAAACATCATAAGGGAACATCAAATAACATTATCATGATTTTTAACATATTTCTAGATATTTAAAACACGGTGGCCGAAACCCTTGAACTTAAGGTTCTGGGTTTTGCTTCTTTCATGTTGGCCGAGACCCTAGGGTGTCCTAGGGTACTCCAAAAATCCCCAAAAATTTTACTTAACTTCTAAACATCATAAGGGAACACTAAATAATATTATCATGATTTTTAGCATAATTATGGACCTTTAAAACATGCTGGCCGAAACCTTTGAACATAGGAACCTTGATTTTGTTTCCCTTCAACATTAAATCCGAAAACTAACCCATATATCATGCCAAAAATCATGGAAATCATAGGTAACTATTATACCACAGGTGAGAGAGTCTTACCTTAGTTTTCTTGATTTTTCGAACCTTGAAAGAGGAGAAGGAAGAGGACTTGGTATCTCTTGACCACAACTAATCCTTGTCACCTTGTAGGAACTTGAGATCTTGAGAGATGAGACCTCTTGTGAAGTTTTCTCCAAGGCACTCCTCCCTTTGGTGCTCGGCAAGATGAGGAATGAAGTGGAGAGGAAATGCACTTGATTGAGAGAATAAGTAACTCCCAAAACTCCTCTCATTATAACCCATCAAGGAGGCAAATGAAGAGCCTCTCCATGACTCTTCACCTCCTTTTACCTATTAACTATCCTCCACTTCAATTACTCATAAGAATTCCTTGCTAGGTGAGTTGGTTAAGGCTTACATGGTTGTACAAGAGGTTCAAGGTTCAATCCTTGGCTCATGCACCTTTGTTTTTTTTTATTTTATTTTCATTTCATTTATTTTATTATTTTTATTTCTTAAATTCTGAAAATCCCCCCTAAAATCACCCATAATTATGCCAATATTCCTAAATAAAATTCTTTTATATTTATATTAATTTTACCTAATTTATATTAATTTTACCTAATTAATACCCATTTTTGGAGCCCTTTTAAAGCTCATTAGTGCCTAGTTTTTCTCAATTTAAATGAGAAAACATGGATTTCTAGGCCCAATTTTACATAATTATTTCTGGGCCCCTCGGAAAATTATCTAGACATGCTCAATATTTTAAGAAAATATTAAGAGAATTTTCCGGGTCGTTACAGGGCCTCTCTTTTGCCCGGTACATGTCACTTTACAAAAGTAAAATACTTTTTTACTCATAATGCTTATACTTATCAAGCTATCTTTCTTTTTACATAAATCTTTGCACTACAAAACTTTACCTTTCTCACTTGAAACTTTCATCGAGCACCTTGCGTGCTCTTAACCCAAAACTCATTTTTTTGAGACTTTTCAAGAACTTGGTCTTTCATGCTTAGATCACACATATAAAAATCTACTCCAATTCAAGTTCTATGATTAAAAACATGTATTCTTTAGAAACTTAAATCACACAATAAACAATATTCTCAAAACATACACTTAGATCACAAAATCATGATTCTACAACGAGAAACTACATGCGCAGCTACTCCTATTGCAGGTGAGTGATTTACTTACCCTTTTCTTGAAGAAAACTCACTAAGTATCTCGAAATTCCTAGCGTAGGGCTCTTTTCCTCTTCCTTTGTGAGAAAACTTCACTCCTTGGCCATAGAGAAGAAGCCCTAGGTTCTCTACTTCAAGAGGAAGAAGAAGGAGGAAGAAAACTCCCCCTTTCTCCCTGTTTTCGCAGCCTCCTCACCTCTGCTCGCGCGGCCTCCCCAAACCCTAAAAGGGGTCTTAACACAACTTAAGTGGAAGTTGAGACATCTCATCATGAAAAGGACTTACTTACCTATAACATTATTTCGCTTCATCCTTTTCTCTGCTTGATACCCTTGCCCAGCTGGTTACCCGGACGCCCTTAAGGCCTTGCTTTGCCTTGTGGTCGCGAGATCAAACCCCGCCCGACCCCTTATATTTTTTTTCTTTTTATTTTAATTCCGAAAAATGTTAGAAAAATTCCGAAAAATCCCTAATAATACCAGAAAATTATTGGGTGTTACACATATTAGATCAACATGAAACCCTAACTTAATCATATTGACACACACATCAAAACCCATGATCTACTCAATCACACTTGGGTCGATTGCACCAACAATCTCCCACTTTTTGATGTGTAACAATATATTTAAGTTAGATGCAAAAGCAATAATAACAATTGAAAATTACAGACATAACAAGTTAAGCAGCATAAACATGCATCCTCCCCCTTAACCTATGCCCTCCACATAATTTTCAATTTTCCATAACCACAAGTTAAGTTAAATACTAACTCCACAAGTTAAGTTGAAACCTAACTTAAAGCCACAAGTTCTCCCCATTTGACACCATCAAAAAGATTGCCCCAAGCAATACTTACTATTGGTATTAATGAGAGCACCTTCCTATTTCTGAAAACCCCAGAAATTAGAAAACAGCAGCACCAGTCGACTGTGTCAGTTACCAGTCGACTGGTGCCTGTAAACCACAACCCCACAGAAAGATCAGTCGACTGAAGCTGAAATTCAGAAACTCCTAACAAATTCCACAAAATTCGAAAAAATTTAAAATTTTGCAAGCATATTTTTTATGATGTATTCTATCCTAGAAAAATATAGTTTCATGAAAATACCAAATATGCTTGACTTGTTGACAAAAATTCCAATTCTTTAAAAATAATCCACTTTATATCAATCTTCTATCCTAGGTTTGAACCCATGTGTTTTCCAAGTTTATCCTATATCATTTAAAATATAGAAATATTTACAAACCTCCCCCTTTTTCTCATATAAATCCTCAAGTCAAAACAAGTGATAAAAACTCCCCCTTTATACCATAAACCCTTGATAGAAAATATATTGAAAATTTTCATATAACCATAATAACTAGAGAATACCATTTCATTTAAGCAATATCAAGACATGAGTTAAAAGTGCATAAGAAAAACATAGATAAGTGCTACAAGGGTCATAGCCTCAAAATCCCCAAATATTACAATGTCAAATATAGTGTTTGAGAGATAATAAAAATGCCCTAAAGTAAATACACTCTCAACACCATCACCACCAAATCATGCTAAGGCTACATATCATCGTCTAGAGGAGGAGGAGGAGGAGGGACCTGATACATAAGGTTCCAGTGTTGTATCATCTCATATATGACATCCTGTCGCTGTTGGAACCTTTGAAAGTGCTCCGTGAGACCGTAAACCTCCCCCTGAATAGCAACCTGTCGCTGCTGGACACTCTGAAAGTTCTCCCTAAGTCCATGCATCTCTGTCTCTAATCAAGAGAGCCGCTCCTCTGTCATCCCAGCAGGAGCAGCAGCAGGTGCAGCAGCAGGAGCAGGCTCCTCATCATCATCAAAGCTGGAAGAATCAGGAGACCTCGTCAGACCAGCACTCCCTGCCATCTCTCGATCCCAGCCAAGGAGAGCTGTCGAGAACTAATCTGGTCATAGTCCTTAGACAGTTGATGCACCTGACCCCTGGTGGTTCTAATACCTCTAGATAAAAATGTTAGGATCTTACCGTTTACTAGAGGGGGTGAATAGTAATTTTTTGATTCGTTCTTCCTACAATGTTAGCGTGCGCAAACAGAAACAATAATAACAAAATCAAACAACACTAACACGTCACCTTTACATGGTTCGGAGATGGCACTCCTACTCCACGGCTGTCCGTAATGTGGACGATCCTGATCCGTCGGTGGATGACTCCTAGGAAGACCTCTGGCTAGCTCGTGTAGCTCCTTGTGGGTGGAGAAAGCATGCCACAACCCGGACAACACTTCTGAGCAACAAAGACTACTAATGAGCTCTAACCAAGCTCATTTCGTCAAAAACTCTCAGCCAAAATCGAGCCCCTTTAAATAGTGCTCAAGGCTAAGAAACCCGCTACCAATCAACTGGTCCATTACCAGTCGACTGGTCCACCTAAATTCGACCGTTGAAAGCCCGACGTTCGAATTTTCAACCACCACCAGTCGACTGCCCCATTAGCAGTCGACTGATCTTTCTGTGGCATTTACCAGCCGACTGCCCAGACACCAGTCGACTGCCCCATTTCCACACCTAAGGTTTTCCTTCCCGAGTACACTTCTCTCAGCACTCGAACCCTAAGATTTTCCGAGTACATTTCCCTCAGCACTCGAACCCTCACGACCCAACTGACTCTTTGTTAAATGTGTATACTGAAAGACATGATTTCTTTATATGAACATCTTCATTTTGAAAAGAGAATCACAACTACACTAGGTGTCTGTTTATATTAGTACATGCATGAAGTCCTTTACTACGCATTATAGATAACATGGTGTGTGGTGTTACACGAAAGATCTTGTTATCAGTCCCTTACCTAATATAAGTATAGGCTCACAACCGAGACGGAATTGGACAAACCGTCGGAATGGTTATAGTGTAATTAGGTGTGGTTAATCTTGACCATAGAATTACACCAGTATGCTTTGAGTGCATTGAGCAGGATCAAAATCCGAGGTTATCCAATTTGTACTGACTCAATAATTGGATAGGACCTCAAGATATTATTATGGAATACGATCCCTTAATCTCGATATAATAACGGACATATATTATTAATTATTGTCTCTTTGATTTACTAATGAGCGAGATCTATTCCGTTAGATCGATAGGCCCGGTAAGTTGGGAGATAATATTAATAATATGATGTGTTGTTGATTATTGACGGAATCCGTGTCCTGGTGAGTCAGATTGATGATGCCCCCTTGATGAGCTCGAAAGGTTCATCATGTTAAACCCTGCAGGTGGATTTGATCCGGCATGATGATAAGGTCGAGTGGTACTACTCAAGGACTCAGAAGTTAATTAATTTGAATTGTCAGTAATTTAAATTAATTAACGGACATTCGAGATCTTAAACACGGGGGGATGGACGACTCGTAATAAATGGAGCCCATATGTAAATATGGAGGTTAGTGAGATAATTCAATGGGGTTCGTTTAGTGGAATGAATCCTCATTAATGGATCGGATTTGGATTCATTAATAGGCCAAGATCCAACTCCTCCTCATGATCCCTATTGTAATCTTATTTATATCCCATGATGACATGAAACTAAGAAGTGAATCGATCCAATTGATTAATTCAAGGGAACACAAGAAAAATCCTTAACTCTCTTCTTCCCCCTCTCTCTCTCTCTCTCTCTCTCTACCTCTGTGTGCGGCGCCGTTGTCCCCACGGGCTGGATCAGCTGGTTAAGACACTCGCACTTGAAATGGAGGGCGTAGGTTCGAGGGTCGACAGTATGAACCAGGGATGGAACCTCGACTGCTGTTTAAAAAAAATCCCTCGTGCCTGGGTGTCTTAATCTGTCCAGCATTCACCGTAATTTATTCTTTCTGGATACTTATAGGGCAGAGACCAAGGGACCATTAAGTTGACGGTTCTAACCTTTTTGAAATCTGTGTGCTGCGCCGAACGGCCGGTGAGGCTCCTTCTCCTCGCGTGAGTGCAAACGGAACTCATGGCTTCTCCGTGAGTTCAACGCCGTGACATGCACAGCGTTGGAGATGTGTTCAACGCCGACGCTTGCCTTGCATGCATAAAATTGTGATTTTGCAATTACAATTCGGAATTGCAATTTCGATTAATCATGCATGCAATTATAATTCGGTTGCAATTTTACAATTCGAAATTGGCATGCATGCAATTACAATTCGATTGCAATTCGGAATTGGCAGATTAATAATGCATGTAATTACAATTCGAAATTGGCAGAGGGGCTTTTATCCGGTGCTTCCTTCAGCGGTGGAGAAAGATCAGGACGCTGACTTCTCCTTGTCGAGGAGAAGCAACTTGCCAAGTTGCTCACGCATGGGTGCCAAAGAAAAACAAATTGATCATGTAACTGTTGGGATCTTCCGATAAAAAAATACAGCGGAAACAAAATCTCTCGAGCGATCCATGCAAAAAAAAACCCGTACGAAGTTCATCTATCTAATAGATCTATCTAAAGTGTATACCTTTAGAACGTGCCCTTTACTTATCCCGCTCGTCCAAGATGCGCCGGATCTCTTGTACGTTCAAGTGTCCGTGCCTCTATTCGTATCTACACAGATACAATCTCTCAATTTCGGGACAACTACCTTAGTTATGCTAGTAACTTGAGGTAGTTCACAAGACCACCAAGAACCCAAAAGAGGGTTTCGGCCAAGAGGGAGAGGAGGAAGAAGGGAGGAAGGGAAGAAGGAAAAACTCACTTACTTCACATTCAAAATAACAAGACTCTCTTTTTATATTCATCCCATGAATATGAAGAGTCTTTTGTCTCTTTGACTTCCCTTCATTAAAGCTAATAAAGAGCACATCTTTTCATGTGACTCTTCACCTTCTCTTCATCCAATGAAAAGAGACTTTTCACTTTCCTTCGTTAAACACTTTAATGAACTTCCCCTGCAATTCCGACCGGGCTTCTCGGGCTTTCGACTACGTCTCCCGACCAAGTCTCCCGAGCAAGTCCCCGAGCTCCCGACTAAGTCTACCGAGTAAGTCGCCGAGCTCCCGACCCAGTCTGCCGTGCTCCCGACCTAGTCTGCCGAGTGTCGAGCTCTCGACCCTGTCTGTCGAGTGCCGAGCTCTCGACCCAGTCTGCCAAGTGCCGAGCTCTCGACCCAATCTGTTGAGCTCCCAGCCAGTATGCCGAGTGCCGAGCTCCCGATCAGACTGCCGAGCTCCTAGCCCAGTCTGCTGATTGCCGAGCTCCCAGCCCGAGTTCCCGAGTTCCCAACTCGGGCTCCCGATCAGATCTCCCGAGTTCCCAACTCGGGCTCCCGATCAGATCTCCCGAGTTCCCGAATTCCCAACTCGGGCTCGCGATCAGATCTCCCGAAGCATCATGTCCTTAGTGTGTGACCCAATAAGTTCTCGTGACGTTGGTAATGTGTTTAAACAGCTTTAGACACATAAGTAATGAGCGGCATCTAGCAATGCATCATTGCTATCCAAGTAACAAGAAAAGTCAAGATCCGACTAAACCTCCGTGACTATGATAATGTATGACCTTGTCCTTCTATTCTTGATATCTAGATTTACCAATGAGGCATAGACCGTGTCATCCTCAATCAATCTATATGTTTCTTGATCCCCGAGTAGACTCACTCAAACAAATTAGCTCAGTATCTTATATTGACTCATTTGAGCATGGTCATGCGTTTTAGTAGTCATACTCGGTCAAGGGGCCCACAGATATCACTCCCGTCATATGGGAGGGATAGATCCCATCTACATCACTCACATCCCTCCGCATAATTCATTACATACCCAGTGATCGCCTTTATAGTCCACCCTATTACGGATGATGTTTGACAATATCAAAGTACATAACTCCTTATGTAGGGAACCGTAGTGACTTCAGGTCTAAGGACTATTCATATTAATAGTCACATGAGAAAGTTTATGACACTCATATGACAATCTATAAAACTTTCTCATGGCGGATAAATTCAGTACACATTCTCTAATACATACACATGTGTCAACTTGATATCACATATCCATGACTTGTGAGCTCAAGTCATCACTTGACCAACATGCTAGTCTCCATGCATTAATATTGTCCCTGAATATTAATGCTTGACTAGGAATAATTTAGTGTAATATTCTCTACATTATCTCGCTATCGATTCAACCAATCGATATAATGTAGATAAAACCTACTACCCAAGGACATTATTATATTTAGTTATTTTGGCACAAATACAAAGTAAGTATAATAACCAAACATGTCTTTATTAATGATAGAATATAATATAAAATATTCCTAGTCAATCATCACATAATTGACTTTAAGGCTCCTACTAACAGTAACTTGCTTCAAGAGGAGCAAACATATTGCGTGAGGGATCAACTTGCTTAACCAAGTTGCTCATGCAATTTGCTTCAAGAGGAGCAGATAAGATTGCATGATAGAGCAGCTTGTTTCAAAGGGTGCAACCAGGATGCGTGAGGAAGTAGCCGGAGGAGGAGAAGAGGAATGGTAGGGTTTGTGTTTGGATTATCATCTTCCTAGGAGCGGTCGGCGGCATCCCTTTGGTTAGGGATTAGTTGGCGCAAGGAGAAGGGATCGACTTGGTGATCACAATTCTTGATAGATCGTCACTCACACGACGTCCAAGAAGGGAGGGTCATATGGTAGAAGATCGTAAGGTAATGGAAGATATAATTCTTCCTTGGCTCCTTTCGTTCTTATTTGTGCCTTATCCATTTGTCTCATTATTTTATATTAGTTAGTTTATTATTTTGATTTTGTATCATAGCCAATAATTTACTAAGTAGACCTCGACCATAAACATAAAAGTCGGCGATCTACTCGTCGCCTTTTCCGTGATCGAACGGTCAAGCAAATTACAAGGCCGATTTTGGTAATTGGCCGAATTGTAATTTGGACCGTTCGATACGGTACGAGATGGTCGTTGGGAGACGGGTCTCCATTCGAATTAATTTTTAATCCGTAGACATGGAGAGGTCTCTCGGATCGACCGAGTATTCGCTTAGGAACCCTGCCAAGCCATACCCAACACTCTTCACTAGCAGTCTCGATCTGTTGCCCTTGCGCCCTCTTCGTCTTCAGCTCCCGTCCCTCAGATACGCACACAAGCCCTCGGCTTACCTCCATGTCATCCTTCACGCATGCCTCGAAGTCTGCGTCCCTCGACTCATCGTTCCTACTCTAGCAGCCTCGACCTGTTGACTTCAAGCCCTCTTCGACTTTGGCCCTCGTCCCTTAGATGCACACACAAGCCCTCGGCTTGCCTCCATGCCATCCTTTAAGTACGCCTGGAAGTCCGCTTCCCTCGGCTCATCATCCCTGCTTTGTTCATGGTCCCTTGGATGCGCACACAAGCCCACGGCTTGCCTCTATGCCACCCTTCACCGTACCCGAAGTCGTCCAGCTAAGTCCATGTGTATCCTACAAATCTGCACACTCAAATACACATATCAAAACACATGGTCACTCCGGACCATAGATTGCCCCAACAATCTCCCCCATTTTGATGTTTGGCAATACGTTTAAGTTAGGGAAAACAAATAGCAAAAACAATGCTAATAACCATTTGGACTTACGTTGCCAAGGCTTCACCTTGGACTTACACCACCAATGCATATGCAATGCAAACCATGCATGGATCCTATCACAAGGCATCCCCACACCTAAACCTCCTCAATGAGTTTAGGACTTTTACCAAACCGGGCTTTTTAAAACCTCTCCAAGACTCCCCCTATATTGGACTTATAAATACTTTTTAAGAACCTCTCCAAGGTCCCCCTTATGCCACTAATGGAGCCACAATGCTCCCCCTTTACCTAATCTCCCCCTAGGATTTCTTACAAAGGCGTGTTTGGTTTCCCACTTAAACCCAACACTTCTCCTCCTTTGCCACACATCAAAAAGACTCCAATAATTTCCCTTCTATTGGATCTTTTAACCTCTAATGACCATAAACACAGTATACTAACCCCCCATAAGATTACACACTTGTTTTACATCATTTTGACACCCTTTGACTGCTAAAACAACAAAATCAACCTTTACCAGTCGACTGGGACAGTTACCAGTCGACTGGCACCCTGAAAATCTCATTTTCAACTTTCTTAACCTAATTTCAGAAATGCACCAGAAATTTCACAAATCTCCAAATATTTTCAAATTTTGTGGAGAGGTTTGTGATACCCATATCTACTTGGGAAAAATCCATCCAACCATGTATCTATCACCATTTCCTAGATCGACACGAAACCCAAAACTAGCTAAATGGTTCAATTAAACCTTGACCTAAAGTCTTAGTTTTGACTTTCTCTTGATGTCTCTACCCATACCAAACCACAATGCATCCCTGGCATTGATTTATATGGTATTTACACATCACAAGCCAACTTTCATTCTATATGACCCCAATGTCATATTTCCATGCATGATACACAACTCTAATGTGCCAAACCCCACGAATTGAGACTCAAATCCGTCTTCAACTCCGTTGGCATACTTCATGACCGTTCTAGACTTCCGAGAGAAAACCTCCTGGGATCCATAGATCATGGGTTCCAACTTGGCTCCTAGAGCTCTTAGCCTTAGCCACCTCCCTAGGTGACTCAACAACCGCTAGACCACATCGGAGTACCTCCGGTGACTCTTGGTCTACAACCCTAACCTTCTTAACATTGGACCTCTTGTCCTTAGTTAAGACCTTCTTTTTTCTTTCAAATGGCATACCCTTGTCATTTTTGGACTTCCCCTCCTTGCCATAGTTATATGCTACCCTAGCTTATTTCTTTTCATTGGCACTGGAGAACTTAGATCGGTATCCTAGACCTGATCTATCATTGTTGGGTTTTAGACCACCCAACACCATACCTAAACCCTTAGATCCAATAGTGAATCTATCTAGGGTTTTCTCTAACCTATCAAGTTTTACCCTCAAAGCTTGATTTTCTCTTTCTAGGTTCTCAAACCTAGAATCAATAAGTCCACCTTGGACATTCCTAGACCTACCCATTCTAGGCATATGTCTTCCCTTCTTGGGATTAATGTCTTAGTCCTTAGGTCTAAAGGTCTTGGATTTATCATGATACATGATTTTTCTAGAGTTTTGATCTACAATATTAACTCTATTCATATCATGATATTTAAATCTAAAATTATGCATGGGTAAATAATTAACACTATTTCTAACAGGCATAGAGGAGTTTAAATTTAAATTACATTTAAACTTAATGTTAGGGATTACCTCCCTTACCCTTGTAGCTCCCCCTTGATGTGACCTTCTCTTCTTCTCTGTATTCTCCCATTACCTCAAATGCTCCAATTTCCTGAGTTCTCCTTTCCTTGAGTATTTGGTGTAGTAGTGTCCTAGCTCTCCACACGTGAAACACCTTATATGCTTCTTATCCTTCTTTGCTACATCCCTACAACTCATGTTAGTTTTCAAATTACTTGAATTTAGTTTAGGGGTTACCTCCTTTTTCTTACCCAATGGATACTTGTCCTTGTAGTGTCCCTTTTGATTACACCCAAAGTAAATTATGTGATCTTTTGACTTCACTTTGGTGGAGGTGGGAGCTTCTTCTTGCTTCGGTATCAAGGGTGGTCTCTCCTCCCCTTCAATCGTTGAAGTGGAGACCTCTTCTTCTTCCCTTGATGAAGTGGATGATCTTTCTCTTTCTTGTGTCACTTCACTTAATGAGATGGATGAATCTTTTTCTCCTTCCTCCTTCTCTTCGGATGTTGAGCTTCTTTCCTCATCCGATTGGCCCTTCTTCTCTTCTTGGACCATTAAGCTCATTTCCTTAGGCTCTTCTACTTCTTAAGCTTGGGTAGGGTTTTCATGGAATGCTACCATCTTGTTCCACAACTCATGTGCATTTTGATATTCACCTACACCACTAATTATACTATTAGGCAAAATACTAAGTAATATTGAAATTACTTTCTCGTTTGTCTTTGATTGGGTTTGTTGCTCTTTATTCCAATATTTTGGCCGGAGCTTTTTTCCATGTTTATCTCTTGGAGTTTCGAATGGTCCTTCTAGTACCATCACGCAATCCAAATCCATGCCAAACCATATCTTCGTCTGCATCCTCCAATAGTCGAAATCCTCGCGATCATAGGGAGGTGGAACGTTGATGTCATCACCCAACTTTTCTTCAATCATCATCTCCTCTAGCTTTTTGTTCTCTCGGCGGTTAGTCCGTAGATGATCACACCAAACTCTGATACCACTTGTTAGGATCTTACCGTTTGCTAGAGGGGGGTAAATAGCAATTTTTTGATTCATTCTTCCTACAATGTTAGTCTGCGCAAGCGGAAACAATAATAACAAAATCAAACAACGCTAACATGTTAGTGTTCCATGCCATCCTTCACGTACGTCTCGAAGTCCGCTTCCCTCGGCTCATCGTCCCTGCTTTGTCCATGGTCCCTCAAATGCGCACATAAGCCCACGGCTTGCCTCCATGCTACCCTTCATTGTACCCGAAGCCGTCCAGCTAAGTTCATGTATATCCTGCAAACCTGCACACTCAAATACACATATCAAAACACAAGGGTGAACCTAACTTAAACCCTTTGCCCAAACATCAAAACACATGGTCACTCCAGACCATAGATTGCCCCAACAAAAAAGAATTTGGTCAAAACATGACCGAATGACATGTAGATCTTCCTATATAGATGCAAACACATGGCGTCCAATGTCAATGTCTAACCTCCTCTCTAATGCATATATCATCACCAAGTGAGATAGTCGGATCTTTGACCTTCCCTTGGTGGCAATGGGCAGAATACAGTCTAGGACAATTTTATATAAGACGTTGCTAACTGGACTCATGCACCTAGATATGAAAATACGTTGTAGAGGAGGTCGAGGATTATCAAAATAATGATGATAAATTCGATCAATGGTGACATTGGGCAAGGTCAATGACTCAGTGACAGTGGGGAAACATGTGAAAGGGTATCGGAAGCCCTACACCCTAAAAATGATCCTAATAATGCAGTTGTAAAAGGAATGGTAACCCCCTGTACCATAGACTCATATGTACCGTCATTGGTATTAATACATGTAAGATTGGCATAAAACTCCTTGCATAGGTCAAAATTGACATAACGCTGACAGTATACTAGTTTTTCTAATCCAAAATGCGTGATTATCTCAATAATGTGAGGAATGATCTCCTGGAAGTATGTTCGATTGAGATATCTACAGTTCATCAAAATGAAGTCAACATTGTTAAATATTTGCCGGCAAGCCTCGGAACGGAACCGATGTGCCGCAGGATCTAGGGACTACTATTGGGATGATCCCTCACCAGCCCTTCTCATTGCCCTAGCCCTAAATGCAACCCCCATATGCATGTACCAACAATGACCCAATCAAGAAGGAAAAACAAGTAAACATGCACAAAATGAAGAGTTAGTCATGAATCATGAACAAAATGTGAAAAAATAATATAAATGATTCATTACCATTTCTCCGGTCGTTGCATGATGGTGAATGATCAAGATTGACTTAAGGAGGGTGTTTTTTCTTGCCCTAGACTTGGATCTAAGATGAAGGAAGGCAACAAACACGATTTTAGGACCTTGGAAAGGCTTAGAACAATTGGGGAGGTCGAGGGAGAAGAGAAATCGCAAGGGGAGGCATTGAAACCCTAGGTTCGGCCGCCCCCGGCGCGACTGTTCTTTTAAAAGATTCCTGCATCAATCGACTATCTCAGGTCCAGTCAACTGATGAACTAAACAGAAAGATCAGTCGACTGATGGGGGATCAGTCGACTGATGCATCGATTATCCTAGTTCCTGGATTAAACTGTATCAGTCGACTGCCTCTGCATCAGTCGACTGGTACCCTATATTTTCAACATTTCTGATCCAACTTTAGAAATGCACCAGAAATTCTCAAATCTTGTGGAGAGGTTTATGGTACCTATGTCTACTTGAAAAAAATACATCTGCCCATTTATCTATCACTAATCCCAAGATTGACACAAAACTCAAAACTATCTAAATGGTTCAATTAAACATTGACCTAAAGTCCTAGTTTTGATCTCTCCTTGATGTATCTTCCCATCCCCAACCTCAATGCATTCTTAGCATTGATTTATATGACATCCCCACGTTAAGAACCAATTTTCATGCAATATAGCTCTATTGTCATATTTTTGCATGATACTCACTTTAAATTGTGTCAAATCCCTAGGATTAAGATCCATATTTGTCTCTAAATCCTTTGGCACATTTCACAATTCATCTAGTCCTTTTGGAAGAACCCTCTTGAGATCATTGACCATGGGCCCCATTTTGACTCCTAGATCTCCCCCTTGAGCTCTTAACCATAGTCACCTCCCTAGATGACCCATCTATAATTCCAAGAGCATACCGATGTACCTCCGGTGACTTTTGGCCTTCAACCCTAACTTTCTTGACTTTTGTACACCTTTTCCTTAGATAAGTTCCTCTTCTTCCCTTTAAATGATTTTTCCTTGCCATTTTTGGCCTTCCCCTTGCTATAGTCATATGGCATCCTTGCATATGACTTTTTCATAGCATTTGATCTAATAGATCGGTATCCTAGACCTGGTCTGTCATTGTCGGGGTTCTGACTACCCAACACCATGCCTAAACCCTTAGATCCAATAGTGAATCTATCTAGGGTTCTCTCCAATTTATCAAGCCTTGCCCTCAAGACTTGATTTTCTCTCTCTAAGTTCTTAACCTTAATATCACCATGTCCACCTTGGACATTTCTGGATCTACCCATTTTTCTAAGCATGTGTCTCCATTTCTGTGGATTAATGTCTTAATCCTTAGGTTTAAAAATTCTAGGCTTATCATAATGCATACATTCCTTAGGGTTTTGAGATACAACATTAGTCCTATTTTTATCACAATATCTAAAACCAAAATTTTGCATAGGTAAATAATTCTCATTACTTCTAACATGCATTGAGGAGTTTGAAAAATACTTAAAGTTAGGGATTACCTCCCTTACCCTTGTAGCTCCCCCTTAATATGAGCTTTTGTTCTTCTCCTTCTTCTCCCACTTCCTCAAATGCTTCAATTTCTTGAATTCTCCTTTCCTTGAGCATTTGGTGTGGTAGTGTCCTAGCTCACTGCACGTATAACACCTAATGTATTTTTTCTCCTTCTTTTCCCTACAACCCATGTTAGATTTTAAATGAATTGACTTGGGTTTAGGATTTACCTCCTTTTTACCTAATCGACACTTGTCCTTGTAGTGTCCCTTCTTGTTACATCCAAAGCAAATAATGTGATCATTAGACTTCGCTTTGGTGGAGGTGGATACTTCTTCTTGCTCCGGTATCGAGGATGGTCTCTCCTCCCCCTCAATCTTTGAAGTGGAGACCTTCTCATCTTCCCTTGATGACGTGGATGATCTTTCACTTTCTTGTGCCACTTCACTTGAGGAGATGGATGAATCTTTTTCTTCTTTCTCCTCCTCTTCGGATTTTAAGTTTCTTTCCTCATCCGATTGGTCCTTCTCCTCTTCTTGGACCATTAAGCTCATTTCTTTTGGCTCTTATACTAATTGAGCTTGTATAGGATTTTCATGTAGAGCAATTACTTTGCTCCATAATTCGTGTGTGTTTTTGTATTCACCTACACCACTAATTATATCATTAGGCAAAATATCAATTAATATTGAAATTACTTTTTCGTTTGCCTTCGATTGGGTTTGTTGCTCCTTGGTCTAATATCTTGGTCGGAGCATTTTCCCATGTTTATCTTGTTGGAACTTGGATGGCTAGAGAGGGGGGTGAATATAACCAGACACATAAATCGCTTTCACTTTTGAGATTTCTCTGCAGTTAGGGTTAGTAGCACAGTGGAAGAAATACAAAACAGAGTTTAACTAGAGAAATAAAAATCAAACCAAAAACGCTAACAAGGATCGTTTACAAGGTTCGGGGATAACTTGCCCCTACTCCTTGGCGTGCCCTTAAGGTGGGCGATCCCTTGATCATCGACAGATCAAGCCCCGGAAATCCAGATATCAAATGTAACCTCCTTCTCGGTGGAGTAACCTCTCCACAGTGGGTTCAACAGAATAATGGAAATAAGCACAAGAACCACAAGAAGCTTACAGAGCACTTAGGACAGTAAGAACACAAGCGAACTCCTCACCGAGCTCCACTCAGCCCAGATCTCACGCAAGAACTACCCTGCTCTTCGTGACTTCTTGCTGATGGACTCGCCAAGCTCCTTGTTTCTTCCAAGTGCTCAAGTATCAGAGTGTTGCTCAAGATTCACAGTTGCTTGCTCAAGAGATTGATCAAGGTTGTCGCAAGAGCACAAGAATTGTAGCCAAAGAAGAGTTCTCTATCCTTCTCCACTTCTCAGGACGTTTAAGCATCTGGCCTCTGTAGCTCACCTCGCCAGCCACCAGACGCTCCACTGCAGCTCACCAGCTGCTCAACTGCCACTGCCCAGCTACCCTGACCTCTCCTAGACTCCCTGAGCTCCCCTCAGTCGAGCCCAGTCGAGCCCCAGGTCTGTAGCCAGCAGCCCCAGCGTTCGTTGCAACCTGAGAAGGAGAAACAGCCAAACCTGATACATGGAAAGAACCCAGTTGACCCTCCTTCAATGTTTGAAGGCATCCCTATCACCTGCACATTTGATCAGAGGTTTAGAAAATGAAATCAAACTTGCATCAGCAATAGCAGAGAATATCAAAGCGAAATCAATAGTGTATCAGTGGAAATCAGAACGCAATCAGACGTCTGACAGCGCTTTTGAATTAAAGTTGTCAGCTACTGATCGGTCACCGGACCGATCAGAGTGACTCATGATCGATCACCAGACCGATCAGGATGGGCTCAGATCGATCAGGCTGGAGCCTGATCAGCCCCTAGTGAGAAATCCGAAATCGCGACTTCTCCGGGATCGATCACCAGACCGTTCTCACGTCGTGGATCGGTCACCAGACCGATCCACCCCTTCTCCGAATGATTTCCCAGCTTCGCAGTCCAACACTCCTGATCGGTCACCAGACCGATCAGGACACCTCCTGACCGATCAGGCTCCAGCCTGATTGGCCGTAGTGAGGAGCTCGCGACATTTGATCGTTCACCAGAACGATCTGAATAGTATCCCTGATCGGTCACCAGACCGATCAGGAGCCGATCAGTAGGCTTCCCAAACTCACTGTATGCTCCCTGATCGGTCTCCAGACCAATCAGACATAGCTGGATCGGTCACCAGACCGATCCACGAGGAAACTTCGTGCTAACTGTTGAGGCAATCTATGATCCGGAGTGATCATGTGTTTTGATGTTTGGGCAAAGGGTTTAAGTTAGGCTTTCTCTTGTGTACTAATAAGTGTATGTGAGTGTGCAGGTTGTACAGGTTTACACATATTGACTTGGCTGGATGGCTTCAGTATGGTGAAGGGTTGCATGGAGACAAATTGGAGGCTTGTGTGCACCCGAGGGACCTGATATAGCAGGGATGATCAGTCGAGGGGCGCGGACTTCGAGGCATATGTGAAGGATGGCATGGAGACAAGCTGGAGGCTTGTGTGCATCCGAGGGACGAGGGCCAAAGATGAAGAGGGCGCGAAGGCAATAGTCAAGGCTGCTGGCGAAGAGTCAGCTGAGGCAAGGGACAAGAGCTGAGGGAGGAGGACTCCAAGGGCAAGCCGGGAAGTGGACTTCAAAGGGCACACGTGAAGGGTGACATGGAGGCAAGTCGAGGACTTGCATGCGCATCCGAGGGACGACAGCCGGTGGAAGAGGACTTCAAGGGGCAAGCAAAAGGAGTGGACCTGAAGGCACGCGTGGAGGAGGGTCAAGAGAGTGAGTAGGAGTGCTGTTGTAAGTTGGGCAGTCGACTGGGGGTTGCCCAGTCGACTGCCAAAACTCACAGTAGGTTCTGGACCCTGGACCAGTCGACTGCCATATTGGCAGTCGACTGGTAAGTCACCAGAATTCGAACGTTGGGATGTCAACGGTCGAATCTGAGTGGTGGTAGTCGACTGTCCTGGGACCAGTCGACTGCCAGCGGGTTTTCCAGCACGAGTTTTATTTAAAGAGGACTCGGTTAGGGTTGGTTTTCTTGACGAAACTCGCTTGGGTAAAGTGAGTTAGTAGTCTTTTATGCTCAGATAGTGTCCAAGAGATTGTGGCGAGGTTTCTCCACCCACAAGGAGCGACGAGGGCTAGCCGGAGGTTATCCGGGGATTAATCCACCGATGGATTCTTGGATTAGTTGTTGGTGTAGGAAGCACCATATCGAACCTTGTTTTGATATTGACAAAGGATTCAAAGTTAAGTATTATTGGTGATCTAACAATGTTACTCAAGTGTGCAGGAAAAGTCCTAGCAAAGGGCTGCCAGGAAACAAGGTCCTAGCGAAGGGCTGCTAGGCACCTGGCGAAGGGCTGCCAGGAAACAAAGTCTTAGCGAAGGGCTGCTACACCTGGCGAAGGGCTGCCAGAAAACAAAGTCCTAGCGAAGGGCTGCTAGGCACCTGGCGAAGGAATGCCAAGATACAAAGTCCTAGCGAAGGGCTGCTAGGCACTGGCGAAGGAATGCCAGGGTAAAAAGTCCTAGCGAAGGACTGCTAGGCACTGGCGAAGGAATGCCAGGGTACTGAAGCCCTTGCGAAGGACTGCTAGGCACCAGGCGAAGGACACCTTGGGACTGAAGACCTAGCGAAGGACTGCTAGGCACCGGGCGAAGGACAGCTCGGTATCCAAGACCTGGCAAAGGACCGCAGGGCAAAAGTCCAACCGGAGGAGCCGGTTGGCATCAGGTACATTTTCCCGAGAGGAGTAGGTGAGGACGCATTCCCCGTCGAGGGAACAGTAGGCGTCGGTTCGACCTAGGGCTCCATTTTGGAGGCCCAAAGTTAGAACCAAGACAGCTAAGGCTGTATAAACTAACATCTTATTGCTTTATGGTGTTTTGGACTAACCCTGGATGCAAGACCAAAGGAACGAGTGTCTACAGCTCAGAGAGCCTCAAAGGAGTGAGGCAACAGCTGACCAGGGCGCCCGGAGTGTCCCGGGCGCCCCCAAGGTGAGCACAAAACACGTAATGCAAAAGAAGGCTTCGACAGTACATGTTCGGGGCGCCCCCGCTGCTCCCGGGCGCCCCTAGTGCTCCGGGCGCACCCAGCGCTCCGGGCGCCCCTAGGTCAAGCAGTCGAAGCAGATCCAGCGAAGCCAAGAGGATAACATTCTGACCCGGTCAATCCGGGCGCCC
Source organism: Boesenbergia rotunda (assembly GCA_024364735.1). Lineage (NCBI taxonomy): Eukaryota > Viridiplantae > Streptophyta > Magnoliopsida > Zingiberales > Zingiberaceae > Boesenbergia > Boesenbergia rotunda. The sequence continues at coordinate 460,934 of JAGFNQ010000272.1, read as the reverse complement.
CCAGCGTTTAGGGCGCCCCGGTCAAAGCTTGATCCCGAGTTTTAAGGGATCAGAGCTGACCGAGAAGGAAGTGGATCGACCGACACGTGGGGGGGCGCCCCCAGGTGCTATAAAAGGACCCTCGAACCAAGGCTTCAGAACAAGGAATTCTTTCAACGCTTCTACGCTCTTCTGCTTCCGCGCTCTGCTCCAGCAACCTCCCGACTCGAGATACAAGCGCCGACGACGTCTTACTGCTCCGGAAAAAGTAATCTACATCGGACGTCGGTAAAAAGAAGAGTTTAATTTCAGTACTGCACTTTAACTGTAATTCCATTTCTGTAACTGATTTTGCGCGATTATAGTATTGCCCGCAGTAAACGGTCAGCGACCGTGGGCCTTGGAGTAGGAGTCGACCTAGGCTCCGAACCAAGTAAAAACCTTGGTGTTTGTGTGTTTTTGTTTTTAATCTTCCGCTACGCATTCTCTTTTCAAATCCGAACGTTTTCGGATATTCACCCCCCTCTATCGGTTCTCTCGATCCAACAAGTGGTATCAGAGCGGGGTAGTTCAAACTTGGTGCAACCACCAGTTTGAAAGTTTTCCGGATTTACAAAATTTTTAATCTTATTTCTTTTCTTTCTAGTTAATCAACACCACTCGATCTTTTTCGCCTTTTTCAATTTTGAATTCTCATTTTTTCACCATAAGTTAGAATTGTTAAAACGATCAACTTTTGAAAATTTGTCATAAAATTTTTATTATTATTATTTTAATATTTTTTTCTCGAAATTCGTGCTACCCTAATTCGAGCAAAGTTTTTTTTTACATTGACTTCTTACTTTTTCATCATTAATCAGAAGTAATAAAATCAACATTTTCAAAAATTTGTCATAATTTTTTATTATTATTTTACCNCAGAAGTAATAAAATCAACATTTTCAAAAATTTGTCATAATTTTTTATTATTATTTTACCTCGAAATTCGTGCAATATTTTTGTTGGGCTATATCTTTTCTCTCCCGCACTACTAATCCAAGACCAAGTCTTGGTACATTTTTGTTATTTTGTTTGTGTGCAAGGTTTATATTAAATGGCCAACCAAGAGTGGAACAGTGCACGTCCACCGCTATTCTCCGGCGAGAACTTCACGTTTTGGAGATGTCAAATGGAGTCCCTTCTGAAGGCCCACATGGACTTATGGCAGATCATCCAAACGGGATTCTCGTTTCCCGTAGAAGATGAGTCATCAATCGAGTGGGACAAACTGGATGAACACACCCTCAACCAAATCGAGACCGATGCAAGGGCAACTGCAATTCTACAATGTGGCCTAACCAAAGAGCAACTCGAGCTAGTAGGTCCATGCAGATGTGCTAGAGAAATCTGGGAAAAATTGATTAACCTTCATCAAGAGATCTCAGATGAAGAAGAAGATCAGGTAAGTTATCTTGCCCTTTCGGTCCAAGCACAAACAGCCGAGTCAGAGTCTGAACCCGAATCCAAAGTCGAACCAGAATCAGACGACGAATTGACTGAGACGGTAACCGATTTTGAATTCTTTTCAAAATTAGAATTAAATAATCAAACAGATACTGTAATGGTCGAGGAAGGTGTAAATTCTATTGCAGGGAAAAATCCTAAAGAACCACCAAAGAAGGAGCTTCAACTAGTACCCGAGTCCGACTCAGACACAGAATCAGAAGATGAGCCTAGATCCGAGGCGGCAAGAATCAAGGGGGAGATTCCCAATAAAGAACCAAAAGGTAAAAGTGTAAATTCAGATTTTAAAAATCATGTAATTTGTTACACATGCAGGGAGAGAGGGCACTACCAAAGTGAGTGTCCTACTCGTAAGATTCAAACGACACCACCGATGGCGACAAAGGAACCAGTTCCAAAAGCACGAAGGGACAAAAGTCGCATCCAATGCTTCAAGTGCCAGGAGTTCGGGCATTACCAAAGTGAATGCACAAATAAAAGAGCTACCAAGAATGCCGGACAAACAATCGACAAAGGTAAATTTACAGTATTTGAAAATCCGTTATTTACCTTGAATAATGTGATTGATTCATGTAAATTAATTAAGGCAAATTTCAGAAAATTGAAACAAGAAAATGAAACCCTAAAACATAAGGTCAATATGTTAGAAAATTTAATTCATAATCTTGCGGATTTCGAAAATCCAGAGTATTACTCCAATTGTGACCTTACTTAGATAATTGTTTGCTTTAATTGTGTGTTTCTTTTTATTTTTAGTTTTGTTTTTTTTTTTGCTTAGAATTAGGACTGCTTAGTTTAAGGACTGAACCAAGTTAACTGAAATTTGAACAACATAGTATTGGGTGGAGGTGAGATGATAGTACGTTAGGGAAGCCTTTTCTAATAAGGTCAAGTATATACTACTTGGTCTCTTTAGACTGGTGAAACTAGCCGAAGTTACCGATCTAAGACCCAAACTAGTTAGACCAGAATTTACCAAAAAGTAATTTTGAAGATGAAATTTCACTAAAAGGCTTTGTCTAGGAAAGGGTTGATGATCCAATAAGGCTACGGCCAAAGAAGGCCTTGTGCCTCGCCAAGACCTGGAAGCTAATTTTTGAAATTCAAATTCAATTTACTCTTTGTTAAATTCGAATCTAACACAAATTTTCAGTTAATTTTAGATTCAAATATCTCTTTTCAAAATAAATTTAAATTGGGTTTAAAAAATTAATTTAACTTTTCAAAATTAATCATGACCCTCTCAAAATAAATCATTCTATTAAAATATGCATCTCACAAAACAGTTAAGGATATCCTGTTGTGTCACTTAGAAATGGGTGAGATGCTTAGGACCTAAAAGTTGAGTCCAACCCAACCAAATTAATTTAATTAAATCAATTAAATTAAATCTTAATTAAATCAATTAAATCAAAATTAAATCTTAATTAAATCAATTAAATTCATCTTAATTAAATCAATTAAATTAAATCTTAATAAATTTAATTTAATTCATTAGACTTTTAAAATTCAAATTTAATTCATCTGACTTTTAAAATTCAAATTTGATACAACTAACTTTTAAAATTCAAATTTAATTCAACAACCTTTAAAATACAAATTTAATTCAACCAAACAACTTTCAAAATTAAAATTTAATTCAACTAAACAAACTTAACCCTCTAAATTTTAATTTCTCAAAAATCAAATTTAACTTTTTAACTAAGAGTTAATGTTTCAAATCATTGTAATTAAAATCAAGTCTCTTTTGTTCACTAACCTGAAATTTATTTCATAACATTTATTTCTTTCCTTTACCATTATACAAACATTTCTTTCAGACATTCAATTTATTCTTGTATGGCAAAAAGTCACCTTGGGATTACTTAGGAAAATTTTTTGTCTGCAGTCCGAGCTTAGATATTTATATTTTTTTTGGGACTTAAAAAAAACTTCTATTTTTTAAATCATTTCCCCTTTTCAGGTTTCTATATTCATTTTCTCAAATAGGAGAATGAAATTATGTTTCAAATCATTAAAACAAAATACTTTTTTAAACTTAGTTTTCTTCTCTTTTTATTTGAATCAAACCCTAAGACTAAGAGGATGATTAACTTGTGGTCAACAAGCCTCCTAGGACTATGTCAGGTTTAGGGGGAGTTCAAATTAAAAGAAGAAGTTTAAAAATACTATGTTTTCGAACTATCACTCATATTTTTTTTCGAAAACTATGCTATCATATGTCTTTCAAATAATCATTTTTTTCGATATGTTAATATTTCAAAATTCATTTTAAGAATTGTGCTTGATTCCCTTTTGATTTTGACAAACCCTAAAGACACAGAGGAAGGTCCACTTCATGACCTACAAGGACTCCTAGGATGTGTCAAATTTATGGGGAGTCTAAATCTAAAAAAAAATATTTCTAGCAAGTATTCTCCTTAGCAATTATTTTTGAAATTATTCTTTTGATCTGAACTGAACCCTAAGAACTCAGAGGAAGAATACTTGTGGTCAACAAGCTTCCAAGGACTGTATCAAGTTTAGAGGGAGGTCAAATTAAAAGAGTTATCAAACATTTCTAAATAATATGTTTCCGTACACTATATTTTCAAAATTGTGTCGAAAACATAAATAATTTATCATACAAAATATTATTATTTTATTTTTGTGGCTTATAAAATCATTTTTTTATATACCTTTTGAAATAATATTTGCTTGAGTCTTGAGAATTTTCAGGACACTTAGGAAAATGTCCTTGCAGCTAACAAGGTTTCCTAGGATTGTGTCAGACTGGAAAAGAAACGTAGTCAAGTAAAATATTATGTTTTCAAAACGCATAATACTTTTCAGAAATTATTTATATTTTTCAAAGTGTAATAGTCTTCAAAAACAATACCTAGACTTTCCAAAAAGGCTCAATCTGTCTTTTTAAAATACTTGCATATTTTTTTCAAAAATTGCATAATATCTTTCAAAAGTACTTCTATTTTTCAAAATATAATGTTTTCAAAGAGTACTAACACTTTTCTAAGGCAATAGTATTCTAAATACGTGAATTTTCTAAAAACTTGCCTCCAAATACAAAATATTTTTTTTTAAATTCACAATACTTTTTAAAGTGGAGTTTTCATTGGTACAATTTAAGCTACTTACTATACTTTCAGAATTATAACAAGTATTTTTTTTTCAAAGCTCATAAACTCTGATACACACATTTGTTTCTTAAATTTTCTTTCAAAATCGCCTTATTGATATATGGCCAAGGGGGAGAGAAATAGAAAAGAGAAAGAAATTTTTTTATCTCGTTTTCACAAAAAGCTAAGTATTTCTAAGTGCTTTAAAATTGGTCTAAGAATTTTGTAAAGTACTTTAAAATGTCTAAGTACTTCAAATTGTTTTTAAGTGCCAAGTGCTATTAAAATTTCAAACTATTTCAAGTGCTTTCAAGTATTTCTAGTGCTTCAAAAAATTTTAAGTATTTCTAAATGTTTCAAATGTTTTTAAATACATGTTTTTTTCTAAGTAAAATTTTTCTTAGTAAATTTGTCTGAGCAAAAACTTTTTGAAAATTTTGACAAATGGTTCTAAGTAAAGTGTTTTTAAAAACTTGTCTCGAAATTTTTTAAAGATTTTTGTTTTTCAAAATACACAAAGTATTTTATAACAAAATTTAGCTTCAAAACTTTGGCTTCAAAATTTTGACTAAGTAAAATTCTTTTTGCAAAGCCAAGTAAAAGTTTTGTAACAAAATATAGGTTTCCAAAAACTTTTTTTACTTTACCTTGTTCACCCATGTTTGCTTTTGATATATGTCAAAGGGGAAGGAAGGATCAAAGTTAAGTGTTAAGTTAAGTATTTTATAACACAATGATTCAGGAGGAGTATGAGAAAAAAAATTTCTGTTCAAATTACATTGGTTTTAGACTGTTCAGAATTGCTATGTTTTATTGGTCTTAACCTTCTTGCTTAAATTGTTGTAATTTTTTACTTAACTTTGAATCGTGTTGCCATAAATCAAAAAGGGGGAGATTGTTGGTGCAGGAAGCACCATATCGAACCTTGTTTTGATATTGGCAAAGGGTTCAAAGTTAAGTATTATTGGTGATCTAACAATGTTACTCAAGTGTGCAGGAAAAGTCCTAGCGAAGGGCTGCCAGGAAACAAGGTCCTAGCGAAGGGCTGCTAGGCACCTGGCGAAGGGCTGCCAGGAAACAAAGTCCTAGCGAAGGGCTGCTAGGCACCTAGCGAAGGGCTGCCAGGAAACAAAGTCCTAGCGAAGGGCTGCTAGGCACCTGGCGAAGGAATGCCAGGATACAAAGTCCTAGCGAAGGGCTGCTAGGCACTGGCGAAAGAATGCCAGGGTAAAAAGTCCTAGCGAAGGACTGCTAGGCACTGGCGAAGGAATGTCAGGGTAAAAAGTCCTAGCGAATGACTGCTAGGCACTGGCGAAGGAATGTCAGGGTACTGAAGCCCCAGTGAAGGACTGCTAGGCACCAGGCGAAGGACACCTTGGGACTGAAGACCTAGCGAAGGACTGCTAGGCACCGGGCGAAGGACAGCTCGGTATCCAAGACCTGACAAAGGACCGCAGGGCAAAAGTCCAACCGGAGGAGCCGGTTGGCATCAGGTACATTCTCCCGAGAGGAGTAGGTGAGGACGCATTCCCCGTCGAGGGAACAGTAGGCGTCGATTCGACCTAGGGCTCCATTTTGGAGGCCCAAAGTCAGAACCAAGACAGCTAAGGCTGTATAAACTAACATCTTATTGCTTTATGGTGTTTTGGACTAACCCTGGATGCAGGACCAAAGGAACGAGTGTCTACAGCTCAGAGAGCCTCAAAGGAGTGAGGCAACAGCTGACCAGGGCGCCCGGAGTGTCCCGGGCGCCCCCAAGGTGAGCACAAAACACGTAATGCAAAAGAAGGCTTCGACAGTACATGTTCGAGGCGCCCCCGTGCTCCCGGGCGCCCCCAGCGCTCCGGGCGCCCCTAGGTCAAGCAGTCGAAGCAGATCCAGCGAGGCCAAGAGGATAACATTCTGACCCGGTCAATTCGGGCGCCCCCAGCATTCAGGGCGCCCTGGTCAAAGCTTGATCCCGAGTTTTAAGGGATCAGAGATGACTGAGAAGGAAGTGGATCGACCGACACGTGGGGGGGGGGGCGCCCCCAGGTGCTATAAAAGGACCCTCGAACCAAGGCTTCAGAACAAGGAATTCTTTCAACGCTTCTACGCTCATCTGCATCCGAGCTCTGCTCCAGCAACCTCCCGACTCGAGATACAAGCTCCGACGACGTCCTACTGCTCCGGAAAAAGTAATCTACATCGAACGTCGGTAAAAAGAAGAGTTTAATTTCAGTACTGCACTTTAACTGTAATTCCATTTCTGTAACTGATTTTGCGCGATTATAGTATTGCCCGCAGTAAATGGTCAGCGACCGTGGGCCTTGGAGTAGGAGTCGACCTAGGCTCCGAACCAAGTAAAAACCTTGGTGTTTGTGTGTTTTTGTTTTTAATCTTCCACTGCACATTCTCTTTTCAAATCCGAACGTTTTTCGATATTCACCCCCCCCCCTCTATCGGTTCTCTCGATCCAACATTAGTCACCCGTCCGGGGTGGATACCAAGTAAATTTTCCGCGTTAGCATTGGTTCGTGTTTATTTTATTGTTTTATTGTATATTTCGCTGTACAACTAACCGTGTAGGAAGAAAGGGGCTTGAAAATCGCTATTCACCCCCCCTCTAGTGGACACGATCGATCCTACAGTTGGTATCAGAGCGAAGGACCGCTCTTGACAGACTAATCACCGAGGGAGCAAGAACGCTAGAGGAAGAACGATGGAAGACAAATTTGGGGACGACATCTTCGTCCCACCGCCCTACGATCATGAAGACTTCGAATATTGGCGGGCAAGGATGGAGACTTGGCTTAGCATGGATTGGCCATGTAGGATATGCATAGAAGAGCCCTTCGAAGTTCCAAAGGACAAGCACGGGAAGAAGCTTCCTCCTAGATATTGGGACAAAGAGCAACAAGAGCAATTTCGAGCAAATAAGAAGGTAATTGATATCTTATTAAATATTTTGCCTAACGATATTTTGAATGATGTAGGTAAATATGAGAATGCTCATGAATTGTGGGATAAGTTGGAAAAGTGTCACAAGAACCCACACAAATTCAAGAGCCCGAAAAAATCAACTCATTGGTTCAAGAAGTGGAAGAAGAAAGTGAGAGGTCATCTACCTCATCTGGAGAAGAGGAGGAGGTCACCACCTCAAGGATTGAGGGGGAGGAGAGACCCTCGTCTACACAAGAACAAGAGGAAGCATCTTCTTCATCCAAGGTTGAAGAGGAAGTCAACCTAGTCTCCACCTCCACCAAAGCCAAGAGAAAGGAGCATATTATATGCTTTGGTTGCAACCAAAAGGGGCACTACAAGGATAAGTGCCCACAAGGTAAAAAAAAGGTAAAATCTACACTCATTTCAAATTCCTTTAATTCTAATATGAAGTGTAGGAATGGAGAATCCCAAGAGAAGAAGAGGAGAATTCGATGCTTCACGTGTGGTGAACTGGGGCACTACCACACCAAGTGTCCAAAGAAGGAAGAGCTCAAGAAAATGGGACACTTGAGGAGATGGTAAAAAGAAGAAAGGAGGAAGCAAAGACCACAACGTGGAGGGACTACAAGGGTAAGGGAGGTAATTCCTAACCCTAGGGTAAAATGCAATTCAATTTCAAATTCCTCCTTGCATATTAAAAATAATGTTAAGAATCCATTCATGTATGCTAGAGCTCATGAGAAATGTTTAATGGTACATAATTTTGGATTTAGACATAATGATAGGACTAGGGTTAACAAGGTAGAACACAACCCTAAGAAAAACATGCATAATGATAGACCCAAGACCTCTAGACCTAAGGATCATGGCACTAATCCCAAGAAGGGAAGGAATGTGCCTAGAAAGGAGGTTAGGCCTATGAATGTCCAAGGTGGACACATGGATCCAAAGGTTAGAAATTTGGAAAGAGAAAATCAAGCCTTGAGGGCAAGGCTTGATACATTAGAAAAGATCCTAGAAAGGTTCACGGTTAGATCTAAGGGCCTAGACATGGTGTTGGATAGTTTGAAACCCAACTACGATAGATCGGGATTTGGATACCGGTCTAAGACCTCCAAGGCCAACAAAAAGAAGTATGCTGGGGAGGCATACAATCATGGTAAGGAGGGTAAGTTCAAGGATGACAAGGGAATGTCATCCAAGGGTAGAAAGGGTGACTTAACCAAGGACAAGGTGTCCAAGGTTAAGAAGGTTCACTTTGTAGGCCAAGAGTCACCGGGGGCACACCGGTGTGGCTTAGTGTGGATTGAGTCACCTAGGGAGGAGGCTAGGGCTCAGAGCTCAAGGGGGAGCTCTAGGAGCCTATGGGGTCCATGGTGAATGGATCTCAAGAGTTTCTCTCCTAGAAAATTAGGTTGAAGTGTGCCAAAAGGATTAGAAGACTTGGGTAAGTCTTAATTCTAGAAAATGGCACATTAAAAGAAAATTAGGGAGAAAAAGGTGAAAATAGAATATATCTGAGAAAATTAGGTTTTAATGAGTGAACGTCATGCAATTCAGTGCTAGAAATGAGTTATGATCAAGTATAAGAGAATAAATTAAGGAGAAGTCACAATTGAGACTTTTGGAGATGAGTTTCAATGATACACTTTTGGATAAGTTGAGTTTCGTGCCAATCTTGGGATCCGGAGTACATTTGTTTGGAAATGTATTTTTCCCAAGTGGACATTGTAGGACCGGTGCCGTCGATAGAGGGGGGGTGAATATCGACCGTGAAAAACCTTCGTAAGAAAATTGTAGACTTTCGAATCTTCGTTCTAGACTCAGAGCGTTAGTGCAGCGGAAAATAAACAGAACGAAGAAAACAACAACCAACACAGATTGCACGCGGGATTTTTACTTGGTTCCCGACCCCCCAGGGTCAGTACATCCAAGGCCTATGCACGGGAACGCCCGTCCACTATTGGTCTCCTTCCCGGACTTTCCGGAGGCGGAGAAACCCGACTTACAGTGCAAGATTACAATCAAAAGATAAATAAATTGAATGCGAAACAATAAAATCAAACCGAAGAAACAAGATCTGAAACTCGGCCGATCTGGACCTCCGAAGTGCCGCGCACTTCCTCTTGGAGCCTCCCGGTCGTAGAGCCTCGTCTTTAGCGCGTTGTCGTTGGACAGAGTGATCAGAATGGCACATAGCAGTTGTGTCTGAAGCAGAGGGTTCGAGGCCCCTTTTATAGCACTCCTGGGGGCGCCCTAGACGTCAGGGCGCCCCTATGAACTCGGTCAAATCTTATCCCCGCGTCGACCTCGCCGCAGCTAATAAAACCTTTGACCAGAGCGCCCCGAACCTCCCGGGCGCCCTCATGCAGGCTTATCTGTGTTTCGGACTCGAAACAGCAAATACAGGTTTGAACCCAGGCACCCCGGACCTCCCGGGCGCCCTGCTTGAAGCCTATTCTGCCTGCTTCACTTATCCTGCATTTTTCTCCTTTGGCTTGGGCGCCCCCATCAATGGGGGCGCCCTGGATGCATGGGGGCGCCCCCACTGATAGGGGCGCCTGGCTTCAGAGCTGGCAGCACAGTTTTTTTGCCTGCTTTGTCTTCCAATCTTGGTACCTGCACGATACACACATATAAGGAAAATATACGTGCATCCTTAACTTTAAGGACTTGGTTCTGACTTCGAATTTGCACGAAACCCTAGGTCGAACCGACGCAAGTTCTCACCCCCCGAGAACACGCCTTTCACCTACTCCTGTCAGGAGATGGTTGTCACCCAGTCCTTTGGTTGGACTTTTACCCAGCAGCCCTTCGCCAGGTGCCTAGCATCCCTTCGCCAGGTCTTCAAAGCCTAGCTGTCCTTCGCCAGGTGCCTAGCATCCCTTCGCTAGGTCTTCATTACCAAGCAATCCTTCGCCTGGTGCCTAGCAGTCCTTCGCTAGGTCTTAGACTCCTAGCAGCCCTTCGCTAGGCGCCCAGCAGCCCTTCGCCAGGTCTTAGGGTTTCGATGCCTAGCAGCCCTTCACTAGGTGCCCAGCAGCCCTTCGCCAGGTCTTAGGGTTTCGATGCCTAGGTTAACTAGGACTTTTCTTCAACTTAGGTTACTTCTCCTTTGCTCCCCTTTGTCTGTTCATTGTATCACTGACTTAAGTGTATTGTCAAACATTAAAACACTTAAAGAAGAACATCATTGATGCAACTTACACCAACAATCTCCCCCTTTTCGATGTTTGACAATAACTTAAGTTAGATTGGTTTAAGGGGCTAACCTACCATCCTTGGGATCAAACTAAAAAATGATCTTAGTTTTGAAAATATATTTTTGATCCTCTAGGAAAAATAAGAAAAAATTTCTAACTTTCACTCTCTCCCATCCCATTTTAAAACCATTTTGATTAATTGATCAAAAATTCTTCTAGCTTAAGCACTCTAACTTAAGCACACCTCTCCCCCTTTGTCATACATCAAAAAGAATCACCAGAAATACTTGCGCCAACAATGAGAATATTTAGTTCTTTTTGAAAATACTTAGTATAAAGTTTTGAAGGCATAGCTTAAAACTAAGTACTTACGTATTTTGATCTTAGAAAACTTAGACAATATTGCAAAAAAAAAAATTTGAGAAAATACTGTATTTTTGACAGAATACTATGAGTTTTGAAAGGTGCAAGTACATTGCAAGATATGATGCATTTTGAAAAATTATTTTGAAAAGTATAAGTTTTTCTGAAAAATATTATACATATTTTGTAAGTACTAACTATTTTTTGAAAAAGATGAGGATTTGAAAAATATAAGTAATTTTTGAAAAGTATTATGCATTTTGAAAACATAATATTTTACTTGACTAGGTTTCTTTTCCAGTCTGACACAATCCTAGGAAACCTTGTTGACTACAGGGACATTTTCCTAAGTGTCCTGGAAGATTTTTCAAACTCAAGATAAACATTATTTCAAATTGATCAAAAACCAGATGAATTTTTGAAAATAATAGTATTTTTTAAAAAAAAAATTGATAGTATTTTGAAAGAATACTTATGTTTTCAACAGGATTTGAAAATACCGCGCATGAAAACATTTGAAATATTCAATAATTCTTTTAATTTGACCTCCCCCTAAACTTGATCCAGTCCTGGGAAGCTTGTTGACCACAAGTACTCTTCCTCTGAGTCTTAAGGTTTGATTCAAATTAAAGGAATTATCTAATAATTTCAAAACAATTAATTACAAAATAAACTTTTTCAGAAGTTTGATTCAGACTCTCCCTAAATCTGACACATCCTAGGAGTCCTTGTAGATTATGAAGTGGACCTTCCTCTGTGTATTTAGGGTTTATCAAAATCAAATGAACACCAATTTTCAGGAAGATAGATTCTGAAATCACAATTTGGACAAAAGATAATTTTTAAAGTATAAGTCTTTTTGAGAACATATGTAATAGAAATCAAGGCGCAGTTTTCGAAAAGTCTTTTTAACGAAAAGAACAAAACACTCCCCCTGCATCCAACACCGTTTGACTCTATCTAAGTGCCTTAAGGAACTTTAGTGTCGTCCTAAGAGGCTTGTGTCTAATTGAGTGAGTCAAACAATTTTTGAAAAGATATACTTTTTGAAAGATGTATAATATGTATAATCAATCAGACAAACATGAATTTCATAAAAACATCATTATGTTGAAGCATTATTTTGAAAATATATTTTTAGGAAAATATTCTAATGATTTTGAAAAACAGTTTTGAAAAATATTTTTCAATTTATTAGTCCTTAACATCTCTCCCATTTTTGATGTATCAATACAACAAGCATGGTTGCCTTATAGGTGTATTGTGAGATGCTTGAATCATTTTTCTTAATTTATTATTAACTCTAAGATTTAATTGAAGCTTGTGTTAGATTTGAATTTTACAAGAAGTAACTTGAATTTGAATTTCAAAAGTTGGCTTCCAGGTCTTGGCGAGGCACTAGGCCTTCTTTGGCCGTAGCCTTATTGGATCATCAACCCTTTCCTTGACAAAGCCTTTTAATGAAATTTCATTTTCAAAATTACTTTTTGAAAAATTCTGGTCTAACTAGTTTGGGTCTTGGATCGGTAGCTTCGGCTAGTTTCACCAGTCTAAAGAGACCAAGTAGTGTATACTTGACCTTATTAGAAGAGGCTTCCCTAACGTACTATCATCTCACCGCCACCCAATACTAGGTTGATCAAGTTTCAATTATTCATTTTCCTATAGCTGTTCTAATATATGCATAAAATTTAAATATGAATAACATGTCATATATTTAAAAGAAGTAGCAAATGTATGGCATGGCAATTATGCATGAGTCAAAAAATTCAAATCATTTTATTTAAGTTTCTAAAAATGTATCAAATTTCCGATTTAATACATGTCGTGTGAACCCGCTACTATGCCAACCCACTTTGACATATTTAATTTTATTAAATTAATTGTTATGGTTTGGGTAAGATTTTAGTTTAGTTCGAGTTTAAGTTATTTTGGATTCAAGTTAATTAAGAGTTAATTGATGTTTGAATTAATTAGAAAATGAATTAATTAAGATTGAATTGATTTGATTAATTTGAATCAGTTAAAATTGAATTTATTTGAAGTAAATTGAATTAATTAACTTTATTTGAATTATATTGATTTAATTGACTTAATTAAGATTTTAATTGATTTTAATTGATTTAATTAAGATTTAATTTAATTTAATTTGAATTTAATTATATTTAATTTAATTTGAATTTACATTAATTTATATTTAATTAAATTTAATTTAATTTAATTTGAATTTAATTTAATTGAATTTAATTTAATTTGAATTTAATTTAATTTGAATTTAATTTAATTTATATTTAATTTAATTTATATTTAATTTAATTTGAATTTAATTTAAATTTAATTTAAGTATATTTAATTTAATTAGAATTTAATTTAATTTATATTTAATTTGAATTTAATTTAATTTGAATTTAATTTAATTTGAATTTAATTTAGTTTATATTTAATTTAATTTAAATTTAATTTAGTCTATATTTAATTTAATTTAAATTTAATTTAATTTAATTTATATTTAATTTAATTTGAATTTAATTTAATTTGAATTTAATTTAATTGTTATTTAATTAAGATTAGAATAATTGAGGTTGAAATGATTAATTAATAGTTGTGGGTTTAAGTTCATCATTTTCATTATTTCGAAGATTTCTTCTTTATCTTTATCTATCTTTTCAAGTTTTTCTATTAATTTTGATTTATTTGAATCTTTGTAACTTTTATTGACTATGGTCCTAATCTTAGATAGTTCGATATCCTCCTCATCCTCAAAATTATATCTTTTAGTATCCTCAAAATAGGAGGAGTAATTTGGGTCACTAGTTAAGGTTTTGTAATAGTTTTCAAGATTATCTATGATTAAGTTATTATCTAGGAGAATTTTATCTTCAATATTATCCTCAGATACATCTTCAATATTTTCAAGAAATTCAACATTAATCTCTAGACTATCTTTAAGATTTTCAGAATTAATTTCTGGATTATCCTTAAGATTTTTAATCTCGAATTCATAATTATACAACGGATTTTCAACTTTGAATTCATAATTATCTAAAGGATTTTCAAATTTAGAATTATCCTTAAAACTTTTGAATTCAGATTTATCCTTATGACTTTTGAATTCAGATTTATCCTTAGAATTTTTGAATTCAGATTTATCTTTAGGATTAAATTTATCTGAATTAGAATTATCAGAATTGTCATTATTAGAATTAAAGTTATCAGAAATAAAATTATTAGGATTCACATTATCAGTATTAAAGTTATGATAATTTATTTTAGAAATTATTGAATTAATGTTCTGAATTAAATAATTAATTTCTGATATTTTAGTCATACCTATATTTTTTAATTTGTCATGCAAAATATTAATTTTACTATGCAGTAAATCTAATTTGTTCGAGAAATTAACTAAATTATCTAAAGACAATGCAGGAATTTTAAACCTTTTCGGAACGTAAATTTTATGTACCTTTGTCGGACATTTGTTCTTGTAGTGTCCGTATTTTCCGCACTTGAAGCATTGTACGTGATCTTTGTTTTTCCGGACTCCTGGCGCTGGTGCCCCCTTTGTCGCCGGTGGTGTAGATTGAGTCTTACGAGTAGGGCACTGATTTTTATAGTGCCCTCTCTCCCTGCATGTGAAGCACGTAATATGAAATTTAAAGACAGACATTTAAATAAAATATACCTGATTCACCCCTGAGCTCCCCCTCAACTCCTAGCGTCGTTGCTCCGTCGGCGGTTAGTCCGGTAAAGAGCGGCCTAGCTCTGATACCAATTGTAGGACCGGTGCCGTCGATAGAGGGGGGTGAATATCGACCGTGAAAAACCTTCGTAAGAAAATCGTAGACTTTCGAATCTTCGTTCTAGACTCAGAGCGTTAGTGCAACGGAAAATAAACAGAACGAAGAAAACAACAACCAACACAGATTGCACGCGGGATTTTTACTTGGTTCCCGACCCCCCAGGGTCAGTACATCCAAGGCCTATGCACGGGAACGTCCGTCCACTATTGGTCTCCTTCCCTGACTTTCCGGAGGCGGAGAAACCCGACTTATAGTGCAAGATTACAATCAAAAGATAAATAAATTGAATGCGGAACAATAAAATCAAACCGAACAAACAAGATCTGAAACTCGACCGATCTGGACCTCCGAAGTGCCGCGCACTTCCTCGTGGAGCCTCCCGGTCGTAGAGCCTCGTCTTTAGCGCGTTGTCGTCAGTCAGAGTGATCAGAATGGCACTTAGCAGTTGTGTCTGAAGCAGAGGGGTCGAGGCCCCTTTTATAGCACTCCTGGGGGCGCCCTGGACGTCGGGGCGCCCGTATGAACTCGGGCAAATCTTATCCCCGCGCCGACCTCGCCGCAGCTGATAAAACCTTTGACCAGGGCGCCCCGAACCTCCCGGGCGCCATCATGCAAGCTTATCTGTGTTTCGGACTCGAAACAGCAAATACAGGTTTGAACCCGGGTGCCCCGGACCTCCCGGGCGCCCTGCTTGAAGCCTATTCTGCCTGCTTCATTTATCCTGCATTTTTCACCTTTGGCTTGGGCTCCCCCATCAATGGGGGCGCCCTGGATGCATGGGGGTGCCCCCACTGATAGGGGCGCCTGGCTTCAGAGCTGGCAGCACAGTTTTTTTGTCTGCTTTGTTTTCCAATTTTGGTACCTGCAAGATACACACATACAAGGCAAATATACATGCATCCTTAACTTTAAAGACTTGGTTCTGACTTCGGATTTGCACGAAACCCTAGGTCGAACTGACGCAAGTTCTCACCCCCCGAGAACGCGCCTTTCACCTACTCCTCTCAGGAGATGGTTGTCACCCAGTCCTTTGGTTGGACTTTTACCCAGCAGCCCTTCGCCAGGTGCTTAGCATCCCTTCGCCAGGTCTTCAAAGCCTAGCAGTCCTTCGCCAGGTGCCTAGCAGCCCTTCGCTAGGTCTTCATTACCAAGCAGTCCTTTGTCTGGTGCCTAGCAGTCCTTCGCCTGGTCTTAGACTCCTAGCAGCCCTTCGCTAGGTGCCCAGCAGCCCTTCGCCAGGTCTTAGGGTTTCGATGCCTAGCAGCCCTTCGCTAGGTGCCCTAGAAGCCCTTCGCTAGGTCTTAGGGTTTCGATGCCTAGGTTAACTAGGACTTTTCTTCAACTTAGGTTACTTCTCCATTGCTCCCCTTTGTCTGTTCATTGTATCACTGACTTAAATGTATTGTCAAATATTAAAACACATAAAGAAGAACATCATTGATGCAACTTGCACCAACAGACGTTTGCCATATCTCATAATCATAATGAGCTGCTATGGCTAGGAGCATCCGAATGGATTTAAGCATAGCTACTGACGAATAGGTTTCGTCATAATCAATTCCTTGTTTCTGACGATATCCCTTTGCCACTAATCTAGCCTTAAAGGTACCTTCCATGTCGGTTTTCTTCTTGAAAACCCACTTGCACCCTATGGGCTTAATCCCTTCAGGTGGGTTAACCAAGTCCCATACTTGGTTTTCGTACATGGAATCCATTTCCGACTTCATGGCCTCAAGCCATTTGTCCCTCTCTGAACTTTTCAGAACATCTTCATAACTGATAGGTTCGTCATCGCTTATGAGTAACACGTCGTTCGATTCACTTATGAGAAATCCGTATCTCTCTGGAATATTGCGTGTCCTATCAGATCTACGAAGAGGTGGTGTAGTTTTAGGTTCAACTGATAGCTCATCATTATGAGGTATTGGTTGTGGGTCTAGACTAGGTGTCTCTGTAATGTCTATTGGAGTTTCTTGATTTCATCAAGTTCAATGCCACTCCCACTGTTTTCTTATAAAAGAAATTCTTTTTCCAAAAATACAGCATGCCTTGAAACAAACACCTTTTGTTCCAAGGGATGATAGAATTGGTAACCCTTCGTTTCCTTAGGGTATCCAATAAATAGACATTTATCAGACTTACTATCCAATTTGTCTGATACAGTCCGCTTCACATAAGCCGGACAACCCCATATTTTAAGGTGAGTTAAGTGGGGTTTCTTACTATTCCATGTCTCATATGGAGAAGTGGAGACTACCTTGATCGGGACTCTGTTTAGCAAGTAAATAGCTGTCTTAAGTGCATAGCCCCAAAAGGATTTTGGAAGAGTTGCATGATTCATCATAGACCTAACCATGTCCATCAAGGTTCGGTTGCGCCTCTCAGATACACCATTATGCTGTGATGTATATGGCGGAGTCCATTGGGACAATATCCCATTGTCCCTTAGATAATCTTGAAATTCTCGACTCAAGTATTCACCACCCCGATCGGATCGAAGTATCTTAATACTTTTGCCAAGCTGTTTCTCTACTTCATTTCTGAACTCTTTGAATTTCTCAAAAGCTTCAGATTTGTGTTTCATCAAGAACACATACCCGAATCGTGAATGATCATCGATAAAGGTGATGAAGTAGCTATAGTCTCCTTATGCAAGAGTTGACATTGGTCCACATACATCAGTATGTATTAGTCCAAGCAATTCTCCCACTGGATTACCTTTTCCAGAAAAGGGTAATTTGGTCATCTTGCCTTTTAACCATGATTCGCATGTATCAAATGAACCGGGTTCAAATGATTCCAAAATTCCACATCGGTGTAATTCGGTCATGCGTTTCTTACTTACATGGCCAAGACGGCAATGCCAAGTGTAGGAGTCTATTCGATTATCTATTCGAGCACGTTTGTTGCTAACTTCGATATTGAAAACGTCACTGGATAAATCTAACGTGTAGATACTATTGAATAAAGTTCCATTCCCATAAAGAACGTCATTTAATGTTATGTAACAACAATTGTTACCAAAAGTTAAATGAAAACCTTTTTCATTCAAACATGAAATAGATATAATGTTCTTTATTAACGAAGGAACAAAATAACAATTATCCAATTCTAAGACATGTCCAGTGGGGAGCTTTAGCAAATATGTTCCGATGGCAATAGCAGCAATCTTTGCTCCATTTCCAACTCTCAAATTTGCTTCTCCTATGACGAGTCTTCTTCTATTCCTTAGCCACTGTATGTCATTACATATATGTGAGCTACACCCAGTATCAAGTACCCAGGTATTAGAGGAAATAGAGTGACATTCAATAACGAAGACACTTGAAGAGGGTGGGGCATCGAATGCCTCCTTCTTCAAGGACTCAAGATAAACCTTGCAGTTTCTTCGCCAGTGACCCTCTTTACCACAGTGATGGCAAGTGCCTTTTGGGGTCGTTTCAGTCTTTTTGGCCTTTTTTCTTTTTTTTTTCTTTATTCTGTTCTTTGGCCTTCCTCTTAGAACCTTTCTTCGAGGAACCAACTAACAGTACCGTCTTCTGATCCTGCTTTACAGAAGGCTCTACAGTCTTCAGCAGGATGAGCAACTCAGGAAACTGGTCTGGAGTTGCATCTTCAGGAGGACGGTTAGGAAGTTGTTCTTCAAGGACATAAGCAAGCTTCTCTGCCTTGAGGACTATCCTCAGGTTTCGAAGCCAGTTCATGAAGTTTGGCCCAGTCAGTTTATTGGTGTCCAAAATGGAACGCAAATTCAGAGAAGACATGATCGAGTTATTATCCTAGAAATACAAATTGAGCTTATGTGAGAAGAATGATAAAGAATGTATCAATATACATTAATTAAAATCCTATTTATTTTTCAAATTGAATAACCCTTTTTATCAATTCGGGAGATTGTAGGAGCATCTCCAAATAGGTTGATATCCAACCATAGATAAGAACAACCATGGCTGTAGCCATCAAGTTATTCTTAGCTATGAAGGTAGGTAGATATACCGATTACATATCACATATATGTAACTATCACTTTATGCTATCAACTAATTGAATGTTTGCATAAATCATTAGGTTGTTAACTCATTAACAAGTATGCAACTTTATACATAGCACCCAACTGCACCTCTCTTTACATCGACCTTGGCTGTGGCACAACAAATCGATGCTCCAAGCTTAAGGCTGACCCATTAATCAAGAAATAGTTTTAATATGGTTAGAGCTCATTCAACCGTTTAGTCAGGCTTGGATGTGTCCAACAACCAAAACTAAAGATTGACCTCTGACTCCAACTATATTATTCATAAACTAATTCCATGGTTTAAATATGTTGAGGTTCAAGCCGGGCATAGATGTGTCCATCAACCCAAACGAGAAACAAAACTCCGGTTCTAACCATATTAATGGAAGGTGTTGGCCTTAATATTTTGTAAGGGGTTTTGGGTCTCATCCTTTCTTTTCTAAGCACATTCATGATATAGAATTATGTCATGACTAACGATTTCCTTAATAAAGTATGTATGTGACTTAATTTATCAAGTCTCATTATTTGAATTAGGAACCGGATTTCCTAATTCTAATTTCATACTTTATTCAAGGAATTGTTTTGGGAAACAATTTCCTAAATTGTCATAATCAATTTCGGAAATAATATGTTCAAGACTTTGATTTCTCTAAATCAAATCTTATTAAATTAAGAGAGAGATTCTCTTAATTCAACCACATATTATTTTCATGAAAATTTCTTTTAAGAAACTCTATAGGAAACTATTTTCCTAATTAATTTTGGAGACAACAATATGTTAGAGCGTCACCTCTTAAATCAAATTTCCCAAAATTTGATCACATATTTTATTCATGGATTTAATTAATTACAACAAATTGTTTTCTAAGGGTGGCTCCCCGAGGCTCAGATACCCAAAGAAAAGTAATTTGTCGTAAATCCAATTTGGACGGCTCCCCGAGGCTCAATCCAAATCAAACATGACAATTTTATTTAAAATTGGGAAATTAAATTACAACAACTAACTTTAAATTGGACGGCTCCCCGAGGCTCAATCCAAAATAAAGAATTTTGTTGTCAATTTAAAAACCAATTCAAATTTAATTGTCAATTAACTGTCCATAAATTTGTCTAGACTTTCTTGAAAGAAAGTGCCCAAAATTGCGAGATTTCATAATAGGTTTTCAGAATAATTGTAAGTTTCTGGTACAAAGAAAACTTACATATTTCCAAAATTGGAAAATTTCTAAAATAGAAAAATTTCCAAAATTGGAAAGTTTCCAAAGATGGGAAGTTTTCACAATTATTATAAAATTTCAAAAGTTTGCGAAATTTCATGAGGATTTCCAAACTTAGAAATTCCTAAATCTAAAATTTATTATAATTGGAAAGTTTTCGTAATTGAAAATTTTTTCCAAAATTGAGAATATGACAAAGATTTTCGCAAAACAATTATATGATTATGTCGAACACTAACCGGCTCTGATACCACTGTTGGGATCGGGTGCATGTTGACAAGGATACGGGTTCGTAAAATTTTAAATTTTTACGTGTAGCGGAAGAATTAGCATAAAATAATTTCTAAATTATTTTAACCACGTATCTAGCATGCAACCT